>JAJJMC010023031.1:678261-814797 GCA_023531435.1 Papaver californicum
GAGTTCAAGTGCCGCACGGTCTAGTCTAAGATCTTAGCCCGTGACACATATCAAGCTTAGAGACCATAGCTTTAACACCTTTTTGACGATTCGACCGAGTAAACTTTTTGCTTAAAGAGTCAGCTTCAAACAGGCCATATCATCCATCCAATTCCTGAAATCATTCATGTTAGCTATAACAGGATCATTATCACCTTTCTTCTCATGTAACCTCAAGATACAATTGAAATTGCCAATAACAAGCCATGTATTTGGCTCATTGACAAAGTTCAACTGATTCCTCATTCTTCTTCTCACAACCGGATTACTGTTGGCATGAACAAAAGAAACAAGATCACTATTAACATTAATAGATATAGCTTGCTTACTTATGTTGAGTAAAGTAGGCCTAGTAATGTTAGCCGACCACATAACCCACAGATTACCCTTGATATTATCAATAGAATTATCTATAACTTCAGTACACATTCCATCCAGCTTCAGCTTCTTGATAAGCCTCACAGTAACATGTACCATAGGCTCAGCAATACAAAGTAAATCTGGCTTGTGTTCTTCATACAACTCCTTCAATTTCTTCCTAGCACTATCCTTAGCTAGGCATTGTGTGTTCCAAAAGAACACATGCATTGAAACTTCATAGGAGGTGGAGGCTTAGCACCGCTTTCTTTGCTAGCTATAGCTTTGTTTTTTCTTGCTGCAAACCTTTCTGTTATACTCATATCCCCTTCTGCAGCAAATGTTTATTTGACTCCAGAGGAGGAGGTCATATCTCTAGAGCCCTTACCATCAGTACTAGCACCATCTTCACCATCAGTTGTAGGATTGCTTCTAGCACCTTTTTTCCAACTATATTTTTTAGTTACTGCAGGTAGAAAACCACCCTTCAGCTCCTCCTTACGTCTTGCAAGCTTTCTAACTTCAGCTACAGCTTCAGTCTTAGCCTTTTTATCATCCTCTGATTTATGTTTCAAAGCTTCCTGTTTGTGTCTTTCAGCCTCTTCAGCAAGCTTCTCTTTATTTGGATTTACTGCACAACCACTTGAGATATTGGCTGCACAACAACGTCATTCCCCTCCTCAGATTTTTCATCATCCACAACTTCATCCTCCCTAATATCTGCAATCATATCGTCATCCATCTCTGACCAGGGTACACGAAAAGAATTTGAAGTTTCAATACCATCTCTCTGTTGAACAACAAGCCTATTTTGCTTCTTACTCTAATTCTTTGGAGTGACAAAGCCATCGTCTATCCGAATCTACGATTTATCATAAGCTGTCTGCATAGTTCTTGCCAATTCTGCATCCAAATCAATTTGTATTTTAGTTATAGCCATTTAAACAACAGGATTTGTAGCACCTTTATCCAAAACCAATTTTTCTGGATTAACCAAATTACTCGTTGGAGTAGCTGGTTTAGCATTCTCAACATCATGAGCTTTCTCCCTTCTAGCTTTTTCTAACTCAGCCGCACGTATTTTAGCTTCTCTATCATCCAAAGCCTGTTTAGTTCTAGCCATATTCTCTGAAGCTTTCAAGAAAATTGTATTGGCTTTGTCAGCCTCATTCCTCAACTTCTTAATAGCTTCAGCTTCAGATTCTAGTTGCTCAACTATATTCTTTGTAGCATCAGCAAGTTTATGGTTATTGTTATCTCCCTTTTTGATGCTGAGTAGTCCTCTATTCCTTATACGTTTTACGATTCCTTCTACTCCTCGTGTAGGCTTAGTAATCTCAGCAGGCGCTATAACTATTTTCTCCTTGGATTTGAAATCCTTGATCGCATGTTCACAATCACCAAATTCATGTCCAATAATTTTACAGTGATTGCAAAAGCTTGGCCTCTTCAATATATCAACTGGTTGTTGGAAAGGCTCTTCACCATTAGGACAAACCAGCAAACTAGTTTTGACTTCTTCAGCAAAATCTACATCAACTAGAATACTAGCAAACCAACCGTATTCCTGATTAAGGGGTTTGCTGTCGACATCAATAGGTGTACCCAATCCTATACAAATCCTAAAAAGCATTTCTTCATCCCAAAGATCAAGAGAAAGACCTGGTAATCTACACCAAAGCACGAGAAGTTTTTTGTTTTTCCGGGTTAAACCTGAAACTCCACGGCTGAACACGTAAAATTTGATCCTTAACAGTCCAAGGACCATCGTAGCTAACTCTTTTCCTATCATCTTCCTTGTCTAACTTGATAACGAAAAACCTTTTGCTCAAAGGTAGGAATTGAGGACTAGATTTAAGCTTCAATTGATATAACAACTCCTTATTCACAGCTTCGAACACCTAACCCCTGAATTCCAATATTCCAACAAGATTCTACTGCCACTTGTTCCTAGCACGTTCAAAGCATGTCCGTGGAAGCTTAATTATAGTTTTACCAGCTTCAATAACCGGTGGCTCATCAAGACTTTTAACATCAATATTAGAAAGCACATGGGTTCTTTTATTAAATAACTCAGCGAAACTCTTTCCTTTAACAGGATGATCATCTCCATCTTGTTGTTGCCCATCAGCAATGGAGTTTCCCCAATTACCAGGCTGTACAGTGTCATTGACTTGTTGTTTCCTATTGTTATCAACATTAGGGTTTGCTCCTTTACGTTAATTTACAACAATACTTGATTCTGGAATATCAACAGAACTTGTATTAGCATTCAAATCCTTACCTGCGCTATTAAGATCAAGTGGAATCTTACTTTGATCTACCATCGTGAGTCAAAAATTAATTTACGCTGATGAATCCCCGTGATTAATTGTTGAGAACCTAAAAATCTCCTGAAAACGGACCGATTCAAAAAATATATATTTAATTATATTTTATAAGACCCTTAATAATAAAAAAACTTATTTGTGTGTACGATAAGGTATTTATAGGGTTTTAGTGGTCGGTTGTCATCCAAGTAAAATGATTTCAAATTCTTTTCACCAATAATTATAAATAAGAGTATAATAATAAAAAAGAATTCGATCCACAAGAAAATATGGATTGTTAATTAACTTTTGATTATCTATGTAACTGGGGGGATTTAAGATTATTTCAAATAAATTCAAACTAAAATAGTAGCAGAAAACAATTTAAGATTGTAAACAATAGAATGAGAATACTTGTTAGAGAGTTCATATTCCGTCATCAAACATGTTATCAACTAAATCAGACTCAATATTCAACTTTTCTCAATACCAATAACCCTAAAGCATCCTATCGCAGGTTTATTCCGGCAAAACTCCTTTTATCATCAAAGGCGCAAGAGCCACTCTTTGAATCATTTTCACTAGATAACTTGGCGCAAGAGCCACTCAAGTTTAACCCAATGAAAGCAATGGTATTTATGAGTTGAGGTTATTCTAAGAAATCCGGCGCAAGAACTAATTGGATTTAACCTAAGTCACGCTTCTACACATAATCTCATGCCAACATCCTGTCGTAAGAAATTATGTTATGCTACTAGTAACAAGGGTCTTTCGATAATTCCGGATCTCAAACCCTAGTTTAGCTATAGATATGAATTTATGATTATTTAATTTGCAACTTAAACAAGAAATAATCCGATCATACATGGCGTTATAATTAGTAGAACATAGGAGATATTAAAGATAATATGAATACTAAGAATGAATGCTTTAATTAATAATCATGTTCTAGACTTCGGACTATATCTCTAACCAATGAGATTAAATTAGCTCATAATGGATTTCTTAAAACCCATGAAAAAATAATAAGAAGAAAATATAATAAAACCCTAGGTTGTAGAAAAACCTTCAACTCCAAATCTCCTTCTCTTCTCTTCTTAAGATGTGATAAAAGATATCCTCAATAGAAGTGAAATCCTTTCTTAAATAGGATTCCAAAAGTAGAAGTGCATGTGCGTCGAATCCCAATCGAAATATGTCTAATAGACTTGTCAAATACTAGCCAAAATCGTGAGAATACAGACCAGCCAAATGGGCTTCGTCATCAGAGTAAAGTCCATCCTAGAAGTATTTAAGAATGTAGGAATTATCATTTAGTCCCAAAACGGTTGGGCTTTAGATTATTTAGTCCTACCATCTCAAATCTGGTACTAGAAAGTCCTAATTTACCAAACTTAGAACGGATCAGTCTTTTTTTTGACGATTCAATCCAAATCGATTATTTTCGATCCCAAAAATATCCTTTTATATAAAAAACATATCAATTTGTTGTTGAACCATTTCTGTTCCTGAAATATCTACTTCGTCTCTCTTTACAGATTTTTTTTCTCGCCACTGAGATCCGGCGGTGACTTAAATAATCGCCACCGTTAACGAAAGCTCATCATCATCTCCATCGTCAACAACAACAACTAAGATCAATATTTCCTCTTTTCAAATCTTCCTTTACATGTATGTTTTTTCTTGTTTCTCCCTCCGTATTATTTTTCCTCTTCCAAAATAAAACCCTAATTCACTACGGGAAATAACAATCACGGGTTTATGATTTTGTTCCATAGTATAATTATATTAGATGAATATCTCAGTTTAGTGCGAGATCGGGAATTAGGTTTAAGAGTGTTGCCATAGCCAATTTCATGAACTATGATATTATGATCTTGAGTTAACAGCGGTGGAAGGGAATAACGAACTATAAAAACTTGTGATGGAAACTTCCAATAAGTTCGTTATAATCATCGAAGACATTGATTGTTCTCTTGGTCTTATAAGAAAAAGCGACATCGCAAAGAACGTCAAAGAGGAGAAAGACAAAAAAGATCAAATTACTAAACATAGCCCTTACAACAAGGTAGTAAGTTGGTAACTCTCTCTGGACTTCTTAATTTTATTGATAGGTTACGGTCAACTTGCGGTAGAAAACGAATTATTGTGTTCACAACCAACTACGTAGATAAACTATACCCAACACTCACTCGAATAGGTAGGATGAATAATCATTTATTTATGAGATAGGGAATATAATGGGTGTAACATGTGCAGAATGATGGAAATGGAGGTTTATTAATGAGGTTAAAGAGTTTCATCAACTATTTTTTATTTTTTTATTGAATATTATCCAACATGTATATAAAGTAGTATACTACAGTGTCAATTGCTTAACATTGAACGATACACATGGCATGCAACGTGTAGCATTATTGGGATTCTACCCAACGTGTAGTATTATTGGGTAAGTGTGTACATACTGGTGCACCAGAGTAACCCCTATGAAATAGATTTGTTTTTAGGTGAATATAATTGATTTGTTCCATATTTTGTAGAAATGTACATATTAGTGCACCAGTGTATTTTCCATGAAATATAGGTCTGCGTGTGGGTATGAATGATCAATTTAATAAATTTTTGTAGATGTTTACATATTGGTACACCTGTGTAATTCCAATGAAAAGGTAGGTTTGTGTGTGGTTATGAATCATCGGTTTTATGCATGTTTTGCAGAGGTGTACATATTTGTGTACCAGTGTAATTCCCATGAAAAGTAGGTTTGGGGTGTGGTTATCAATAATCGATTTTGTGCATGTTTTGCAGGGGTGTATATATTGGTGCACCAGTGTATTTTCCATGAAAAAGTAGGTTTATGTGTGGTTATGAATGATCCGTTTTATGCATGTTTTGCAGGGGTGTACATATTGGTGCACCAATGTAATTTCCATGAAATAGCAAGTTTGTGTATAGTTATGAATGATTGGTTTTATGCATGTTTTTGCAGGGGTGTACATATTGGTGCACCAATGTTATTCCCATGAAAAAATAGGTCTGAGTGTGTGGTTATGAATAATTGGTTTCATGTATGTTTTACAGGGGTGTACAAAGTGGTGCACATGTGAAAAAATGATTGCATACTCTTATGAAAACTTTGTGCATCTGTACCTTTTTGTACACATGAAATAACCTTGAAGAGAAAATTAAATTTTAAAAAATAAAATTATATAGTCATACGGGCACTCTTTTTGTAGATTTCGGAAAGAGATTTCCGAATATATAAAATTTGTGAATTTTGGATGAGCAGTTTGAAAGATAATTTTTTTTATATTATTTAAGAATTTTGATATCATCATGAGTCACTTTGGACTAAACTGTAAATATTTGGATTAAATTGTAAATCAAGAAGGTTATTTATGTATTTTCCATATTTCAAATTAATAAAAGATTGAATTGTACCTAGTTGAATGGGTCAGGACTAAACTGTATATTTCTAATCGTATTTGGACTAAATCGTTATTTTCTCTTTAAGAATTGAATTGGCATATCAGTGTTGGAAAAAAATAAACTATAAATGAATTTTAGTCTTGGTGGGAATGGTCCTTAGGACCTAGATGTCACTAAGGGTGAATAGCTCATTTTTCACTATTGTGAATGAAGAACCTTTAGTCCCACATTGGAGAGACTAGAGATGAGTTCTCTCCTTATAACCACAAAAATTGCAACTAAGGGAGGGACCTTAGGGTTTAGAAGCTTCTGTGGTTAGGGGAGGACTAAGGAAATAGGCTAGTTGGTGCACACATGCTTTTTACACATGTGCGGTGCTTCGCACCGAAGCACGCACGCTTGCGAGCTTGCGGACTTACGGCTGTGGCTGCAGGTGCGGGTGCGACCGTGGCTGCAGGTGCGGGTGCGACCGTGGCTGCTGCTGCGGGTCTGAGTGTGTGTTGCGGGCGTAGCTGAGGCTGCGGACCAACTAAGACTTACGTTTTTTGAAACGGTTTTTTGACTAATTCAAATCTTGTTCTAATTATGGAGGCGTATGACCCGGCGAGTCTTTAGGAGAGAATTATTCTTAACCATTTTATATACGTTTTAACCATTATCTCCATGATTAATGCGTGGAATTAATTTTCAAATTTAATGTCCGTGAATGTTGCCACGTTTTCTTCTTCTTCTACCTATAAAAGGAAAATGAATTTCTCCATTAAAATTCACTCCAGAAACAGCTTCTATCATGTCTTCTTTTCCCTTCTTCTTGCTTTGTTTTGCGCATTGTTTGTTTATTTCCCTTCCACTTCCATCTTGGTGTTAAGTTCTTGAGGGTGATTAGTATTGTGCTTATACTAATCATAACAGGAAGTTCTATCCTGGACACATCTCCTCTGTTGGGGTATATCATCTCTCATTCTTGAGGAGTACCCGAGGACTATTGTGTTAAGGACAATCTGCTGAGCAGGTGGCTCTGTCCATTGTGTGTGCACAATCAGAGATTTCCTAACCTTAACAAATTTTTTCTGTTTAGTGTTTTCCATTGTTGCAGAACCAACAATCTTAACTCAATATCAATTTCTTCTGTAACAATGGGTAAGAATGATATAGACAGACCAGAAAATTTCAGTGGCAAAGATTTCAAAAGATGGTAATCCAAGATGCTCTTCTTTCTGAGTTTCCATATGTTAGATGAACTAGTTCTGAAATTCTTTGATGATAGTTTGAATGATGCTGGAAATGAAAGAGAGTTGGAGAGTTGGGGTAGACAGAACTATATGGCAAAGAATCATATTCTTAACTGTTTAGAAGATGCATTGTATGATTTCTATAATGCAAAAGAGAACTTTTCTGCTTATGATTTATGGGCTGCCTTAGAAGCAAAATATCAAGCGGAAACGGCTGGAAGCAAGAAATTTTTGGTTGCTAGGTTCCTGGAATACAAAATGTCTAATTATAAATCTGTAGTTGATCAATTCCTTGAACTTCAACACATTATTAATGAAATTATTGCTGAAGGTATGGTGATTGATGAAACGTTTCAAGTGTCTGTGGTGATTGAGAAATTACCTTCTTCATAGTCTGAATACAAACGAAGATTGAGAGATGAAACTGGTGAAGTCAGTATGGTTTAATTGGGTAAGAAGATTCAAGTGGAAGAATTTTTGTGTTCAAAAGACAAAAACGTATCTTCCGCAAGGGATGTGTCCAACAGAGCTCATGTAACTGAACACAAGTTTCCGTAAGCCTGGACGTAGCAACCGCAAACCTGGTTCGCACAAGAAAGGTACATTTTCGAAACCCAAATCTGGCATTGGTAAAATTAAAGGTGCTTGTTATTTTTACGGACTTCCTGGCCATATGGCAATGCATTGTAGAAAACATAAGGATTTTAATAACAAGAAAAACAATGCTAATTTGGTTGAGAACAACAAGAACGAGTTTTCTGGCACGGTGTCTGAAGTCAATTTGGTAACCAATGTGAGAGACTAGTGGGTAGACTCTGGTGCTACCAAGCATGTCTGCGGAAACAAAGATATGTTCACCTCCTATCATAAGGTAGGGGAAGGAGAAAAACTCTAAAGCTCTTCATGTTCCGGACATCTGCAAAAATCTTGTATCTTGTGGTGTTTTAGATGATAATGGTTTTAAACTTGTATTTGAATCTGGGAAAGTTATTTTCACTAAGGTTAAGTATTATGTAGGAAAAGGTTATAAGACTGAGGGTCTCTACAAACTGAATGTAACCTCTGATGAAATGAATAAAATTGATTCTTCAGCTTATGTTTGTGTGTCATTGAATATTTGACATGATAGGCTTGGTCATGTAAACTATAATTCAATAAATAAACTGGCTAGCATAGGCTGCATTCCTAAATTTACATTGGAAACTGAACATAAATGTGAAATATTTGTTGAATCAAAATATACTAAGAAACCTTATAGAAAAAATATTCAGAGAAATTATAAACCCTTATAATTAATTCACTCAGACCTAGTTGACATGAAATCATTCCAAACTAGAGGTGGTAAGAAATGGTTTGTCACCTTCATAGATGACTGTACGAGGTACTGTCACATATATTTACTTAAGGGAAAGGATGATGCCTTAGAAGACTTTAAAATATATAAACTAGAAGTTGAAAACCAAATGAATGCTACCATTAAAAATGTTAGGTCTGACCGTGGTGGTGAGTATGTAATCCATATAGGAGACTTTTGCATAGAACATGGCATCATACATGAAGTAACCCCTCCTTATTCACCATAATCTAATGGTGTGGCTGAACGAAAAAACCGAACCCTTAAGGAGTTGATGAATTCCATGTTAATTAGTTCAGGACTACCTGCAAACTTGTGGGGGGAGGCCGTCCTCTCATCTTGCTATATCTTGAACAGAGTACCCTTTAAAGGATCAGACAAAACTTCATATGAGTTATGGAAAGGTAGACAACCTTCTTATGCATACTTTAAAGTGTGGGGGTGTTTAGCTAAGGTGTCCATTCCTCCACCTAAGAGGACCAAGATAGGACCCAAAACTGTTGACTGTGTCTTCATAGGGTATCCTGAACATACTACTGCATATAGATTTATGGTTGTAAGTTCTGAAATTTATGAAATTGGTGTGAATACTATTATGGAATCTAGGGATGTTGTGTTTTTTGAAAATATTTTTCCTTTGAAATCTGAATCTCGCATGATATTCCCCTAGACGTTCCTTCCACTAGTCAGACATCACCTTTAGAGGAAGATGAATTTGAGCCTAGAAGAGGTAAAAGACTTAGAACTGAAAAATCTTTTAAGCCAGACTTCATAACATGCCTAGCCGAGAATGATCCACAGACTTATAGAAAAGCCATGACTTCTTCTGAAGCTCCATGGTGGAAAGAATCTGCCATTAGTGAAATGGATTCCATTATACAAAATGATACTTGGGAGATTGTAGATTTAACTCTAGGGTGTAAACCCATAGGTTGTAAGTGGATCTTCAAAAGGAAACGTAAAGTAGATGGAACTGTGGAAAAATACAAAGCTAGACTAGTAGCTAAAAGCTATAAACAAATAGAAGGTGTAGATTTCTTTGATACTTATTCACCTATTACGAGAATTACTTCCATTAGGATGTTAATTGCTATTGCTGCCATTCATAACTTAGATATACATCAAATGGATGTAAAAACAACTTTTCTAAATGGTGAATTAGATGAAGAAATTTATATGGACCAACCTGAGGGCTTTGTAGTGAAAGGTTGTGAAAACAAAGTTTGTAAAATGAAAAAATCTTTGTATGGTTTGAAACAAGCACCTAAACAATGGCATGCAAAATTTGATCATGTCATGATTTCTAGTGGTTTTAAAATAAATGAATCTAACAAGTGTGTTTATACTAAACTTGTGAATGATGCCTGTGTGATTGTATGCTTGTATGTTGATGATATGCTTATACTTGGTACAAACATGGATGTAATTATTTCCACTGAGAGCATGCTAAATGAGAACTTTGACATGAAAGACTTAGGCCCCGCTGATGTAATATTAGGGACGAAGATTAGAATAAACTCTAATGGATATAGTCTTAGTCAATCTCATTATGTTGAACTTGTTGTCACGGGCTAAGATTTTAGACTAGACCGTGCGGCACTTGAACTCTTCAAGTAAGCCTAAAAGAACACAAAGAGAGAAGAGACTTAGAGATTTTAAGTGGAAGAGAGTATTTGATTATAAGAGAGAGAATGTTACAATTGCTTAAGAGCTTGTTGGTGGATGCCTTGAGAAAATGAGCTCCCCACCTTATATAGTGTACAATGGAGGATTCTAGAATATGTTCTAGAATCATCATCTTCTAGAGTATTCTACCACTATCATGAATATACAATAAAATATTATATGTACAAGAACATTCTAGCATGTTGCGGACTTCCCTAATCTTCTAGGTCCTTCCAATGGACCTAGACTCTTGTCATGGGCCAACCCAATATGCGGAAAAATGGGTGGACCGTGACATTCTCCCCCACCTATTCTCGCGACGTCCTCGTCGCGGCTTGATTGTGAAATTGGTCGATCGCATCCTTGAATTGCCAGAGAGATGCTTCGGGCTCCCATGTTCCTTCTTGTGTGGATGCATCTTTCCATTTCACTAAGTATTCTTTGCAAGGTGGAACACCCTTCCTTCGAACAATCCGTTCGGCTAATATCTCGTCTATAGCTTTGTCGAAGGAAGTTGCGATCATGGGTGGTGCGCGGCTTGATACTCCCCGACCCTCGTCTTCCTCGTCTTTGTTGAATGTCTTCAAGTTGCTAACGTGGAAGACGGGATGGATTTTCATCTTTGATGGAAGCTCCACTCGGTAAGAAGCTTTGCCCACTTTGGCTAGTACTTCGAACGGCCCTTCGTACTTGCGCAGTAAGCCTTAGTGTAGAGGCCGGGTGTACTTGACTTGTTGGGGAAAAAGCTTGACAAATGCCATATCGCCAACTTGGAACTCCACATGTGCCTCTTCTTATCGGCCCACTTCTTCATCTTCTTGGCCGCTTTTATCAATTGGGCGTGTGCTAAGTCCCTTTGCTGCTGCCAATCCTTCGTGGTCTTGTATGCTCCGGGGCTAGCACCTGCATATGAAGTGGCCAAGGTACTTGGCGTTAAGGGCTGTTGTCCGGTTGCGAGCTCAAATGGGCTCTTCCCTGTAGACTCCGAACGTTGTAAGTTGTAGGAGAATTGAGCTATATCGAGCAACCTAGACCAATCTAGCTGATTAGCACTAACATAGTGCCTAATGTAAAGCTCCAACAAGGCATTCACCCGCTCGTTTTGCCCATCGGATTGAGGGTGAAAGCTTGTTGAGAAGTTCAGGTCAGTACCCATCAGCTTGAAGAGCTCCGTCCAGAATTTTACCGTGAAGCGAACGTCTCGATCGCTCACAATGTTCTTTGGAACTCCCCAATACTTCACCACATTTTTGAAGAAGAGCTTGGCTGCCTCCTCTGTTGTGCATCCGGGTGTGGCTGCTGCGAATGTCGCATACTTGGTGAACCTGTCCACCACCACCATAATTGTTCCAAACCCATCCGACTTGGGTAAGCATGTGATGAAGTCCATCGAGACGCTCTCCCACGGTCTCTCCGGAATAGGCAACGGCTCTAACAGTCCGCCAGGCTGCTTTTGCACAATCTTGTCTTGCTGGCACACAAGACATGTCCGCACATAGGCCTCTATGTCATCGCGGAGTTGTGGCCAGAAGAACTTCTCATGCACAAGGGCTAGTGTGCGATGATTGCCGGGGTGACCTGCCCACCGCGAATCATGGCACTCCTTGATAATGTCTCTCCGCAAGTTGTCCCACCGCGGCACATAGACCCTTCTCCCCGTGGTGAACAGTAGGTCATCATCGATCCAAAACTTCCTCGTTTTGCCGGCTTTGGTGAACTCTACCAAACTCTTTGCCGTTGGATCTTTGCTCAACCCTTCCTTCACACGGTCCATTAATGTGCTGCTAGCTTGCGTGAGATTGGCGAGCTCTGCTTTTCGGCTAAGTGCATCCGCGACCACGTTTCCTTTGCCCGGCTTTTAATCGAGATCATAGTCGAATACCGCAAGGAAGTCTTGCCACCTGGCTTGCTTCGGGCTTAACTTCTTTTCCGTTTGGAAGTAGCTCGTCGCTACGTTGTCCGGCTTATCTACGAACTTTGATCCGAGAAGGTAGTGTCTCCATACTCGCAAGTAATGAACGACCGCCGTCATCTCCTTCTCTTGAAAGGTGTACCTCTTCTCGGTATCGTTCAGCTTGCGACTTTCGAAGTCAATAGGGTGTCCATTTTGCACTAACACTCCTCCTATTGCAAAGTCCGAAGCGTCTGTGTGCACCTCGAATGGGAGACTTGGGTTGGGTAGC
The DNA here is from genome assembly GCA_023531435.1 of Papaver californicum. Taxonomy (NCBI): domain Eukaryota; kingdom Viridiplantae; phylum Streptophyta; class Magnoliopsida; order Ranunculales; family Papaveraceae; genus Papaver; species Papaver californicum. The sequence goes on from JAJJMC010023031.1 coordinate 690,830, forward strand.
TGCAAGACTGGCTTCGACCACCGCCTGTTTTAGCTCCTTGAATGCTTCTTGGCATCGGGTCGTCCACTCCCAAGCTCTCCCTTTCTTCAACAAGTCTGTCAACGGGGCTGCCTTCCTCGAGTATCCTAGGATAAACCTTCGATAGTAGTTGATGAGGCCTATGAACGATCGCAACTCCGGCATTTTGGTAGGGGCTGTCCAATCTTGGATGGCGCGGACTTTGGCATCTTCCATCATAAGCTTTCTGCTACTGATCTTATGACATAGGAAGGAGACTTCCTCTTGGGCGAAGGAGAACTTCTCTTTCTTCACGTATAGATCATTTTCCTTTAATGATTGGAAAACAGTCCGCGAATGGCTCTCGTGCTCCTCCAATGTCTTGTTATAGATCACTATATCATCAAGATAGACCACCACAAACTTGTCCAAGTATGGGTGAAATATCTTGTTTATTAAGGTACAAAAAGTAGCGGGAGCATTAGTTAGGCCGAAAGGCATAACAAGGAATTCGTAAGCTCCATACCTTGTGACACATGCCGTCTTTGGCTCGTCGCCTTCCGCGATCCTCACTTGGTAGTACCCCGACCGTAAACCAACTTTGAGAAGTACCTCGCTCCTCCTAGTTGATCGAACAAGTCTGCGATGAGCGGTATTGAATACTTTTTCTTTATGGTCACCTTGTTGAGAGCCCGGTAGTCGATGCACAACCACATTGCTCCATCCTTCTTCTTCTGGAACAGCACCGGCGCTCCGTATGGTGCCTTTGATGGCTGGATGTAGCCCACATCCAGCAAGTCTTTGAGTTGCTTCTTCAATTCAGCCAACTCTGGTGGAGACATACGATAGGGTGCTTTTGCGGGAGGCTTAACGCCTGGCTCAAGCTCGATCGCATGATCGATCTCCCTTCGTGGCGGCAACTTCTTGGGAAGCTCTTTTGGCATCACGTCCCCGAACTCTTCGAGAACCTTTGTTATGGCCTTTGGGACCTCTTCCCCTTGGGTTATTGGCTTCTCCTCCTTCATCGTTGCTATGAAGGTCACTTCGCCTTTCTTGAACCCTTTGGATAGTTGTAATGCCGACAACACCGTGGTCTTCTTCTTCTCTTTAGTCACCGGTATAAGGTGAGCTGATTTGTCTCCGAGTATGCACAAGGAGTCGAAAGGTGGCATGGGAATGGCCCGTTGTGCGCACATGAATTCCATGCCCAATACCATGTCAAAGTCGTCCATGGGGATCACCGAGAAGTCGACCGGTCCAGCCCACCGGTCGAGATGCATTTCTAAGCCACGCGCCACGCCTTCTAGTGGCTTTGCAGCCGAGTTCACTGTCTTCACGGTGCCTCCTCCTTTAGCAAACTTCATGCCTAGCCACAATGCTTATTTCTTCGACACGAAGTTGTGCGTAGCACCTGTATCTACTAAGGCGCGGGAGGTTTTCCCATTCACTTAGACGTTTACGAACATAAGCGTCTTGTCCTTGCTTTTAGACTTTTCCGTCTTAGCTTGGACACTGTTTAGCTTTCGGAGCGAACTCACCACGGAGTCTCGTTCCTCTTCGGATCCACTATCCTCCATCAACGCGGTAAGCTTACCCTTCTTCGGGCAATCGTGGACTTTGTGATCCCCTTCACATAAGAAGCAAGAGAAAGAGGGCTTACCTTTGTCCTTGTGTTCGGACGCTCTCTCCTTCCACGAAAGATATTTCTTTGGGGCATGCTTGTCTCTATCTTCTCTTGCTTCCCCACCTTTGGCATGGTGGCCCCTCGAGGTTCTTCTTTCTTCGGAGCTTGTACTCCTTGAAGTCTTCGTTCTTTCTTCAAAACTTGGCCTTTCGATCAGGGTCTCGGCTACGGCTATTGCTTCGGTCAGAGTTTGAACGCGACGACGATCTAGCTTTTGCTTCACCCATGGCTTTGCTCCGCACAAGAAGTTGAAGAGATTCTCTTCTTCAGATAGATTTGGTATCTCTAGTAGCAAGTTTGTATACGTCTCGTTATACTCTTTGGTTGTACCTGTTTGACGAAGGTACTTCAACTTCGTTCTTGCTTCATAAGCCGCATTCTCCGGGTAGAAGTATTTCTTAAGATCGACTTTAAAATCTGACCAAGTAGTGATAGTAGCCATACCTTGCTGAATTTCCTGGCTTCGAAGTCTCCACCATGCCAAAGCGTTCTCCGTGAGAAACACTGTGGCTCTTTTTATCTTCCTTGAATCCTCCTCCATTTCGAGATGCTCGAAATACCTTTCACAACTCCATATGAAAGTGTCAATCTCCTTCGCGTCTCTTTTTCTATTATACGGTGTTGGCTTGGGAGCATCCTCTCTTGACAGTCTGCTTGGCCCCTCGTGCATGGCTTGGTTGATGGCCGCCCTTTTGCACAATACCAATTCTCCTTTCACCGCTTCTAGCTCTTGCTCAACTGACAGCAATTTGGCCTTCACCTCCTCCACGCTATCATCCATCGCGTCTTGGATCCGAGCTTCTACGTCCATTTTGATACCATCCACTGCCTTGCTTATGGCCTCCTCGAATGTATCTTTCCACCCTTCAAGAGTCTCCTTTGTTAGGAACTCTTCTTCGGCGCGTATAAGGAAGTCGCTCATTCGCTTTTCCATACGTGTCATTCGTGCCTCAAGGCTTGTTTGCGTATCCTTGGACTTGCCCCTTTTCTTTGCTTGGCCATCGACACCTTTCTCCATGGTGTTGTTGCTATTAATGTCAGCCATTCTTGAGTCTTAGGCTTTGCTCTGATACCAACTGTCACGGGCTAAGATTTTAGACTAGACCGTGCGGCACTTGAACTCTTCAAGTAAGCCTAAAAGAACACAAAGAGAGAAGAGACTTAGAGATTTTAAGTGGAAGAGAGTATTTGATTATAAGAGAGAGAATGTTACAATTGCTTAAGAGTTTGTTGGTGGATGCCTTGAGCAAATGAGCTCCCCACCTTATATAGTGTACAATGGAGGATTCTAGAATATGTTTTAGAATCATCATCTTCTAGAGTATTTTACCACTATCATGAATATACAATAAAATATTATATGCACAAGAACATTCTAGCATGTTGTGGACTTCCCTAATCTTCTAGGTCCTTCCAATGGACCTAGACTCTTGTCATGGGCCAACCCAATATGTGGAAAAATGGGTGGACCGTGACACTGTGCTTAGAAAATATAACCAGTTTGATTGTAAACCTGCTTGTACTCCTTATGATCCTTGTTGTAGACTTAAAAAGAATAAGGGAATTTCGCAACTTGAATATTCACGTGTTATAGGAAGTTTGATGTATTTGATGAATTGTACTAGATCAGACATTGCTTATGCTGTGAGTAGGTTGAGTAGGTATACATGTAATCCGGGACATGAGCATTGGGATGCACTTATTAGAGTGTTAAGGTACTTAAGGTACACTTTAAACTTTTGTCTAAATTATGAGAGATACCCTGCGGTCCTTGAAGGATTTTGTGACGCAAACTGGATATCGGACTCAGAGGAGTCTAAGTCTGCGATTGGATATGTTTTCACTCTAGCGTGCGGGTCTGTATCTTGGAAGAGTTCCAAACATACATGTATAGCTCGATCCACTATGGAATCAAAGTTTATTGTATTAGATAAAGCAGGAGAGGAAGGCGATTGGCTAAGATGCTTTTTAGAAGACATTCCTCTTTGGCATAGGCATGTGCCAGCTATATTTATACATTGTGATAGTCAAGCTACAATAACTAATGCTAAAAACAAAAACTATAATGGGAAGTCTATACACATTCGTAGAAGACACAATTCCCTAAAACAACTAATCTCAACTAGCGTTATTTCTGTTGACTTTGTGAGGTCTAAGGAGAATATCGCGGACCCTTTGATGAAAGTTTTGTCCAAGGAGATAATTAGTAATTCATCGAGGGGGATGGGGCTTAAGCTCATCAATTAAACTTGCCATGAAGGATACTCAACCTTGCTGACTGGAGATCCCAAGATCAAGGTTTCGAATGAGACAACTAATTTTTGGTGGGTTAAAGGAAACACTATCAGAGAATTTCATTCTATGTCCCTTCCTTATGGTGTAGACGTGATAGTGTGACTGCATGTGAGGATGACTTTTTATCAAGTCTTAATGAGTTCAATAGTTTCAATTTAATATTGAAGTGGGGTTTAGCAGTAAACACTCTTGATAGAACTCACCTATCTAAATGAGGAAGTGGGCCACTTCCTATGAGAATTGAGCTGATTCTCTAGAGCATTCTGAGAAACGGGATACGTCCAGGGCCAAAATGGACCAACGGCACGAACTTAACAACACCTAGAGAGATATCACGCGTGGAAGTTATTGATGAACTACACCAAACGATGGCAGTTCAAGACATCGCGTTCGCTGTCCTTCAAGTAGTTCCGGTAATTTCTCACTAAGCAAAGGTTAAAGCCCTTATGGACACCTAATGCCCAAGAGGTATTTCTCACTTTCTGATTTCTGATTTTTATCGGGTTTTCATTCATGTGGGGGATTGTTGGAGAAAAATGAATTTTAGTCTTGGTGGGAATGGACCTTAGGACCTTGATGTCACTAAGGGTGAATAGCTCATTTTTCACTACTGTGAATGAAGAACCTTTAGTCCCACATTGGAGAGACTAGAGATGAGTTCTCTCCTTATACCATAAAAATTGCAACTAAGGGAGGGCCCTTAGGGTTTAGAAGCTTTTGTGGTTGGGGGAGGACTAAGGCAATGGGCTAGTTGGTGCACACATGCTTTTCAACATGTGCGGTGCTTCGCACCAAAGCACGCGGCTTGCGTGCTTGTGCTCTTGCGTGCTTGCGGACTTGCGGACTTGCGGCTGCGGCTGTGGTTGTGGGTGCGGGTGTGACCGTGGATGCTGCTGCCGGTCTGAGTGTGTGTTGCCGGCGTAGCTGAGGCTGCGGACCAACCAAGACTTACGTTTTTTGAAAAGTTTTTTGACTAATTCAAATCTTGTTCTAATTATGGGGGCGTATGACCCGTCGAGTCTTTAGGAGAGAATTATTCTTAACCGTTTTATATCCTTTTTAACCTTTATCTCCTTGATTAATGCGTGGAATTAATTTTCAAATTTAATGTCCGTGATTATTTCCACATTCTCTTCTTCTTCTACCTATAAAAAGAAAACAAATTTCTCCATTATAATTCACTCCAGAAGCATCTTCTATCATGTCTTCTTTTCCCCTCTTCTTGCTTTATTTTGCACATTGTTTGTTTGTTTCCCTTCTACTTATATCTTGCTGTTAAGTTCTTGAGGGTGATTAGCATTGTGCTTATACTAATCATAACAGACAGTTCTATCCTGGACACATCTCCTCTGTTGGGATATATCATCTCTCATTCTTGAGGAGTACCCGAGGACTATTGTGTTAAGGACAATTTGCTGAGAAGGTGGCTCTGTCCATTGTGTGTGCATCATCAGAGATTTCCTAACCTTAACAAATTTCTTATGTTTAGTGTTTTCCATTGTTGCAGAACCAACAATCAGTTATGTGAAACTAACAGACAAAGGATAACTTATTATCCTCGGTGATTTTCTTTTTATTTCTACGGTCAGGTAATCTGGACGTAAGTCCATATGTATTTTTGTTTCTCTTCTACCTCAATTCTACGACTAGGTATAACTTGTCCGTAAGTGGAACTGTGGTTTTATTATTTTTTTCTCTTTTAGTTTTACGGCCAGGTTGAAACCTAGACGTAGGTTCTTCTGTATTTTCTTAACTTTCCAAACTCACTTCTCTGTTCCTCTCGAAAACTCGAAATACAATCCAAAGTCCCAACAACGACCACCTGCTTCACTTCACGACCTTCACAACCATCACGGTCTAAACGTTTCTCCAAATATCGATGGAAGAAAACACTCACAGCTTCATTATCATTGAATCATGATTGATAATTGCTTCACAGACTCGACCCTTATCACTGCCTCAATCTCTCATTAACTTCCATTAAATAACAACAACCCAGATTCACCAACAACCTTCTCCATATTTTCAATTTCTTCTGCTCAAACTCGACTCTGCGACATCCCTCAATAGCTACCAAAAACTCAGGCCACAAATGCATTTAACCAACAACTGATTCTCATATCTTCTAACTCAAGCAACAAACATCTCCATCATTACCGTGATCATCATTATCTACCATCATAGCCTACCATAGAACCAAGATCAAAGATAAGCATCCATCATCGCCATCATGATCATCAAAGATCGAGCTTCTCATTCGAAACCATAAACTGCCATCACAGAATCGAGCCAGCATGAAAAAATCGAGCCACATCACCATCATGAACTCGACTCAGGCTCTATCTCCTCAAGCTGCTATTTAACCACGATGAAGAATCCTAGTTCTGTTTGATTTGAATTTGTGATGAAGAAGAAGGTGGCTCTTAACAAACTGCCAGGCGCTTTTAACAAAATCCAAATTATCATACAACCCTTAACAGATGACCAGGTGCCATCATCAATATTCAAATTTTAGATGCCCCCAAGTAATTTCAGCGTCTGTCTTTAGTAATTCTGTGATTTCACATCTTTCGCAACTTTGACTTTCTTCAAATGCTCATAACTTCTCTTGAGTACCACCGGGTCTTTGACAATCCTTCCCTTGTAATGCTTTGTTTCGACTTCTTTTAGAGATGTAACCTACAAAAGACATAGTATACAAAAGTAATAACAATAATACAAGGTAATTCATATGAAAACTATCAAATAAGTGTTAGAAAATCATATTAAAAATATGTAAATTATGAATTCTGCCACATTTGCCTTTTGCTAGTCCTCGAGCAAACAACAAATCTAAACTAACCTAAACTAAACTAGAATACAACAACTCCGGTTCGTTTAGGATAAAGTTACATTTAGCATGTGTAACAAGCCTTTAAACCCCTAGGTGTCCCTAATGGACGAGTTATAGTCTCGTGAGGATTTACAAGAGGTATACCCACAAAACCTAAATTCCAACTTTCAAAAATTCCAGAGCACATGCACCCAAAGAGCTATGAAGGCATAAATTTATGCACACTAACAATAAGAAGTTAGAAGTATAAAGAACATTATTCTTATGCTTAACTCTTGAGTTAGGAGAAAACCACCATACTAAAGAATCCAGCCTCGAGAGCGATCGAATAAGCATTCCGCCTTGACTTCTTCCTCACCAATAGGGTTTTATGAGATTGCACTCAGAAAACGCACTTTATGGTTCTCATGTGTGCAGGCAGGAATAAAGATAGAAATCCTGCATACGTTGAACGGTGGGAAGGAAAAATAACCTTCTGAAATCATATTTTGTTATCCCATAGTAACGTGGGACGAAAGCAACTTTTTTTTCTTTCTGATGATCTCTAAGAAAGGAAATCAACCACTATACAAGGATGGGAATGCTTACTTACCTTCTCAGCCGATCCACAATCAGCACCACTCTCACATCAAATGGAAACGTCTCCGGACTTCAACTTTTGATGATAAACTTCTGAGATTTGTAGAACTCTGACAATTTGTACCGTTTTTCTTCAATTCCTTGTTGCTTGAATCTTCTTTATATATTTCTTCTTTCCCGTGGCCTTAACTAATGAAATAACGCAATAACTATGAAATTAAAAATCCATATCTTTTTGAATTTTCGTTTTTTTTTATATGCTACAAAAAGATAACAACTACAAGAATAATTAAACTGAAATTAACATAGCTATAGGGAAAGGAATTAAACACCTGATTCTTCATAAATTGTTTTGCCTTGATTTCGTATAAACTTCAAAAACTTACATCTTTTGCTTTTATTTCTTTTTCACTTTCTCGTGTCTTCACTTTTGATATAGAATTTTGCTCCTCTTTATATTGCTTGGAAACCTTAACTGTCTTTAACTTTTTTAGTAATTTTTATGTCACTCCGCTTGTTGATGATGATTTGTTTGTATTGCTACTTTATTGAGAGAATGGTGTCAATTACAAACAAGATTACAAGATAGAGTTAGCAATTCTGATGACACCCTCGTGATTGATGAAATAATACTTAAGAGATCAAAAAGTAGTGCTGAAATTGATGTGAAGTTGGGTAGCTCATCATTCTACCCGGAATTTGCGTATGATGACACACACTCTAAAAACATAATTTTTAGACATCTACACAGAATTGAAGGTCTGGTGCCTCGCTTGATGTAATAATAGGTAGTCTCCGCTAATGATTGATCATCTCCCTAATATTGTATTCTCTACCGGCGGTTTAAGTCTCTTTTTGTCAGCTCGTGCCTCTCGACAACTAAGAAACTTGAATGTCGTTCTCCATTAATTACAAGTTCAATTATTTGGGTAAGAACTCCGCATGTAGACTTAGCTAGAAGTATACTAAGTAACTCTAAAATCTCTAAAAGTTGGAGGTTTTCATGCAAATATGTACAAAAAATTTTAAAATTCTACCTACAAAAGCGAATACTAAAATTCTAAATGCTTAACCACTCTCTCACACTTAAACTTTACATTGTCCTCGATATGAATTGATTCATCCAATGTAAAATTCAAGGTGAGAAATTCTATAGTATGATATAAAAAGATAAGAAAACTAAAAATAAAAGATAAAGGTAGAAATACAAAACCAATGGGTTTCCTCCCATTCAACGCTTGGTTTAACGTCACCAGCCCGACTGTAGACTTCTCGCTACTCATTAGACGACATCTAACACATTAGCATAAACATTTGAATGAACATCACTCGGGTACCGAATTGCTTCAAAAATATTGAAACGAATCTTTTCATTGTCAAACTCCATTGTGAGAGTTCCTTTATCAACATCAATCACGGTTTTAGCCGTTTTCATGAATGGTCTCCCAAGTAGCAAGGAAATAGACACGTCAAATCCTCTATCCATCTCCAATATGCAGAAATCGACTGGTACTAGCTGATTTACCTGCATAAGAACATCCTCAATAATACCTCTAGAGTATACATTAGTACGATCAGCTAGTTGTAAAACAACTCTAGTTTCCTTCAATAGACCTAAATTAAAGACTCATAAATAGATGCAGGCATAACATTCACTGATGCTCCTAAATAAAGTATCGTCTTCTTAAACTTTGTGTTACTAATAATAATAGGAATGACAAAACTACTGGGGTCTTTACATTTGAGTGGAAGTTTCTTTTGCAAGATAGCCAAAACGTTCTCCCCCATAATCTATGTTTACTGGTGCATATGTCCTTCAGAATTCTCGCATATTTGGGGACTTGTTTTATTGCATCTATAAGTGGAATATTCACATGAATCTTCTTGAAGATATTTAAAATCTTTTTATCTTGTTCTGTCTTTTTAGAGTTAGCAAACCTGAGAAGAAAAGGTAAAGGAGTAACATAAGCTGAAACAAAAGGTTTAGAGTTTTCTTTAGATAACTCATTTGTTTGAGAAGAGTCAATAATCTTTTTCTCCAAAACCGGCCCCCTAGGGTCTTTGTTCTTCTTAGCATCTTCTGGTTGCACAGTTCGTGTACCACTTCTCAATGTTACAGCTTTGACAGAATCTCTTGAATTAAGAGGTTGAGAATGGAGTTTCCCACTATTCTGTGCCTTATATGATTAATCTCAGTTGTCATAATGCCCACTTCCGTTTGTAGTCTTTGATTGCATTATCAGTTGTCTGCTAATTTTTCTGCATCTTTGAAGTCATATTCTTCATCATGGCAAGCATTTATGATGATTATGAGTTATGATCTGGTTGCGGTTGTTGTACTGGGGTTGAAAAACCACTAGGACGATTGAAAACCAGTTCTGGGACTGGAACTTACTTGTTTGCATAACTGAAGTTGGGATGATCTCTTCATCGTGGATTATATGTGTTAAGAGTAAGGATCGTACCGTAGCTTATGCTGACTTGAGAAAATAGCATTGACTTGATCATTTCCTTCTTCATAACCTTGCGAGGATGATGGCACTACCATAGCTGCAATTTGTTGCATCATTGCTTCCATGTTGCCCATTTGCTGACGAAGTTCAGAAACTTCACTCACTTAGTGGTTTTGACCCACGACTTGAGAATTGTTGAGAATTTGCTTCCATGTTCTCAATTAACTCCCTAGCTTGAGCTACTGTTTTGTTCACTAATGCACCACCACCTGCAGCGTCGAGAAGATTCCTATCACTTTCTTGAAGACCCTTGTAGAAGTATTGGATGATCAACAAATCACTGAATTGATGGTGTGGATAGCTAGCCGCCAATCTCTTATAACATTCCCAGCATTCATCCATTGTCTCTCCTGCCATCTGTTTAATGCTACAAATCTCTTACAAATTTGGGTTGCCTTTGATGCAGGAAAATACCTCTCTAAGAATAGTTTCTTCAAACCATACCAAGTCTTTACACTGACAGAAGGTAGATAATATAACCATTCCTTAGCAGTGTCCATCAAGGAGAATGGAAAAGCTCGTAACATAACTCCATCTGCATGTGTATCCTTTGGTAGTATGGCCAGGACTATGTTATATCCATTAGATACTTGTTTGGATTTTCATTAGTAATTCCATAAAAATTTGATAGCTCACGGATCAACCCTGGCTTGATCTCAAATGTAGATGTTGTTTGAATACACCATTGTTGTATATCCAGCTTGTGAGAAGTTAAGTCTTTGAGTGTACGATTTGCATCACTTATTGCTTCCTCTTGTTTGTGTTATTACCTAAAAATTGCTCCTAGGCAAAAAAAATGCACCACTGTGGTAATTTCTTAAGATTCGGAAATCAAAATCGTACATGACAAGCCTAAATCACGAAAGTGGCCGTTTTGTCTTGCTTCGGTCATAAGGAGAGAAGATGGGTTGATCTTATGAGAGGGAAGCAGAGAAAGTTGAGGAAATCGGTGGTGATGAATTGTGTGTAAAGGAGTTGAACCTTGGAGAATAACAGAGCTTGTGAGAATGATATGCTTGTTCTGTTTTCTGAATAAGCTAATTAACCTATTTATAGTAGTTGGGAATGCACATCTTTTCCTTGGTAAGTAGTGGAGGTAGTGAAGGAGTCTAGAGATGGATATTATGGAGATAATGGTGTAGTTACGCCTATTATGTTTGGGAAGTTTCTGGAAACCATTACTCTATCATCTCTTAAATGCCATAACCGTCACAACTACTAAGTAATTTTCTCATCATGGGGTGTTGCTACACCGCATGATGCTATAAACCACCAGACCAATACCCCATGCAAAATCCCCCCATATAACATCTTTTGATTTCTCATAGGAGTTAGTGGAGTTATGGAATCAAAACACGTGAATAATTTGATAATTTTTCGTAAAATAATACTACCAATAGGCTTATGTTAATACAACATGAAAAATGGCGTATTTGTAGCATGTTTGCAACATGCAAGTTGTGCTAGCGACAATAGCGCATGTGAGTGTTATAGGTGTAATTGAGGTGTTCCTAGCACATGCTAGTGTCGTGGTTGTGGCCTAGATGATGGCACTAGCAACAAAGGATGGCACTGATACGATCAATCGACAATGACGCAACAGAAGCATTGACGCGTACAAGGGAAAGATGAGAAGGGGTCGCTAGTGCTGCTAGAGATGATAGTGTTAGCGTATGGGTGTTAGCTGGTGTTGAAAGCATGGTTAGGTCTTGATAGGGATGGAACTTGTTGGTGTCGTGGCCATTTCCTATGCACTTCTAGCGTTGGCACTTGCTAATGCCGTGGCCATAGCCATAGCCTGCTTAGGGGATTCTCGGTCGCATGAGATCTAATGCTAGCATTATGTTTGTCTTTTATGTAGTGCATACAAGACGTACTCAAGAAATTTAGTCGTGCAAGTTTGCAACTTGAGATGATGTTCGGTGTGATTCTTCATTTAGATGGTATGCATTTAATTAGCATATTTATTCGAGAATGGTGTAGTAGCTCATCCAGGAATAAGAGTATGTCCTAAACGTATATTTTGTATAGGCAAAGGCCATCTGAAGGGTAATCGCAAACATCATCAGCGGCAATCTGAGGAAAAAGCATTGGTCTATACTAGCGGCCAATCTGTCTAGGAGCTGTCCAGTGGGTATGGTAGAAGTGAGTACAATACAAGTACTGAAATACTATATATATATTTATATAGCATGTCGAGAGTCAAGATGGTGAAGTCCTAGCATATATATACTTATAGGTATGTCTATGATGTTGGGTCAGATGTAAATTTACAAGATTTTCCCTTGTCAAAAAACTCACCATCAACAGTTTGTCGTCCCGTTTATCTTTCAGTACAGTTCCTCTCCGAGTCTCGGTTCCAATCTGTGAAAACCCGACAGGCTTCGGTTTCTGTCTCGGCTTAGGAGCCAGAAAATAAGTACCTGAAAAACAATTCTCGAAAACAACATTATTAAAACTAAAAATCAAAAATTAAAAACAGAATAACAATCCGCTAGGCTTTCCCGGCAGCGCGCCAAAATTTGGTCGGTTGTCAGCCAAGCATAATTATGTCAAGTTCTTTTCACTCACAATTATAAATAAGAGTATAGTAATGAGAATGAATTCAATCCACGGGGAAATATGGGTTGTTAATTAACTTTTGATTATTTATGTAACAAAGGGGATTTAAGATGATTTTAAATAAATTCAAACTAAAATAATAGGAGAAAACAATTTAAGATTGTAAACAATAGAATGAGAATACTGGTTAGAGAGTTCATCTTCCGTCATCAAACATACTAACAACTAAATAAGAATTAATATTCAACTTTTCTCAATATCAATAACACTAAAGCATCCTATCGCAGGTCTACTCCGACAAAACTCCTTTTATCATCAAAGGTGCAAGAGCTACTCTTTGAATCCTTTTCACTAGATTACTTGGCGCAAGAGTCACTCAAGTTTAACCCAATGAAAGAAATGGTATTTATGAGTTGAGTTTATTCTAAGTAATCCGGCGCAAGAGCCAATTGGATTTAACATAGGTCACGCTTCTGCACATAATCTCATGGCAACATCCCGTCGTAAGAAATTATGATATGCTACTAGTAACAAGGGTCTTTCGACAATTCTGTATCTCAAACCCTAGTTTATCTATAAATATGATTTTATGATTATTTAAGTTTCTTAAAAAACAATAAAAAATTCAATCATACATGGCGTTTATAATTAGTAGAACATAAGTGATATTAAAGATAATATGAATATTAAGAATAAATGCTTTAATTAATAATCATGTTCTAGACTTCGAACTATATCTCTAACCAATGAGATTAAATTAGCTCATAATGGATTTCTTAAAACCCATGCAAAAATAATAAGAAGAAAATAAAATCAAACCCTAGGTTGTAGAAAAATCTCCAACTCCAAAGCTCATTCTCTTATCTTCTTAAGATGTGATAAAAGATATTCCCAATAGAAGTGAAATCCTCTCTTAAATAGGGTTTCAAAAGTAAATGTACCCGTGCGTCGAATCCCGGTCGAAATATATCTAATAAACTTGCTAAATACTAGCAAAAATCGTGAGAATACACTCACCAATAGAAGTGAAATCTTTTCTTCTGTATTTTCTTAAGTTTCCAAACTCACTTCTCTGTTCCTCTCGAAAACTCGAAATACAATTCAAAGTCCCAACAATGACCACCAGCTTCACTACTCGACCTTCTACACTATCACAGACTAACCATCTCTCCAGATATCGATGGCAGCAAATCCACGACCATCTCACAAACCCACCTGGATCATTATCAAATCACGGCAGCAGGAAGCCAATACTCACATCTCTATTATTATTGAATCATGATCGGTAATTGCTTCACAGACTCGACCCTCATCACTGCTTAATCTCTCATTAACTTCCATTAAATAATAACATCCTAGATTCACCAACATCCTTCTCCATCTTTTCAAGTTCTTTTGCTCAAACTCGACTCTACGACATCCCTCAATAGCCACCAGAAACTCAGGACACGACTGCATTTAACCAACATATGATTCCCATATCTTCTAACTCGAGCGACAAACAGCTCCGTCACTACCGTGATCATCATCATCTACCATCACAACCTACCATAGAACCAAGATCAAAGATAAGCATCCATCATCGCCATCATGATCATCACAGATCGAACTCCTCATTCGAAACCATAAACTTCCATCACAGAATCGAGCCAACATGAAAAAATTGAGCCACAACCAGGGCCGTTCCCGAGAACTTTTTGCCCCGAAGCGAATAATTTTCTTTATGCCCCGATAAAAGAAAATTGAGCGCAAATTTAATTACGCACATTCATATATTTGCCACTATATAACATATTTTTTATCACATTTTTAAGGAATTCTGAATGATATTTTTTCTAAGTGGGGGAAGCTAGAACTTCAGTATACAAATGATGAATTTTTGTATACAGATTGATACTGAATCTGACTAGGCGGTCGAAGTTCGCTTGAAGTTTTAGGTTTTTTTTTTAACGACAATTATTATTTTACATATTGTTAGGTAATATTATACTGCACAAAAAAGGCTAACTAAAAATGTAATAAAAAAATATATTTATAACCTAGATTAAGAAAACTCACCAAAACATCATGTATACTAAAAAAGATACAATAATTTTTTTTTTCTAAATGGAAATTCGACTATGTATGTAATATGTAAACATATTCAATTCAATTACTAATAAATTAAAACTTTGATTCCCTAAAGTCAATCAACTATATAAAAATTAACATCAATAAAAGATTTATATTTCATAAAAAATTTAATTCAATATAATCTGATAATAATAATAGGTAAAAAAAACACTGAAGAATACAAACAAAAGATGCAAGCAAATTAGGACGAAGGGAGTATAATAAGAAAGTAGAAAACTATTGAAGTCCTAATTAATCTCATTACCGCACGGCTGCTTGAATCTTATCAAACCCTTGTAATTGCATAAATCCTAGGCTAATGTATGTACCTAGGTGTAGTTCTGGATACCATTGTTCTATCTTATCAAAAAAATTTATTAATCTTATTAAATATATGCCCTCATATTTTATGTAAATTGTATAAAGATCCCCAATAATTATTTATTGTATAAAAAACCCCAAATATAAAATATGTATTTGGTTACCCCCATCCCTTGTTGCCCCAAAGTAGGGATTGTCCTGCTTACCCTTCAGGACCGGCCCTGGTCATGCATCATCATGAACTCGACTTAGG
This sequence comes from Papaver californicum, assembly GCA_023531435.1. Lineage (NCBI taxonomy): Eukaryota > Viridiplantae > Streptophyta > Magnoliopsida > Ranunculales > Papaveraceae > Papaver > Papaver californicum. Next base: position 705,979 of record JAJJMC010023031.1, read on the forward strand.
ATCTATCTCCTCAAGCTACCATTTAACCACGATGAAGAACCCTAGTTCTGTTCGATTTGAATTTGTGATGAAAAAGAAGATGGCTCTTAACAAACTGTCAGGCGCCTTTAACAAGATTCAAATTATCAGAAAACCCTTAACAGATAACCAGGTTCCCTTAGAAAAATTTAAATTTGAGATGCCCCAAGTAATTTCAGCGTCTGTCTGTAGTAATTATGTGCTTTCACATCTTTCGCAACTTTGACTTGCTTCAAGTGCTCATAACTTCTTCATACAAAGTCGGAATGACTTCATTCTTTTGCCATTGGCTTCGTTTTCTCATTCTCTTTGACATGGTGGGTAGAAATCCTGGATTTTCCTGAGTACTGCCGGGTCTTTGGCAATCCTTCCCTTGTAATGCTTTGTTTACACTTCTTTTAGAGATGTAACCTACAAAAGACATAGTATACAAAAGTAATGATAATACAAGGTCATTCACATGAAAACTAGCAAATAAGTGTAATAAAATCATATTCAAAATATGTAAATTATGCACTTATTATTTAGGCATTACCATATACTTAGTGGGACCCTTGTATGATAAAAAAATATTTGAATAATTAAAAAGTATGATAGAAGAAGATATATTATAAGAAAATAATAACTTAGCGACAGAGAATTGGTCGCGCGACATAAACTTTGGCGAACAATATATTCTTTATCGCTCGACAAAGACTCTGCTGCAATGTGCAAACTGGCAAATATGCCGGTTTGGAAAGCCTATTTGCCCATTCGGCATGCCCATAATAGCTTAAATTGGCAAAATTGGTGTTTTGATAAGTGCATAGGACTTGGATTAAGGGAAATCACCAGTATGGGAAGCCCGTGTAACTATTTAGTGTACGAAGAAAGTTCTGGATGGAAATAATTTGAGTATTAATTATCTCGATAAATTAGGAATAGATTGTGGAACCAAACCGTTGGTTTAAACTAGTTTATGGTTTGGTACAGTTTCAGAAAAAACCGTTGGTTTAAAGAATGAAATTGCATAGCCTTATCACCTTATCGACCTCTTGTACGTTATTATAACCTTAAAATATTTGGAAATATTTTAAAAGAGTTAAAACACATAAAAGTAATTTATTATCTCAATTGCAGAGTGTGTGGATTTAAATAGTAATTGGGAGTTGAAGATGAAGCAATTAAATACCTATGAAGCAACAAAAAATTACATTGAGCTAACGAAGAATATCACTCATCCACCTAATTTGAACAAAAATAAAGATATTGTCAGCTGGTTTGAAAGTACAACAAAGAAATTCTAAAATAAGAGATGCTATGAAACTTTCAGTTTATCAAATGAACCTTTAAGTGATTTTTCTACACACCTTTGGAAGAAGAATATCCCTCATAAACTATCAGTTTTATTGTGGTCATCTCTGCATAACTCTCTCCCCACTCTTCTCAACCTGCAACACAGAAACATTCAAGTTTAAGACACCCAATGTAAATTATGCTCAAGTGAAGATGATGCAGACCACCTATTCTTCCATTGCCCTTTTGCAATTCATGTGTGTTTTGATTTTATAAAAGCATTTAAGATCTCTTGGTGTATGAACGCCTCTTTACTTCAAAATTTAAATTCTTGGAAAACCGGAGGTCTCAATGAAAGAAATGGAAAAATATGGCTCTTGCTCCCTTATGCTATCATCTGGTCTATTTGGTGGAGGGAGGGCAAATAAAGCCATAGATTGTATTCTAGATGTTAAATCCTTGATTGTTTTATGGTCTTCAACTGTAGACACTTTTTACTTGGTACCTTATCTTATTCAATTGGGATGTTGTGGTTGCACAATATTGTAAGTACCATGTGATGGTTGTATTGATCTTTCTTTTTATATGAATTCAATCTTTTCGTCAAAAAAAAAAAACAGATCCTTTTCTCAAGTTTTCTCCAACATAGCAAAACCAAGACTCCTAGATTACTGTCGGTACTAGAAAACAAGGCATCTTTTTTCGAGTTTTTTATGGTCGTTTCCATCATTGTGTCACCCTTCGCTTTCCTTTTCAATGGTAAACAACAAGTTGTTTGAGAAAAAAATCATCATAAAAACCCTCGAGAGGATGTTTTATTTTACATAATATCTCTTGAAAACTAAAAATTTATGGATGAAAACTTACTTGATGCTTGTACTCTCTTTCTGTTCCATGAATAGTATACGCAAATTACATCAACAACACAATCACATGTAATTGAATGTTTCTCCCGAGTATATAATCATAGATAATGGTGGCAAATCAGCAAGGAGTTCGTTTGTACACTACGCTAAACAAGGTCTAGGACTTGTTTCTAACAGCTATTGGGGGTCATCTTTAACATATATTGTGATTACCAAAAATCTGGCATCTATAAGGATCTTTGGATCACAACCAATATAATTTGAATCATACAAAAGTTTGATATCATATCATAAAATCATACTATATTAACTTTTGAAAGACGAAAATCAACCAAAACTAGAGATAAATTAACTCAAACATTTAACGTGGTTCAACAATCTAATTGTCTACATGCACGGGTAAAAAGATTAGTATTTTTATTGTTTATCATTACATACCATTCAATCATGATCATATTAATCAAGGATCAATCAAACTAAATTTACACAAAGTCTTATACCTAAATTCTTGCCTATGATTTAATGCCTTCAGTCTAATTTTTCTCCATATTTTTATATCCCCTTTTCCTGTTTATGAGCTTGGTATTTATAGCCAATTTGATAGGTCCCACCAATCTACCTTTCCACATATTTATCCATATCCATTATTGTGCGAAATACAGTCCCACAAAGCTCGTTTGTAATTTCCGCAAGACTTGATCTTAACTCCCGCAAGTCTTAGCATGCGTACTGCTTGTTTTCCGTCATTTCTCACTGGTTATCCCGCAACTCTTCTGTTGTCTTGTATTTAAGTTATTATTTTTGGATTGGGATGAAGGTTGTGGTCTTATTTGAATCATAGCATGTCTGACACGTAGCTCTTAAAAGTGAATCGTCATGTTTTGGTTCTTTTTGTTCCGCATCTTGTAAAGTCGATACGTGTCCCACATGCATCAACGCTCATCATTACTCCTTTATTGCGTCAGACTTTCCCGCAACCTGGTGTCGGTCAGGCAGCAAGGCTATCTGTTTTGAGCAGTGTATCTTACTTTCCCACAACCCACGTGTCAATCATGCATTAACGCTGTCAGGTTCAAATCTTATCAACTTTTTAACCGTCAATTTAATGCTTTAAAAGGATTGGTTTCAGTGTTTCTCGTCTTATCGTAACTCTCTTCCTCCAATAGTTTTTGGACACGCGTAACTTGGATTTTATTCCCCCACAATTTGCCCTATTTTTTCTTTCAAATTTTGACACATGGAAAAAATTTAGAAAAGGAAAAATTGTAATTATTACTTTTACACCTGCAATAACTTCTCTTCCCACGCTTAGTTTCACTTTTTTCCGATTTTCTTGCTAGCAGTAACATCTTTTCCCACGTTCTTGTCAGTTGGCGGTTTCGAGGCAATTAATTCTCTGATAAAGTTTCTCCCTTTTCAGTTTTTGATGGTTTCGTTCGTTTCAGCTTTCTCCTATTTAATGTCGATTATTTCCCTCATTCCATTATTTACACCTTTTGTCTTCTTCTTCTTAAAGTTTTAGCGCTTTTTATTCCTTTGAAGTTTTCTAAGATTCTTCAACACCTTTTAGTTCTCCTGAACTTATGTGATCAAGGATTCTTGCATCGGGATCAAATTTTTTTCTCTTTTCAAGCAACAGATTTTTCTTCTGTCTTTCACTTTATTGTAAGTAATCCTTTTGCTTTTTCCTTTTCGTATTTGTTTGTTTATCAATCTCTCTATCTGAACCTTTTTGGATTAATCATTGATGATGATGATGATGTTGGTGTTCTAATCTGCTTATTATTTGTTGGAATGAATGATGATTATGATGATGGTGATCTCTCTTTTGATGATTGGTTGTTTTATATGATCCCTTCTTTCTCCTGATCAGAAAATTATTGGCAGAATTGGATTTTGTTGTGATGATCATTTGTCGTTCTTTTTCTTTGCAACTTTCCTGCTTTGTTTTTGCTTTTGATTGTAATTAAATTATTTTTTCTTGCTTTCCTGTGTAGATAGAAATTCATCATGGATGAAAAGAATAATGCCAAAGTTACTGGTGATGCTTCTCATCTGGATGATCAACCTTTGGTTAGGAAATCATCTCGCTATCCTTTATCGAGAAGTCACCATACTGGATCTACAAAGCCCGCAAGTGTTCCTGTTGTGGTAAGCAATCCTTCTCCCAAGAACAAACGGTCTCATGAAAGCTGTAGCTTTAAATCAGTGAACCTTGAGGAATTCAAAAGGAAACATCATCTTCGCCGATTCAAAGTCTCCTTTTATGATCATGTTCAAGATGAAATTACCCTGGAAATGATGGAAGGTTTCGATTACAGCAACAACAAGTTATTAATCCCTGCGGGAGCATTAGATGCGGGCCTACAACTTCCTTTATATCAAAGTGAAAGTCCTTTTTCAGTTTGAGGTTCTTGCCAGCCGCAACCAATCCCAGCAAGGCTTAGTGCTGTCCATCACTCAATATAATGGGAATTGGTAGCGCATACTGGATGAATGTAACATGCGAAGCCAAGGAAGAACCAATTTTACCTGTTACGTTCCAAACCTTGCGGAACGTAAACACTACACGGTGGAGAACTTTCACGCTACCTATGCGGATAACATTGCCGCAAAAAATTACAAGAAATGGAGCGTTGGCCCGAGCCGCAAGGGTGGTGAAGGATTCCGCCTCCTAGCGGAAATTGATAATGCCAAGCTGAAGTACATTCCCGGGACAGTACTTCCTCTAAAGGAAAGAATCCGCGAGGATCATGACTACAAATGGTACCGCACCCCTCTAGTCATTGAGGGTCCATGAGTTTTTGGATTCGTCACTGATAAAGTGGTTTATAGTCTTCTTACCCGCTTTAATGGCTACTGCCCTTGGCGGCTAAATTTTACTGACTTCAAGTTCGCACTTATCACCGTGGTACGTAAAGTTTATGTCTTTTTATACTTTATATATTGCTTAATGGTTAGAGTTTATCTCTGATGGTTAAAATTTCCTCTCTTTTTTATAGACGCAAGCTGAGACGCAGCCTGACGAAGGCGCAAAAGATGATGCGGGAGTGAAGCGCAAAGCTGTAACCCCTGCAGAAAAGGTATTGTTTTAACCTGAAGAATTTTAATAATCCTTATGAATTTCATTTAAGGAATTATTATGGTTTATTAATAGGGTCAGAAGAAGGTGAAGGGCGCACCCCGTGCTTCCACGGACAGGGAAGAGGGAGAAAATCGAGATTCACCCCTTCGCCGTCCACTCTTGAGAGGTGAAGGAAGCTCCGCTCGAGAGAGACAAGAAAAAGAGCAGAATATACCTCTTGAAATAACAAACTTCGAGTCTATGGAACAAGTTGGTGCTGCGGAAGAAATTTCAAATGCTGCTATCAATTTCTCGCATCAAACTGTCGTTCCCGATCCCTCTTTTTTCCTTCAATTCTCTCCTTTGGTTGTTGATGAGCCACTTGAAGCTGCCACAAGTGAAGATGATTCAACTGATGAAGAGATTGCAACACTCAAGTCGATCCAAAAATTATTTCAACAGAAGTAGATCCGCAAGCACATGTTGCGGAAACAGATGAGTCTGCGGACACTAGCGCAGCGGGAGCAGATGAGTCTGCGGACACTAATGCGCTCACAAATACTATGGCAGAAACTGGACCTGCCATGGTTAACATTGCGACTGTGGCTGCTGCTGATGCAGTACAACCAAATATGGAGTTTCCACAAATGAGTAAAGGGCAGAAGCTTCAAATCTCTTGGGAAAAGAAGAAGAAGCCTTTCAATGGTTTATGTCAAAGGGTCTTTTATCTGTTCCCAGCAATTTTTTACCAGTGAAATCAGATAGCGCTTCGGTCTCATGCTTGCGAAAGTGCATGGAGGCTGTACCATACGAAGTGGTTAAAGATGCTTGGTTGAAAGATCAAGGTGAAGCTGTTGACCCCATATTCCGTATCACCGAACCTTCTTCTCTTGCGGAAATACTTGCACTTGCGGATGGACAAGTATATTCTTTTCCGCAACAAGCTCTTATAAAGGTATTTTAATTATTTTTTGTACCCTTTGATCTTTTTTTTTTATAACTTTTAATTCCGCAGCTTGGACGAGGTCAAAGCACTATTCAGACCGCATACCAATTCTTCAAAGCACGTTCCACAATGACGGAGTCCCAATTTAGGGCTGTAGAAAAAAATGATGCTTTGGGTTTAAAGCGGGAAAATGACGCGTTCCGCCAACAATTGCTTGATCTTCAGAATCAAGGTTTTATTCTTTCTTCTAGTTACTTTATTTTTATTATTATTTTACTTCTTTCTGAATTACTTTATGTGATCAGCGTGAGATTCAAAACTTGTATCTAGGATGCAGCGTAGAATTACGCAGTTGAGAGATCATGTTGTAAGAGTTAATAATGAGATTGTGGAAGTCAAGACAAGATTTAACGACCTTGTTGATAGTCATGATTTGGTCATACGGAAGCATAATGAATTAGAATCGCAGCATCAGCTTTTATTTGGGGAGATGGGACGCAAGAGAGTAGAATTTGATGCCACTTTATTATGGACCAAACATTGTGTTTCTAAGGCACGGGCAAGATCTGATAAATTGGAAGAAGAGAACCGCAAGCTTTGTGTGGAGCGGCAGAATATCCTTGCGGGATTTTCCCTTTCCACATCGTATCATCATTCACAGCTTTCTTCGTACATAACTCAGCTCATTGAGGATAGAGACAACTCAGCTTCAGAGGCTTATGCTAAAGGAAAAACCCTTGCGGATGCTCAAGCTATGATCCGTAAATTATCTTATTCTATTCTTCATCGTGAGAGCGACATTTTCCGCCTGCACAAAGAAGTAGCAAAGTGTACATTTAAATTGAATCATCTGCGGGATAATGAAGTAAAATTAAATCAGTATCAACAGCATCTTGAACAACTCAATGCCAATTCTAACAAGCTTTCGGGAGAATATGATTTTCTCGATGTTACTAAAGATGCAATGGGTTGCGACTTAGCAGAGTTTGAATCCCTCGCAAGAGGTATCCTATTTTACCATATATTTGAATTTTAATATTATTCCCGCATTGAGTAACCCGTTGTTTTTGTTTCAGGCTTTGAGGAGAAATTTAAAAATGCATCTGTAAGAGCTGCTAAGGCTGAAAGTGAGCTTGGTGCGGCAAATATTATAATGGAAGATCTCAGCAAGAAACTAGAGCTAGCTTCGATCAAGGCTAACGAAACGCAAACTCAGCAAGAGCTTGCCTCTTCTAAGGCCAATGAAGCGCACGCTCAACTGGAGCTTTTATATTCTAATGTCAAAGGAGCTGAAGATAAATTACAATAAGAAGTTGCGAAGAATGAGAGACTTGTTCGGGATTTATCTACTGAGAGAGGGAAAATAAAATTCTGGAAGATAAAAGTCCAAAGTTGCGACAACGAAGTAAATCGGTACAAAATGGAAATTGAAAATAAAAAAGCTTATATTTCATGGTTAAGAGCTAAAACTCGAGTTTTAATTGCAAAAGCAGTTAACAATACTCTTGATCAAGTACAAGCTGATGGATTTTCTAAAATTTACAAGCACAAAGATGTCCCGGATAATCCTCCTTTTGAAGCTGATATTCCCGCTCCTTAGCTTCCTTTGATGTTGATTTATTTTTCTTTACTTCCAAATTGTATTTGTACTTTTATTTTGCTTTCCTGCAAAATAATTCAAGAATATATATATTAATTGTTAGTTCATTGTGTGAGTGTAAATTTATTAATCCGCAAGGAAATTTTGTACCTTGAGTTACATTGAGGGTTGAAGCGCATATCTAACTTCTCTCTGGCCAGGAGGAAATTAGGATGCGGTACCTAGTATGTCTCCTGAAACGGAGAGTGATACAACAATTAATGTCATGTTAGGCATCTCTGTAGCGAAAGACCCAATAGTTATACACTCATAAACATTTACATGGACTTTCTAGAGAGATTACATTCTGCTGCTTTACCTAGTATGAAACCAAATTGTTGTATAATTGCATTGCTAGTTGTGAGCACTTCCTGAAGTGGAGAGTACCTGATACAATAGTTAATGTCATATTAGGCATCTCCGTGGCAAAAATCCAATAATCATAGATATTCACTTGGATTTTTAAAAGAGATTGCATTTAATCTGCTTTACCTTTTATGAACGCAAACTATTGTAGAATTGCATTGCTGGTCATGGATAATATAGCTTGAGATATCGTGCGTTCCTAGGATGTTGTAGAATTTCCTCATCCATATTCCGCAGATGGTATGATCCTTGTCCCCCAATATCTTGTATAATATAAGGTCCTCCCCATGTAGGTGAAAACTTTCCTGCTCTTTTATCCCTTTGGTATTCCGGGATTTGCCATAGAATGTACTGTCTTTCCACAAAGTCTCGTGATTTCACCTTATTATTATACTCTTTGGCTAATCTTCTTTGATAATTTTCCATTATTTGAAGTGTAACTTCTCTTCTTTCTTTTAAGTCATCCAACTTTTCAAGCATTAAGTCTGAGTTCAAATTCTTTTCCCATGCTTCTGTTCTTGTTGTGGGTAAAATAACTTCCGTTGGAATAGATGCTTCTGCTCCATATGTAAGAAGAAATGATGACTCTCCCGTGGATTCCCTTCTTGTTATGCGGTATGCCCATAGTGTATTATGAAGTTGTTCACACCATCGTTTATGATGGCCATTAAGAGTTTTCTTTAAATTCATAGCAATTGTTTTATTTGTTGCCTCAGCTTGTCCGTTACTTTGTGGATATAGTGGAGTAGACTTGTTCTTTTGAATATTAAATGCTTCGAAAAGCATGTCAATATTTCTCCTCTGTAATTCCTATCCATTATCCGAAACTATAGATACCGGAATCCCAAATCTACAAATTATATTCTCAAACAAAAATCTGAAAACATCTATATCTCTGATATGTGCAAGAGCTTTGGCCTCAACCCATTTAGTGAAATAATATATGGCTATAATTAAATATTTTCTTTTTTTAGTGCCTTCTATTAATGGCCCAACAATGTCTATCCCCCATTTTGCAAACGGCCAGGGACTGAGCACGGAATTAAGTTATGTTGCGGGTGCTTTTATTCTTTTTGCATAACGCTGAACTTGTTCACATCTTTTTACCATATTTTCCGCATCTTTATGCATGAATGGCCAGTAATATCCTTGCGTTTTTTCTTTTAATGCAAGTGATCGTCTTCCACTATGATTTCCCGCAACTCCATAATGTATATCTTTGAAAATTTGATGCCCTTCTTCTTGTGATAAACAACAAAGTAAAGGTCCAAAGAAAGATCTCTAGTATAGAATTTTATCCCGCAACTGATAATTCACAGATTTCGATTGCACCTTTCTTGCCTCTTAAGTGTTTGCAGGCAAAGTCCCATTCTGCAAGTATTGATGTATTGAATCCCTCTAATCTTCTCTGGATAATTCATTTTCTGATTTTTTTGGAAAATCTGTATCATCTTTGTCAACTGCATCTTCAATATGTTCCTCAACTTCTTCTTCCATGTTTTCAACTGCCCACAACTTAATTGACGGCTCATAAATGCGCCCAATTTTGACTATTTTAGTGTTTGATCCTTTATCATTGAAGAAATAAATGCTAGTACATCAGCATGTCAATTCTTGTCTCTGGATAAATGTCGAAAGGTTATATTTGAGATTTGAAGTGCCAATTTTTGCACAAGATTTTTGTATTCTATCAGATCTTCATCAAGCGCTTGATATTTCAACTCAACTTGTCGAATTATCAATTGTGAATCACTTGTGAGCCGCACATCACAAATTCCCAATTCAATGATAAGTCGAAGAGCATGAACCACAGCCTCATATTCCACTATATTATTTGTATGTTCCCCAAACTCAAGTCGAAATGCATGTACCATTTGATCTCCCGTAGGAGTTGTAATCACAATTCCAATTCCCGCACCTTCCTTATTTCGCGTTCCATCAACAAATACCTCCCATATGCGGGATCTTACAGAGCTTAAAATATCTTGTGAATAATCGTCTTCTATTCCAGGCAGCCCTTGTATTTTAAAATCATCATCTATTGGTAATTCCGCAAGGAAATCTGCTAAAACTTGCGACTTTTGTGCAGTTTGTATTTCAAATAAGATATGAAACTGTTCCAGTTGTGCATTCCATTTTGCTATTCTTCCTATTTTTCATACATTCTTCAGCACATATTCTAACGGAGCTTTGTTTGGCACCCGCACATAATGTGTCAGAAAATACGTGCGTGATTTTTGGGTAGCAAAAACCAGAGCTAAAATTAATTGTTCAATTTTGGCATAGTTTCTTTCCGCAAGGTTAAGAGTTTTGCTAATGTAATATACTGGTTTTTCTATTTTGTCATTTGTTCGCACCAATATTGCACTTACAGCATCTTCGGTTGCGGCTATGTACAAGGCGAGCATTTCTTCAGGTTCTGGCTTTTGTAGTGCGGGCAATGTGGAAAGATAGGCTTTAATATTTAGGAAGGCTTGCTCACAGTTCTCGTTCCATACGAATTTATTTTTCTTTTTCAAAGTGTCAAAAAAAGGGCTTGCATTTATCCGAAGATCTAGCAATGAATCTGCCGAGTGCGGCCAAACAACCATTCAATTTCTGTACTTCTTTAACATTTCTTTGAGATGACATGTCAACAATTGCCTGAATTTTTTCCGGATCCACTTCAATCCCTCGTATGGTAACCAAATACCCCAAAAAATTTCCTGAAGTAACCCCAAAAATGCATTTATCGGGATTAACTTTCATTCTGAATTTCCGCAAGACTTCAAATATCTCTTTCAAATCTTGTAAATGATCCTTTGAGAATTTACCTTTTACTAGCATGTCATCTACATAAACTTCGATTGTACGGCCTATCCATGGTTTAAAGATTGCATCTACGAGGCGCTGATAAGTTGCTCCTGCACTTCTTAGTCCAAATGGCATTCTAGTATAACAGTATAAACCGTGTGGAGTGAAAAACGCGGTGTGTTCTTGATCTTCTTCGGCTAGAGCAATCTGATTGTACCCTGAATGCCCATCCATGAAGGATAAGGCCTCATGTCCTTCAACAACGTCCACCAAGTGATCAATGCTGGGAAGTGGATAACTATCTTTTGGGCATGCCTTGTTTAAGTTTGTGAAGTCTATGCAAATTCTTACTCCGCCGTTCTTCTTGGGTACAATTACCATGTTTGAAATCCAGGTTGGGTATTGCACTTCCCGAATAAATCCTGCACCCATGAGCTTTTTCAACTCCTTTTCAACTGAAAAATGATATTCAGGTGCTACCTTGCGTATGCGTTGTCGAAAAGGTGTAGTTCCTGGGTGTATGTGCAACTCATGTTGAACAATACTTGGATCGATACCTGGCATGTCCTCCATCTTCCATGCGAAAATGTCCACATAGTCTTTAAGTAGAGTGGCCAAATTACGCTCCATTTCTGTTTCCTTTAGCGTTCCGATCTTTATCATTCTGGGGAGTTCCTCTGTTCCTATGTTGACAATTTTGGTTTCTTCAATGGATGTAAAAGTGGATTTGGGAGCTCCTAATAATGTGGGAACCCCCTTTAAATGCTATGTTGGAAGACTGCCTTCATCAATTTTTGGCATGCTTTCTTTTACTGAAATACCTTCATTTGTTTCATTTACTACCTTACTTCCCGCAGTCTTTATCATATATTGGCTTAGGGATTCTTCTTTATCCTTCATCTTTCGTTCTTTTTTCTTGTTTCGTTGTTGTTGTTGTTGCACTTCATTTATGCGGATTTTTGCAAGAACACAAGATTTTTCTTCACTCTGGTATCCTTTGATCTACATTTCCCCTTGCGGTGTCGGGAACCGCAAGTATTGTTGGTACGTTGAAGTTACCCCTTTCAGTTGATGGACCCAATGTCTACCAATGATGGCATTGTATGGAGATGGAGCCTCCACTACACTGAATTTAGTTAGAATACTTATCGGTCTAGCCATAACATCAAGTAATATTTCTCCTTTTGGTTTTGAAGCTAACCCATTAAACCCATAGATTGTATAGCAAGAAGGCATGAGATGTCATCTTTTAACCCCATCTTCTGGAAGGTATTATAAAATAGTACATTAAGAGAGTTGCCCCCATCCATAAGAATCTTCCTTACATTCCAACCAGATACTGGTAGTGTAAGTACTAGCGGGTCATTGTGTATTTCAATCTCCTGGTCTACCTCGTCCGCAGAAAACGTTAGCGGGGATGCCATCCATTCTTCCCATGCTTCTGCAACTCTTCCCGCAACCTTGAAGACTTCGTGACTGCGAACCCTTTTATGCAGTTTCTTATCAATAACTGCACTCATGGATGATTGATCAGATTCAAGATAGGAAATCATGTTAATAGTTTGATCATTTTGCGGAATATTCACAGTTTTCCCCTTATTGAGTCTTGGTGGAGGATCGGGTAAATAAATAAATTCTTTTAGCTCCCCCGCATCGATCAACTTTTGCACTTGCATCTTTAGATTCCTGCATCGGCTTGTGGAATACCCCCGATAACAATGATATTCACAATATTCCTTCGAATTCTGTGTATGTTGAGGCTGCTTTTCTTTTGTCTATGGCCACTGAAAATCTTTTCTGTTTTTTATTGCATTTAGGATTTCTGAGTAAGAGGTATTGAGTTTAGTGAAAATTTTCTCCTCAAATTTTTAGCGGATAAATTTTCTTCTATCTTCAGACTTTGCTTGCTTTGATTCAACGTCAGGAGTTTCTCCGGCAACCCTCTTTCCGGAAGTGGTTGACGGCTCTACAAAATTTGCCCTGTTGGCATTCCCCTGATGCTGAGACATTATTCTGGGATGTTGCCTTTGTATGTCCTGCAATCTTGCACATTTTTCAATAATATTTCTGAGATCTCCTTTGTTTTTAGGGTTTTTATCATGAATATCAACAAAAAGTTGGCTTTCTCGGTTGGCTATCCCTCATTTATAACAGTTGATAGCAACTTCTGGAATTACATCCCCTACTGATTGACAGATCGTCTGCCATCGATATGTATAATTCCGGATAGACTCCTCTGCCCAAGATGCAAGGGAATATAATTTGTCCATGCTTTCCTCTGCGGGATTATTATACATATATGTTTCTAGGAACTTGTGGGTCAATTGGGTGTAAGAATGTACCGACCCTTCTGAAAGGTTATCATACCATGCTAGAGCTATCCCTTTCAAGCTTGAGGGAAAATACCTGCACATGACAACGTCATCTTGTTCCCACTTGGTCATGATGTGATTGTAATACTTCAAGTGAGTTGTCGGATCTTTAGTCCCATCGTAGCATTTATAAATGGGAATACTACAGTTATGCGGTATTGGTGCATACGCTAGGTGTGGCGCCAATGGCGTTCTTCTAGCTTCTTTTGACACTTCTTCTAATCGCCCACTCTCTTTATTTTTCAAAATTTTAATTTCTTCTCACATTTGCTCCTTGTCCTCACAATATTTTCGCCATCTGTTATTTTGCATTTCTGAATCATCAAAATTGAATCTATCTGGTTCATTCCGCTGACGTGCGGGTTCCACAAGCATCACTCTCTGATCTTTATTAATCTTTGCTTTTCTTGTTGCGGGTTTGTTAGAGCTTACTTCTTGCTCCTGTATTCTAGTCGTAGATGGTTCCGCACCATGCTGGGCTTTTTCTTTGAGCATTTGGTTTTCTTGGGTCAAAAGTGCAATTTGTTCCGCACAAGTCTGTTGTACCTTGCGCATCTCCTCCATTTCTTCCATTAATTGTTGAATGTGGTCAATGCTGTTTTGAGAGGTTTCTTCAGATGAATTACTAGTTGTTTGATTTTCAGAATTGTTTACTTGATCATTCATGGGTTGTTGCCCTTGTAATTCTCCCATCATTTCCCCTTCTTGTGGAACCTCCATTGCCTGACTCCCCTGATTTCCTGTATTGACATCTTGATCTTGCATGGTTTTATGTGTCACTGTTTCCATTTATGCGATCGCTTTTGAGATGTAGTGATTTCTTCTTTGTTCAGTCTTATGTTGCTATAGGAATTTCTTTACCGATATTCTAAAAGAGTTCAGATAATAAGTTATGTGTTTCAAATGGTTTTATCATTCATAATAAATATATAATGCAGTCTGATTGAAAGAAAATATTAAACTTTCCACAAGTTTTAAAAGTTCATGTGCAAACAAGTTAATATCAAGTTCGAAAATTCAATTAGTTAAACATAAAAATTAAGAACTTGATAAGCATAACAAAATTGTTTGGCGAAAATTTATGAACTAAATTTTCAAATCAACGATTTAAAGAATATAGTAGGTAACTTATCATATATGAAGGGTATGAAATAATGATACAATGTGTATAAACACAAAGACAAAGTCTATATATAGATCAACTAATTAATTCATAATAAAACCATATGTAAAAAAATTTCAATATGATTCTCAATCATGGTATTTTAAAAAAAAGAATTTTCCAACATAACATGATTCAAGATTTTCAAGAAGAAAATTTTGACAGGTAGAATAAATTCTTTTACTACCTCCATGTTTCTAGCGCCTAATTGTGATTACCAAAAATCTGGCATCCATAAGGATCTTTGGATCACAACCAATATAATTTGAATCATACAAAAGTTTGATATCATATCATAAAATCACATTATATTAACTTTTGAAAGACGAAAATCAACCAAAACTAGAGATAAATTAACTCAAACATTTAACATGGTTCAACAATCTAATTGTCTACATCCACGGGTAAAAAGATTTGTATTTCTATTGTTCATCATTAAATACCATTCAATCATGATCATATTAATCAAGGATCAATCAAACTAAATTTATACAAAGTCTCATACCTAAACTCTTGCCTATGATTTAATGCCTTCAGTCCAATTTTTCTCCAGATTTTTCTATCGCCTTTTCCTGTTTATGAGCTTGGTATTTATAGCCAATTTGATGGGTCCCACCAATCTACTTTTCCACCTATTTGTTCTTATCCATTCTTGGTGCGAAATACAGTCCCGCAAAGCTCGTTTGTAATTTCCGCAAGACTTGATCATAATTCCCGCAAGTCTTAGCGTGCGTACTGCTTGTTTTCCGTCATTTCTCACTAGTTATCCCGCAGCTCTTCTGCGGTCTTGTATTTAAGTTATTGTTTTTGGATTGGGATGAAGGTTGCGGTCTTATTTGAATCATAGCATGTCTGACACGTAGCTCTTAAACGTTAATCGTCATGTTTTGGTTCTTTTTATTCCGCAGCTTGTAAAGTCGATACGTGTCCCTCATGCATCAGCGCTCATCATTACTCCTTTATCGTGTCAGACTTTCCCGCAACCTGGTGTCGGTCAGGCGGCAAGGCTATCTGTTTTGAGCAGTGTACCTTACTTTCCCGTAACCCACGTTTCAATCATGAATTAACGCTGTCAGGTTCAAATCTTATCAACTTTGCAACCGTCAGTTTAATGCGTTAAAAGGCTTCGTTTCAGTGCTCATCATAATTCTCTCTTCCTCCAATAGTTTTTGGACACGCGTATCTTTGGTTCTTTTTGTTCCGCAGCTTGTAAAGTCAATACGTCTCCCTCATGCATCAACGCTCATCATTGCTCCTTTATTGTGTCATACTTTCCCGTAACCTGGTGTCAGTCAGGCGGCAAGGCTATCTGTTCTTACTTTCCCGTAACCCACGTGTCAATCATGCATTAACGCTGTCAGGTTCAAATCTTATCAACTTTGTAACCGTCAGTTTAATGCTTTAAAAGGCTTGGTTTCAGTGCTCCTCGTAACTCTCTCTTCCTCCAATAGTTTTTGGACACGCGTATCTTTGATTTTATTCCCTCACATATATAAGGCCTAGAGTGGAAAAAAATTAAGACCTTTTTTTTTGGGTTTTTTTTTAACCTATACACATAAATTAGACAAGGAGGAATATTAACAATTTATAAAAAGAAAAATTGAACTTTTAATATGTTTTTAACAATGAAAAACTAAATTGTGATTCTAAGTAAGAAACTCAACAAAAATTACCTATAAAAACAAAGCATTGTTCATATACAATTAAAAGATATATGTAATATTTTACATTCTGAAATGCAAAAAATATCACATGAATCACATATTTTTTATATTTTTAAACATAAAAAATTAACAAATAAATCACATATGAGAAACAAGAAATTTTAAGAGACTTATATTGAGTAAGATATTTCTTATGTTACCCATATAAGATGTTTATTATTAGTAATACGAAATACCTATGACAAATACTATTATTAGTAAGAAAAATATAAAAAAACAAAAATATTAGTAGTAGCACTTTCTCATGTTAACAGTTTAATGTTTCACAATTTTTAAAAGACAAATTATGACAAAACTACTCATATAAAGTGAAGAGATTGTTTTTGCCCCCTTTAATTTTAGGCTTAGGGTGATCGACCATCTTACCCTACCTAAAAGACGGCCCTGTTAGAGCCTATAATACAGCTCACACCGTAATAACTTCCTCCAAATCACTTCCTTTTCATACCATGTCCATCTGGATATCCATCTAGGGGCTTGGATATGATAATATCTTCGGAAGTTGAATATTGATACGACTGCCTTCCACTCCAATACAAAGGTGGCAGAAAATTAGACGCCATAAGAGGGAAGAGAAATACAAATCTAATAATCCATTTGTGGAAAAAATTAACTTTGAGATAATGTACAATGACAAAAGGAAAACTATCATACAAACAATTATACCTTCTCATTTCAAACATGGAAAGGGAAATATGCCATATATATATATTTGTGTGTATGATAGTAAGTGTATAGAACACTTCAAATAGTGTCTTAAGAAGATAAACTTATACCAATATGAAGGAACATGGAGTTTCCATGTGTATATCAACATTGCTTAAAATCAACAATTAAAAACCACTAAATTTTCTCACTATAAGCGTACCCAAATTCCAATCGAATTTGGTAAGACAGTTAGAAGGAACGTGAAAGTGGTTGATCAATTAAATGAAATGACTAATATTCGAAAAAGTTCAATTTGTTCTCTCTTCAACCTGAATCAATGTTCATATAACGTGTTGAGAAGCATGAAAATGCAGTCGATAAATGGAGTATGTTAATGCATCGACTGAAAAGCATAAATCCTTCTGAAAGTGCTGAGAAAAATCCAAAACACATTCAAGTACATCATTTTGATGTATGTTGTTTTCTTAGTTTGGCATTTGCCTTCTTAAGTCATCATTCTGTCCTACAACTTCTGGAAATATAGAGGTATATACACATACATGCACAAAAACACGAACTATTTTTTGAAAATATAGGTCTATTTATACCGTTTTCTTAGTATGTAAAAGCTTATCCTCAGTGTAATTATCCTAATAAAGCCTTGTTGTTTGGCATTATGACCTTTGTATTATGGAATACTGATTTAATGTACATAAGTGAATCGCATTCTGAGGCTGTCAAACATTGATTTATTTTTAGTATTATGAAATATTGATTTTTGAACGTAAATTGAATTTCATTCAATTTAAATTTCTTTTCCGTTGCTATTATATTTGATTCTAGTTCAAGATTCAACTGAATCAATTTCATAATTTTTATAAAAATATAAATAGAAAAACAACTGCTTAAATTATTTTTAACGTTCGACCGTTAGAAGAAGTCGTAATTTAAAAAATTCTAGGGATCCCAGGCGCGGTCGTTTTAGGAAATAAGACTCCAACACTAGGACCCCAGGCGCAGTCGTTTTTAGTGATTTTGAGAGACATTCTGGAAGACGTTTTTATTGTATTTTCCAATTCATGATGACCCTATTTTAACTTTTTGAGTAGACCTCAAATAATTGGAGTATGACTTAATTTAGCAAGGTAAGTAAAGGGTAACCAAACAGATCCGGAGAACGTACCTATTCTTGTGTAGGACCTCGAAGTTTTGCCTGCATATTATGTGTATTATTTTCATCTCTACGTTCTGTTTGTCGTGACTAGAATGTTAATACATGTGAAATTTACGTGTGCTGTAACACCCGTATTTTTGGCATGACGTTTACCCTAGAATGCGTCATTGCATGGGATGAAGTTTCATCTCAAGTTTACAAAGCTTACTCAGGGATGCATCAAGGTGTGGGTGCATCACTCGGTTTGGTTGCAAAAATCAGATCAACATTATGATGCTAGGTTTTTCCCTTGCTCACATTTTACCATGTTGCTTGATAGTGGAAGCATTATGATGCTACATCATCATTACGCTTGGCCTTTACCAACGGATGCAACATTAATAAATGTTGCTTTCCCGAGAAAACATTATAGTGATAGGGCACTATTATATCGTGATGCATACTCGAGGATGCATCACTCTCCTAATATTGTTTACTTGGTCAAATGTTGCTTACTTAGTCAAGGTGGCAGTTGATGGATGCCTTTACCTTACTTTTATCTACTTGTATAAATGCTAGTAAAACATATATAGGAGGAGGTGTTGGTTGGAAATTCATGATGCTTACTCAAGGAAGCATCATTGTTCCTGAGGAATCATCATAGTGCTAATGCACTATTATGCTTGTTGTGAAAGTTGCTGGAAGTTGGTACATGGCACTTAACCTTCTTTTCCAAATATATGGGCATGCACTAAAGACATATATAGGGAGGGGGCTTTGGTTGAAGGTGCATGAGCGGGAATCCATATTTATGCGATGTGGCCTATGCATTGGTGCATATTTAATGCGAAAGCGACAATATGCTTGTAGCTTAGCCGATTGAGAATGATGCGAAAGCATCATTCACTCTTGTTGCTCACTCGAGAATGCATATTTGCATAATATGTGGCATTAGTTATGCAAAATCTAGTGCATACCTTGCGAAAGTCCCTTGGCCTATACAAACTAGGCTTTGTTTGGCCTTGCGACACAAGTTGGAAACTGTTGGTTACGCGGATTATATACGCCTAAACATATCTTTTCGAAATGATTGGCACTTGGCATCGATGTTGGATTTTCCTTAACATGCTTAAGTTACTTGTCCCATTCGAAATTACCCTTCAGGTAAACTACGGTCATGCTTAATCCCTTCAAGGTACGGCTTGGGTACGTAGGAAGCCGCTATACAATGTACTTGTGGTCCATCACCTTGTCGCTCATATCATCTAATTTTGAGGTGATTGCGACACTTTGTTAACTCATATCATCTGGCTCACAGTTCGAGACAAAAGATGATTGTTTCCACACTTTATGAGGTAGTTGCAGGCCATTTGATGGATGTTCATACTTCCTATCAAGCTTTACGACATAAATGGTATATGCCTGGATGCTGCACCCTTGGCAAGACCAAGATCAGTGCACGCACCCAGCGCATGGTCGAAGCAGAGTTAAGGAATTGAAAAATAGGTCCGAAATGGCCTATGTATTAGTCCAAGGCATGACTAATGCTTGGACAATGCTCGTAAGTATGTGATGCATGCCAAAGGAATTACCATTGGCTTTTATGGCCTTGTATCCTTTGCAGAACAAGGGTAAGTTAGAATAGTGTGAAGCTACGTATGGAAACTACATTTCGAATATCATGCTTACAAAGCATTTTTGGAAAGGCAAACCTATATGCCTTTTCCTGATAAGCCACGAAGTTCGATCGCTTCAGAGTGGCGTATTGGGGAGTTCTGGCATGTCCAGCGCATAGAGCCGGAGGCGAAATTTACCAATTCGTCACATGTGCAGTAATCTACGACTTAGATATATGTAAAACCGAACATGTATAAATTTTAGTAAATTATAAGAGATTTGGTTGTTTCGTAAGAAATATTCATTCATCAAACAACACTATTACATGGATCATCCTCGTTACAAAGATTAATCTCATTAAAAATGGCAAGTTCATGTGAGCAACATAAGTATACAAAAAACTCGTCCGCTAACTCGGCACGAGTCAGATGTCAGATCGTTTATTTTTTAGTTTTTATCTGATTTGATTCACTATCTGACTCGGACCCATTTGAATCAGGGAACAAAATGTCCCTGACTCATGGGACCAAGCCACTAGCTCATATATTTTTAAGTCAGTTGAGTCAGATCCGATTAAAAAAACAACCACACTGAACCAAATCTAGATAAATCTAAGGATGATTTCAGTCATATCCAAAAAATAAAAATAATAATAATGTAAGTCTAATCAATCTAACAAATTTAAGATTACAACAAAGGATCACACTAACCAATTCAACCATTTCAATCATCCTTATAAAGGGTTAGATGGCTTTTTGGAAAGAATTAAGTTATTCTAAACCAATTAACAATCATGCACCGTGCACAGGAGAGTGGAGTTAGGATCGTAGACTGATCCATCCATCTCTCTGGGTTTAGTTATTCATAAAGAACTATCGGACCATTCTTTTTGGTCAGGAGGGAAGATGGCATAGATTTAATAGAACTAGTGTCTTGAAGGCCCAGAATATGCGTTAGAAAGGCCAATCCCTCTCCTAGGACACCAAAAAACCGGGCTGAAATTCATCGGGCCAAATAACAAACCTGCAGAAAACAGGAAAATAAGGATCATAGAATTATCCAACCATCTCTCATTTAAACAAAGTGAAAAGGATCGAAATCGGCAGTGCTCATTAGTGAAATATTCTTGATGTTTTTTTTCTAGTAACCCATTGTTATGCTTGTTGATCTTTGAGTTGTTTTGTGATTGTTGTTGCTGCTTATATGATTGTTGTTCTGTTGTAGTGTGTTAATGTAATTGCTCTCTCTGCCATCTTCTAAACTTGTGATTTTGTTGTTCATATTCCTGCTGTAAGTGCTAGAGATAATGAAGTTGTTGATTCCAAAATAGCTTGATCTATTAATGAGGTATGGCTGAAGCATTAAACATCGAGAGATTTTCCTTGCAAACAAAGAAAACCTAGCATCTCCATGAATTAAACCACAAAGCAAAGGGAAAAAATAAAACAGACCCAAGCTCTAAAATAACTAAACTAAGAACAGGAAGAAAGAAAACCCTAATAAAAACACTAAACTACTGCAATTTCTTCAATTAAGAGAGAACAGGGGTTTTTGGAGCTCTCTTATCGCAAGAGAGAGGATTTTTTCTTTTAATCATATTTTTGTGATTACAAGAGAGATGACTCTTGATCACTAGTAAAGAAAAAATATGAATGAATTCTCTTGAGCAATAAACAAGGATCCATTCCTATCAATAAATTGTTAAATCAGTATAGAGTTGGAGTAGGGAGTGACAATGTTTTGCAATTAAAATGCTTACACAAAGATGGGTATTAAATGTATTGATTAAGATCCTTAAAAGGCAGGTACTCTCAAAAGTGAGATTTATCTACAACTCATCCTAACTTGAATCATTAAGTTATTATTACAAAGGGAGAAAAAATAACAACTACCAAAAGAAAATGAAAAGAAAAGACTTTTAGTTATAAACTTACATAGCGAAAAGTTGTCTGCATCGTCTACTCTGCTTTGCAATGATCTCGCTGTTAACAATCTCATCAATTAAATCCTTAAACATCAACCTTTCTACGTCTAATACTACTCCTGAAACCTCACCATTTGAGACTGCCCACTTTTGTGAAACACTAACAACATCATTGAATAAGATGTTTTTCAGAAAATCGTCACCATCAAAGTGGCACTCTGAGTTATCACTCACTTGAACAAGCTTTTCTATCTCTGAACACAAGTCTCTAAGAAGCTGTTGTGCATTTAGAGTTCTCCCTGCAAGCTTATTGCTTTGGAGCCATGGATTCAATAAAGGACCGACAGAGTCCAGTTTATGCTCAAGAATTTCATTCACGGAATCGAATACAAGCTTCCTATGTAATTTCTCTTGCTGATCAGAATTCGATGCCAATACGTCTTCTTCACAGCTCTTATTAGTTCCAGTGAAAGAATTGTTGCTGGTCTTAGTTTGCTCGAGCACATAGAACAAGTCTGGATTGATTGGATGGCCTGATGGGTGAGGTTGAAGGGACATCAAGCCGGATTCAAGGTCTCCTAGTAGCAGTCCGGATGCTAATAATATCTCTGAAACGTATCTATGATCTGGGTTACTGTTCTCACACAGTGATGCTATATAATCTGTTTTGGATTCATCATGAGTTGAGTTTAGCCGTCTAAGCTTCTGAACCAGGTGCTCAACGTTTTCTAGTTTCTTTCGACCACGATGCAAATGATCAAGATCAGTTGGATTCTGTTCTTCAACAGGATATTCATCAGGATTTTGTGTCTTTTCATCTGTGAAAATTCAAATTCAACAAGGAATTTCAAAGAGGGGTTCAATCTTAGATCCCAAACTTTTTAAAGGAAATTAAAACTACGATCATATGTAATAATTAGCTGCAGGAAATGCACAGGGAAAATTAAACTCAGAACAAATATTCATGTATAATGGAATCTGATGTTTTCTTACCAGGTGAAGACAAATCATCTCTGTAGAATGAGGCATCAAGAACAGAAATGGGACTTGGTTGTTCAGGGGTAGCTGCCATCAATTCTGCCAGCTGAGGATCCTCACTCAGCATGTACGATTGTTTCTGATAAATTAAGAGGATCTTTGTTAGCTACTGAACCTAAACTTATCAAAACTTTAAGACAAAGGAAATGCCATGGAACTTACTTTCTGCTCTACTGGAGAACTGAACTTGTTAGGAACTTTTGCCGATGGGCTCAAACTATCTTGTTGAATGAACATGCTGTTCATTTCACCTGATCTATCAGCACTTGTTACTTCTATATCCATCTGCGATGCTGAGCTAATGTTGCTATCTGACCAGAGAGAAACCTCATCCCCTTGATAACTCAAACTTCTTGTTTCATTACTGATTTTACTCGTATTGTCATCCATTTGCCGCATATTCGGAGATTTTGTTCTGCGCTTTCCACTTGAAGAACCTGACTTTCTGACAGATTGCTTTTTAGTTGTGCTCAAATCTGATGAAGGGACGGGAGGACGGGCTTGTCTCTCTGGTTGAGGTCTCTTTTGATATATTTTGGGACTTGCAGATCCTGAGCTCCTAGTGGAGCTTAATGTCTTCTCTCTTGGTAGCTGCTGAGATCTGGTTGAAGTTTTTGCTGAATTTGCATTCATTGCATCGGCTTTCCTGCCATTGTCAGAGTCTCTCCCTCGAACAGGCTGACTGACTTTTGGGCGTAGGTTCTTAGCTACTCGGCCATTAAGTGCCCCTTTCCTGCAATCTACAGAATCACCATTCACTAGCTTTTGAGCAGCTGATATACCATTGATTTTATTGACCAAGGCACGGGCACTTTTTGCTGGTTTCATGATTACAATTGGCGATTCAGCAGGACTAGAAGCCTTGGAAGTTGCAGCAACTGGACGGTTATTCTCAGGGTTTCTCCTATTTCTCAACCTAAAGTTCTGATCAATGTCAGAATGGTTGAGTTTGTTATAGTTGCTCTCTAACTCAAAATTCGATGCTTGGTCCTCCTCTCTTTGGGTTTCATATAGCTCGTTTTCTTGCATTGTATCCAACATATGCTCGAGAGTTCTGAGATCGCCATCCAGTTGCTTATATTCAAGTTCTCTTAACCTTCTCTCGATGTTCCCATAAACAGATGGAGAAGTAAGTGACGAACTACGGGGGGTTCCAAGGTTCCTCCCTGCTGGTCTTTGAACACCACGAGTACCATCTAGCTGCCTCCAAGGAGCTGGTTCAATTGGAACCGGTGAACTCGAAATGGGTTTCATAATTAAATTAGGATTTCTAGATCGTGGTGAGATGGGTTCCTTAAACAAGCTCCTCGGCGAACATGGGGCTCTACTGTTAAGCTTGCATTCAGATGGTCTCGAGAAAGAATCAATATCTCTGTTTGGGTATGCTTTAGCCGACCACTGACCCTCAGTAGCTATTTCGGAAGATGGCATTGATTCTAAACCCATCAGCTTTGCCACCACGTTAGAATGTTGTTTCCCGTGCATTCCTGCTTCTTGTAATGGTCTTTGGGCGATCTGATATTTGCCGTTATCCCTCTGCAAATCCATCACATTTGAATTTGAATTTGGATCAGAATTTGTTCTCTTCATTGAACTTTCGCTGCTATCTAAAGACAACCTTGGGAGCTCTCTGAGCTTTGTATTGGACTTGAAGCTGCTTCGTGACTCAAAAGTTGTACGGGACATTTCCTGCCCATCATAGGAGAAACGAGGAGCATCTTTTGAAACCGTAAATGAAGACCCATGTCTCCCTTCGTATGACGATCTTGATGGTTCTTTAGTATCATCAAGACTTCCATGCCCTTCTCGAAGTCTACTAAGAAGTCTGAGTGATTCACTGAAATCAGCTGGCACTCCTGACATCCCATAGTTTCCTACTTTGTAAGGTCCATCCACTGATTCTGAGAGTTGAAATGGCCTAATAGCATTTCTATGCTTCCCAACACGGTTCATCGATTCCTCTTTGGTCATAGTTTCAGCTGGTATGCCCCGTGCTTCTTTGTAGATTGAATCTTTCACCGCATCTCTGAAATCAAGTGCTGGCTTCCGTGATTGAGGGGATGCATTTTGTTGGATATTCCGAAGTTGCTTTGAGGACATTTCCAAGTAAATGTTTCCCTCCCTAGGAATTTCTGTTCGCACTGGATTCTTACAATTGATAGAAGAGAAAGAGGATGAACTGGAGGAAGATGAGATAGAGGTTCTTGATGACTCGGCTGGAACTCTTTGTCTCTCACTGACACTACTGGTAAAATGCCTACCCTGCAATTACAGGTCATATTGCATAAACACCAATCACAACTGCCGTATCATTAAACTGGAAATTGATATCAAATATTATGGCGCTAACTTACATTTTCTGCATCGCCTCCAGGGTTGCCATTTTTGAGGTGGGAATGATCTACAGAACGAATAACAAAAGAGAGGTTTAGAGGATGTACTAAAAAATAGTTTTAATTGCACAATCTTATTCTTATTCCGTGGCAAGCTTTTCTTTCACTTCAATGCACAGAATCAAATTCAAACCACAAAAGTGAACAGGGGAAAATTATCAGAACCAAAAGTCTTCTATAGCAATCTCCACTTTCCTAAAGGAAGCCTTCTTAACTTGGATGGAAAAGAATTAAACGGATCGAAAGCGAAAGCACACTATATGTTCCGAAGAAATTTCGCAACTAGTCTAAATTCTTTAATATATAATGCTTACCCATACAAAACAGTGTTTTCGTACACCAAATAGAGTGAAGGACATTAAGATCTTGAATAAGAATTATGATGGGTTTTTGTCTCAAACTGCAAAATTCTTTCTTAGTTACTACCAGCAATTGAAGATCTTATTTTGGAAGGTGAATTTCACATTTCTTATCAAATGAATATAAAATTAAACAAAATGATGGATAAAATCCATGATACTTAAAAACAACTAATAAAAATCTAAGGAACAGGATAAACACTTTAATAAAAACATGATAATTGCTAAATAATTCAGATTTTTTTTTTTTACCTGTAAGGATTCTGTTGTGACTATGATTAGTAATTCTTCTTGCCGTAACCACATTTTGACGATCAAAAATCTGAAAAATCCCAGTCATACATCCAATTTGTTTCTGCAGATCTGAGTTATCTTCTGTTAGGGCTTGAAGAAGTTTGGCAGACATTACCACTTTTTTCCTCTCTCTTCAGCTATACCAAAAAAAGATTGTGTTTTTCCAACAAATTCTTTAGTTTTAAGCAAAACCCAGATCAGAAAACATCAAGTCTTTGTCGACATATAAGAAAAATAGGATGCTAGTCTCACTATCTAACAGTACCCTATCGTTGGTTTCACACACTATAGCTCCATTGCAGCGTTCAAGAAGATTTTTTCTGTTTTCAGTTCATTGAAACTTTCTTAACAACCCTTTATCCACTTACTACTACTAATGGCAATGATCATGACCACAAACCCAATATTCCAAACAACATCATCATTAATATCTCTGGAGCAGAAATTATTAGAGCAGACCCCAAGAAAAAAAGAAGAGAGAATTTTTCCACTGGGGTTTTTTATTAAAAAAGATGCAAAGATGCTTCTTCTTTTGGGTTATTTTAGAGAACAAAGACATCCCTGTAAACCATATCTTCTGGTCTTTCAATGTAACCAGAAGAGGAAATCAATAAGAGAAAAAAAAAAAAAAAAAAGTAGATCATGTGGGGAGAGAAAGAGATGGGAGTGAGTGTGTGGGTTCTGAATCTAAAGACTTCTTCTTTCTTCCACCATGTGGTGGTAGGAATCTATAACAAAATATTAGTAGTATTATCTTTGATTGAGCATGTGACTGACTCAACTGACTGAGGTCTCCAAGGTACGTTTATTCTGTGCACAAGGCAAGGGGTAACAACAACAACCAAAAAGTGGAATCAATTCATTTTCTTTCTTTTGTGTTCTGTAAAGTCTGACAATATTTGAATGCTTTTTCAACGGTAGTATAGGAAAACGCTCACTCATTAGAATACTATATTTGTATGGATTCTAAACAAGAAAAAACAACAACATGGATTTTGGTTGTGTGATTTGTGCTCCTGTAAAGCGCAATGTCCAGTGCGGACCAAAGTAATAGCCATGGGGCCAATGGAGTTCAGGAAATATCTTAGGTCATATCTTATTGCATGGGGGTGAAACTGTCCAAGTAAAGTTAGGCATTTTTTTTTTCTGATCTGAACTCTACCACTGTCATGCGTCAGATTGCTTGATTGATTTGTTTTTAAAAAAAATGAGTCTTATTCAAGATATGATTCGATTTATATATCTGATACTAAGGTATTTAAGTCAACTAATTAGGTACAATTTTATATCTGATTTGTTGATCAAATATTTAATTGAATTTAAGAAAATTATATGAGCCAAATGTATCAAATTAAATTCGGATGTAATGAGTTAGATTCTGACGAATCAGTTAAGTTAAAAAAAAAAAAAAACAAGTAACTTGCTAAAGAAGGTAAAAAGAAAAAGAAAAACCTCCCATAGCTCACCCTATTCATTGAAGTTTTTTTTTGTTTAGTAGAAAAGTCTATAGTTTTTGTAGGAAAAACCTAATTAACACTCTATAAAAAACCAATAAGAACTATTCCGGTTGGTTAGGAATATTTGGGATCTTCTTCTTTTAAGTTTGTGTTTATACATATTTAGTCATAATTCGTTTACAAGCATGTTTTTCTACAAATTAATCAAACTTTGACGACTCCATCTTAAAATATACTTATAAAGTGAGGGTACATGTGGTGCATCTTTTGTGAGTTTCAATAAGTTGAACCTGATTGGCCTTCGAGTCAACAAGAAAATTGATGTACGTACCCAGCACATCAAGGTAGATTTAAGGATTTAAAGAGAGTTGGGTATAATCAACACTATTCATATACTGTATTGTGATTAGTCAAGGTGGAACCCAATTTTATTCAATTCATTTTGTTTAGTCATCACTCAGTCACACATTGTTTTTCATTTGTAACCTGAATTTTGGTTGGTTTGGTAAGGGAACGGAGTGATGTAACTAATATTATTAGTAGGAGTTAATGTTTAGTCCTAAATTTATTGGGCTTTCAATATTCTAGTTCTGTCTTTTCAAGCCTAGTACTAGTTAGTCCAGAATTTTTTCGTAGACAGTTTAGTTCAAAATTTAGACGAGTCAGTTATTTTTTTTACCGATCTAAAAAGATACACTTTTTCTATTATCCAAAATATCCTTGAACTATAATAAGTTAGTTTTAGAAAGGGAAAAATCAGATTGCACAAGAAAGAGGTAGAGAGAGGCGATTCCGAATCGGAGATTAAAAATCTAAAAATGAGCATTATTTCTTCGTCTCATACATCGAATAAGCAATCTAGATGTTGTTGTTGAAGACGTTGTTAATAAATTCGTCTCGTTTCTGTATTTATTTCTGATTTATCTTAGTTTCACTTGATTCGTCAAATCTTTTCTTCAATTTTTAATATCGTAGATATTTGTTGTTATAGTTTCATTAATTCTAGATTATGGAAGTTTTTGGAATCAATCGAATTCATATTTGATTATTTGTGGTTGATTGATGCATTCCTTGCCATTATAATAATTTGGAGATAACTTTTTTATTCAAGGTAATTTTTAATATAGTAGTCTCTCGGCCAGGTCGGCTTCCGTTAATCCGTAATCATATTTATGTTTATTTAATTTTACGTGTTTCATTATAACTTTGATTATGTTGGTTACTCTACATATGAAATCACTTGGAGCTAATTTAAGCTGAATGAGAAATATATATGTTATTATAAAGTCTTAAATGGGATTTGTCGTTGATTTGTATAGGTTTTTTTAAGTTTCAACTGGTTTAGTTCTGGATCTGAAATTTTTTGTAGAGATCAGTGATTAGATTGGTGGGAAGAACATATGGGAATTTTTTATAATGAGAATGCTTTGTGTGGCTCTTAGTAGAACAGTTGATCGATTGATTAACCCTATTTATTTTTATATAAATCAAATATCTTGTATCGGTTTTGGGTATGTTTATAAAGGAATTTTGTATGACATTACGAAGGTTGTAGGAACCAATTAGACCAGTTGGAATTTTGTGCTTACTTTCAAAATTAGATTGTTAGGCTTGCAATAATTTAGTTGTTGCTATCTTGGTAGTAGTCTACAATTAGGTTCATAGTGAGAAACTAATTGCTTGTTTAATACAACAGGGTGAGACAGAGGATTCATATCATATGAAGACACGACAATGCAAGTTTGGTTTAGCATGTAAATTCCGTCGTATGCAGGTGATCAATTAACTGACCATCTCACAGTGGTTTCTTTCAAATGTTTCATTATAGTGTTAGGTGGGACCATGGAAGGAACCAAGAAAGCTTATATATAGTGATCCACTATGTTGGCCTTTAGCTGATTTAGTCACTTAGGAGTGACAGGAGTATAGAGTTTGCAAGCTTTCTGACAGCAAAAAACCAAAAAAATATGTAAGATGTGAAATGTGAAATGGTGTAATTATAACTTCTTAAGTGAATCAATTACATATTCAAATGTGGTTGGATTATACCATTGTATGAGTCAATTACTAGGATTTGAACTTGATTATCTGAACTGAACATGTTACTAGTGTAGTTTACTAAAATACCTTATGAAACACTAGTCATTTTTCTCTTAACATTTTTGTGTCGAATAATTTTTGCTTGCATTACTAAATTCAAGGTAATGGGGATACCTTTTTTGCTTAAGTGATTATTGACTTTTTGCTTTATGTAATCTAGTGGGTGCTATTTTGAAATAAGATTTGTTTGTAATTGAATTGTTAATGTGTACATAATTGTACACTTGTTGATTCTTAATGTGCACATTGTTGTACACATGGAGCTAACATTCTTTTTATTGATGTACTTGTTTCGAGGGGAAGAAATGAAAGAGTTCTATGAGGACTAAGGTCTATCCTCCAATACCAAAGAAGGTATATACACTTTTCATATATATAGTTCAAATGGTATTATTGTTTTTTGTCTCTCTTCGTGCACATTTTCATTTTCATTTGCATCAAAATCTCATTTATTTCAAACAATGAACTTTAGCAAAATCATATTGGCAGAACGCTTTAACATTTTCACTTCATTACATTACATATCTAGCAAAATCATATGCATATTATTGTATATTGTATATTGTACATTGTACTTATTCTTGGTGATTGTTAATGTGCATATAGTTGTACACCTGTAGATTGTTAGTGTGTACATAGTTGTATACATGTGATTATTAATGTGTACATAGTTGTACACCTGTAGATTGTTAGTGTGTACATAGTTGTACACTTGTTGATTGTTAATGTGTACATAGTTGTACACATGCTGATTATTAATGGTACATAACTGTATTATACCTTGATGCACCTTTGACATCAATGCTTTTTGGTTTTATGTATTAAATTTAGGGACTCATAAGCTCAAAATGGTAGAGCGCCCAAGCCCATCACAAGGTTTGTGGAGGTTGATGGTTCAAATCCATCTGAGTTTCCATGTTATGTTTATATAATATGGGTAGATGTGTACATACTAGTGCACCAGTGGAATTCCCATGAAATAGATTTGTTTGTAGTTGAATATAGTTGAGTTGTTCCATGTTTTGTAGGGGTGTACATATTGGTGCACTAATGTATTTTCCATGAAAAATAGGTCGACGTGCGTACAATGATCGATTTAATGCATGGTTTATAGGTGTGTACATATTGGTGCGCCTGTGTAATTCCCAGAAAAAAGTAGGTTTGTGTGTAGTTATGAATGTTCAGTTTTATGCATGTTTTGCAGGGGTGTACATATTGGTGCGCCAGTGTGTTTCCAAGAAAAATATGTATGCGTGTATGTATGAATGATCGTTTTTATGCATGATTTGTAGGTGTGTACATATTGTTGCACCAGTGTAATTCCTATCAAAAAATAGGTTTGTGTGTATGGTTATGTATAATCGATTTTATGCATGTTTTGCAGGGGTGTACATATTGGTGCACCAGTGTAATTCCAATGAAAATATAGGTATGTGTATAAGAATGAATGATCAATTTCATGCATGTTTTGTAAGTATGTACAAACTTGTGCACATGTGAAAAATTTACTATATAAGTTTATGAAAATTTTATGCATGTGTACTTTTTTGTACACATGAGATAACCATGAAGAAAAAATTAAAAAATAAAAATTATATAGTCATATGAGTACTCTTTTTCTATATTTCGGAAAGAGCTTTCCGAATATATAAAGTTTGCGAATTTTGGATGAACGATTTGAAAGATAAATTATTTTTAATTATTTTTATATTATTTAAAATTGTTGACACCATTATGAGTCACTTTGTACTAAATTGTAAATATTTGGACTAACTTGTACATCAGGAAGGTTATTTGTGTACTTTTCATATTTCAAATAAATAAAAGACTGAATTGTACTTAATTGAATGGGTCAGGACTAAACTGTCTATTTCTTGACGTATTTGGACTAAACCGTTATTTTCCCATATTATTATTATTATTTATTGTCAAAACTTAATTGACTTGCAGGTCCAAACAAATACTACCGACAGACAAAAAATATGGTCCATTCCTTTACCAAATCTTACTAATATAAAAGAAAAAAGTATTTTTGGTTGGTCTAACCCTGATATATAAAAATAACCTCCAACATCATTAATACCACTATATATATTCAAGGGTAAAATGGTATTTTGAACATATCTTTACATATTTATTAAAACGCCATTTTTTTAAATATAAATTAAATTACTTAAAATGTATATATCTTTTAAAATATAAATCAGATTTTTATAAGATTTATATATTTGGAATGCTCTTTGATTATCTATGCAATAAGTATAAATAAGAATATTAATTTTTTATTTTTAAACATTTTTTTTATTATTTTTAAATTTTATGTTGTTAAACGAGCCAAATACAAGCATGTGCATAACACATGTTTTCCTACTAGTTCACGTAATGTTTAGCGAGCATTTGATTGATTCTTCTTCTATTTTCTACTGGATTTCAGATTAAGACTAATTCCTTAGCGAACAAAACACGAGATTAACATAACAATTGTACGGGTTCCATTGTTTAGTATAGCGATAATACCCATCTCTTTTTTTCTATAGCGCGGGAAAGAAACAACAATACTATCCAATCTATTTTTGAAACATGGCTTAATTTTCTATTTTCTCTAATTTCCTTTATGGCTAAAGACGACTGTCGAGGTTAGATTTGTAAAAATAAAAATAAAAAGAATATCAGTCTACTACTCCTGTGAATACCAAATCTCTTCCATACACGTGTTAGCTATCAAAGAAAGAATTATCAGAATACAATAACTCGAGAAGTATTGAATCAAGACCTAAGAAAATTCTATTCCGTATCTCAAGGAAAATCAACGGCTCAAAATAATTCTTACTGGTGGTCAATCTGACATGACAGGTGGCTCATAACTGACCTCAGTATTGCATGAGAGACACGTATCAATCATGCAAGTTGCGAGACAAAAAACATGAAAAAAAAAGGAGTCAAAGAGTAACATATCATTCCCGCAAGTTACGTTTCAGGCATGCAATAATTTGAAAAAAGATTAACGGTTCAAAGTTTATCTATTTCATACCAAGTCTACGGGAATATTTATGACAAAAGAGGAGACAGCAAGAAGAACGCTATAAACCTTGTGAGGAATCAAATAAAACAAGAAATATCCTCATTATAACATGCGAGATACACAAGAGCGGGACAAATATTATGATAAGATTAACAGCTGGACATATAAGATTTGATGGGACCCTCTTAGAATTCTAGACTCGGAAACAGAAGAAGGGTCGGAAAAAAGATGAACAAAGGAAGATAGACTAAGAAAACTTAATAGGATCCAGATTAAGGAAACCTGATTAGGTAAGGATAAATATAATGTGTTACTTTACTCATTCATCATATGTAACCATTTCAATTTGAATAAATTCTCTCCTTAATAACTTTTCATTGTTGATTCAATCTTATTAATAAAGTCTTTTAAACAATAAATTCTTTTGATTGTGATGATATTAACTTTTAGTAATCACAATTTGGCGCTAGAAACCGGGAAGAGGTAAAAAAATTATTCTACATGTTCCTAATTTACTAATTTTTAAACTTTTCATACAACTGTTTGGGCCTCATATATATATTTAATTCGATCATTGATTTAAGATTTTCTGATCAAATTTTTTATTTCAGAATTTTCAATATAGAAAACTGAACTTGTTCTCTTGATAAAATATTGATTTGAATCAAATTCAATTTTTTACAATTATACACCGATTTCAAATGAATTTACACTTAAATTGGATTTTTACATCAATTATTTCGTTCCATATACATATTATAGATGTTATATTTCCTGAATCATTAATTTTTACCTGATTAGATTGACAATATAGATGATAAATTGAAAAAAATAATCAACAGTCAGAACATCAACAAAGAAATTCCTAAAATATCAGGAGTTTTAACTTGGAGTCAAACAAAAAAAATCAGTTCACTAGCTAAGATGGCAAAGGGGAAATCGAATGATGAGGTTGAGAAAAACAACGCCCAAAAGGAGATTGGAGAAATAGAGATAGCTTAGAATAACACAACTCAGGAACAAACAACCCCTGTAAGAAACCTGGTCAATCAAACTGTGGAGTTTGTAAGAAATATTGTTGATTAAAAAGATATAGAAATTATAGAGGAAATTGTAGAAGAATCCCAAGGACCGCAACCCTTGTACGGGATGTCGCAAAGTGGAAGTAAAGATACTGAAGTTGCGGTCGTTATTCTGGTACAAACAAAAGAATCGGGAAATGATAATCAATTTCAAGGGATAAACAAAATGAAAGAAGTACAAAGACCACTGGATGAAATAATAGAACCGAACATCCCTACCAATCAACCAATCGACAATAACAGGACAGAACAACAACCACATTTGAAAGTACCTCATAATAGAATTGATCCATTCACTCAATTATTTGGAGAATTTGATGAAATATGTAAAAATCAAAAGGCTTATGCAAAGATAATCACTCTTCTAGAACAGGAAAATCAAATACTCAGGGATAAAGTTATACATAATGCTGAAATACCAATTTCAAAACTACATAGACAAGAAGTGAATTCTAAAAGACCCGTAGAAAGTAAATAGAGAATTAATAGAGATCAAAGAATAATGATAGTTGAACCAATTGATGATACATATGATCATCCGAGTCAGAATAGACAAAGTCATTTTTATGCACAAGATAAATCAGATTATTATGATTTTGAACCAAAAGCACCGCAAGATAAAAAACGGAATAAATATTAAGAGGATTTGGAGGCAATGAAAGAAGAAATTAAATCATTCAAAACCAAACAAGGAGGCGGACGTTTAGAGTATTGAAAGAAGCCACCAGAACACCACTTGCACCACATCTCGCATTTACAGTCATCCCACCAAAGTGTAACCTCCCCAATTTTGAATGTTACGACCGGACTAAAGAGCAGCTCATTTAAAATATTACAATCGAAATATGGCCCGATAGGAGAGGATGATGTCATCATGTGCAGATATTTCCCTCTAGTTTAAAAGGATCCACATTAACTTGGTTTGATAATTTACCAGAAGGAACAATACATTCATATACACAGTTGGCCCGTAAATTTCTGGAAACATACATGTATAACAAACCCGCGAATGCAAGAATGGATAAATTATTCGCTCTCACATCGTGGTCCGAAGAAACTATTCGGGATTATATGGATCCCTGGCAATCAATCTGTCAAGTTACGTAATATCATTCTGGATATCACTATCAATTGCTATAAATAGGGAATATCAAAACGCATGAGCCCACTATTCATAGGTATTCATGGAACAGATCCAACGACTGAAGGAAAACTGAGAGTAATTATTGAAAAACATGCAATACTTCAAGATATACAAAGACAAAATCCAGGAGCAATTTCTCAAAATCAAAAAACCACACACAGAAGTAGTTCTGCTGAACCAGCATCAAGCTCCGGAAAACGAGTTACGGACGAACTCCTTCTAATGATTTCAAGCGGCACAGAGTAGATGTTGAGAGAAAATTCAACAAAAAGTTTGAAGATCGAGTCTACACCGAACTCAATACTGGGTATTCTCAGATTCTAAATTCAATTGAGAATAAACAAGATTTTGAATGGCCATGTTCCAAAGGAAGGAAACTTCCGCACACAGAATATTCCAAAGTTTACTGTGAATATCATTGTTTTTATGGTCATGCTACAAATAAATGCAGAAACCCGAAGATACAAGTTCAATAGTTAACTGATACGGGAGAACTAAAAGAGTTCCTTGATCTACCTGATCCACCAACAAGACCGTGTCTAGACAAGACGATAAATATTCCGGAGAATAGTCGAACTATCAATACAATTTCCCACATAGAATCAAGTCAACTATCTGTAAATGGAGGAATTGATAGAATACTACGCAAAAGAGTTGATGACCATTAAATTTTCAAAATTGCGGGTAGAATTGTAAAAATATGGGAAGATTGGATGGCCGCACCATTAACCATTTCAGCAAGTGAAGTTCATCAAGAAGTTGAAATATACAATGATCCATTAGTTCTCACTTTACCGATGTCTGGGTGGAATGTAAATAAGATTCTCATGGATGGGGGAAATTTGCTTAATGTGTTATTGTATGATACATTTCAAAGAATGGGACTTAAAGATGATCAAGTTACACCTTTATGCTACATCATTTATGGATTCAATGGAATAACTTCAAAACCAAAAGGACAAATCCTACTTGAAGTCATGCAAGGACCAATAAACTTCCTTACTAAATTCAGTATAGTAGAAGCACCATCCCCCTATAATACAATTATCGGAAGACATTGGGTTCATCGTTTGAAAGGAGTAACTGCAACTTAAGTATTTTCGTTTCCAACACCGCTAGGAGAAATAAAAATTAAAGGAGATCAAAATATAGCAAGAGCCTGCATTCTCACAGAAACACAGATGAATGAGGAACACACTCAAACACAACAACAAAGAAAGAAAGAAAGAACGAAAAATCAAAGCCAATAAAAATGTAATTAATCAATATATGACTGAAACTGCGGGAAAAAGTTTATCAAAGCAAATGTGGATTTCAAATCAAAATAAGATGCATCAAAGGTCGCAACAAGTGACAGCATACCCAAATAATAGTTAAAGGGATCTCCTTCATTTTAGGAGCCCCCAAACCTAACTTTTCAGCAGTTGAAGAAACCAAAAATGTCAATATAAGAACAGAAGAATCCCCAAAAATGATCAAGATTGGAACTTTAATGGAATCCGAACGGGAACATAATTTGTTTAATCTACTCAAAGAATATGTTGACATTTTTTCTTGGAAAATACGAGATATCTCAGGCATTGATCCAAGTATTGTTTGTCATGAATTACGTATACATCCAGGAGTGACCCCATTTCGACAACGTATATGTAAGGTATCACCGGAATATCATCTATCAGTTGAAAAGGAACTCAAGAAACTTCTATATGCGGGGTTTATTCGAGAAGTGAGGTACCCAACTTGGATATCAAACATGGTGATTGTACCAAACAAAAATGAAGGAGTAAGAATTTGTATATATTTCACCAATTTGAACAAGGCATGTCCGAAAGATAGTTATCCGCTCCCAATCAATTAGTGGATGCAGTTGATGGACATGAAGCTTTATCTTTTATGGATGGACATTCAGGGTACAATCAAATTGCCCTACCTGAAGAAGATCAAGAACATACTGCATTCTTTACCCCACATGGCTTATACTGTTAAACCAGAATACCATTTAGACTAAAAAAACGGGGGCAACATATCAGCGACTTGTGGATACAATTTTCAAACCATGGATTGGCCGCATATTGGAAGTTTATGTAGATGATATGCTTGTAAAAATTAAATTTTCAAAAGACCATCTACAGGATTTAAAATAAAATTTTAAAATTTTGTGCAAATACAAAATGAAGGTCAACCCGGGTAAATGCATTTTTGGAGTTACATCAGTAAATTTTTTGGGATACTTGGTCACTAAAAATTGTATTGAAGTTGATCCGTGAAAAATATAAGAAATTGTAAATATGCCATCTCCAACAAATGTCAAAGAAGTAGAGAAATTGAACAGTTGCTTAGACGCACTTAACAGATTCATTGCAAGATCTTCTAACAAATGTAAACCATTTTTTGACACTTTGAAGAAGAGGAGCAAATTTGAGTGGAACGAAAACTGTGAGCAAGCCTTTCAAAATATCAAAGATTATCTCGCAACAATACCAGCATAACAAAAACCAGAACCAGAAGAGGTGTTAGTTTATACATAGCTGCAACAGAAGATGCAATAAGTGCAGTATTGGTACGAACAAATGAGAAGGTAGAAAAACCAGTGTACTACATCAGCAATACTCTTAACCCTGCTGAAAGAAACTATACTAAAATTGAACAACTGGTATTTGCATTAGTTTTTTTACACAAAAGCTTCGAACTTATTTCTTAACACATTATGTCCGGGTACCAAGTAATGTTCCATTGGAATTTGTATTAAAAAATATGGGAAAAGTAGGAAGAATTGAAAAATGGAATGCACAATTGGAACAATTCAATATTTTTTTCGAAATACAAACTGCACAAAAATCACAAATCTTAGCAGATTTCCTTGCGGAGTTGCCATTTGATGATGGATCTGAAATTCAAAATATTACGAGGGCAGAAGAAGATGAAGATGATCCGCAAGACATTATGGATTATGTTAATTCCCATAAATGGGAAGTATTTGTTGATGGGCGTAAAATAAAGATGGAGCGGGAATATGAATTGTGATTACTATTCCTACCGGAGATAGAATGGTGCATGCATTTCGCTTAAAATTTGAGGAGCATACAAATAACATAGTGGAATATGAGGTTGTAATTCATGCAATCAGACTCATCAATGAATTTGGAATAACTAATGCTCGGCTCACAAGTGATTCACGGTTAGTAATTTGACAAGTTGAATTAAAATAGGGATAATTAGACTTTGGTACTCAGGTTTTGACCATATTTAGTATTTGGTCTAACATTTGTCCAACGTTACTGTTTGGTACCTCGACTAACGGTAAACCGCAGTTGACTAGGTTAAGTCTAATTTTAATCAATAAAAATCATTAATATTATGTTATTTCATTTGAATCGTTGATCGTAATGACATGTGGACCGTTGATCTTAGTTCATATGGTCGTCCACATGTTATTAGGATCAACGGTTCAAATAAAATAACATAAAATTAATGATTAGACTTAGCCTAGTCAACTACGGTTTACCGTTAGTCCAGGTACCAAACACTAACGTTGGACAAATGTTAGACAAAACACTAAATTTGGTCAAAACCTGAGTACCAAAGTATAATTAACCCATTAAAATATCAAACACTTGATGAAGATTTGAAAGCATGTAAAAATTTAGTTCAACAATTAACATCTCAAATCCCGAATATCATTTTCCGACATTTGCCCAGAGAGAAAAATCGTCATGCTGACTCCTTGGAATATATTTCATCAATGTTGAAAGACCAAAACACATCAACAATTAAAAT
The DNA here is from genome assembly GCA_023531435.1 of Papaver californicum. Classification (NCBI taxonomy): domain Eukaryota; kingdom Viridiplantae; phylum Streptophyta; class Magnoliopsida; order Ranunculales; family Papaveraceae; genus Papaver; species Papaver californicum. The sequence continues at coordinate 744,212 of JAJJMC010023031.1, forward strand.
TGGATGAATATATGAACCATCAATCAGAATAAGATCGATAGAAAATATGGAAGAAGATGTGGATGAAGATCTTGAAGGCGAGGCCATAAAAGATGATGCAACTCTTCCTCGTGGATCAGAAGATGAATCTCATCTTGAAGAAGATTGGAAGCTCCCATTATTCCAATATCTTTAAAATGGAATATTACCCGCAAATACAAAAAACCCAAGAAAAATTCAATCCAAGTCTGTGAATTGTCAATTGCGGGAAAGAATTTTATACCGCTAATCATTTCTTGGACCATTGCTTTGATGTTTAACAAGAAAATAGGGACAACGCATCCTCACTGATATTCATTATGGAGATACAAGGAATCATAGTGGAAGGCGTTCCCTTGCGCTCAAAATAAGAATGCAAGGATATTATTGGCCATATATGAATAAAGATGCAACTCATCTTGCAAGGAGATGTAAAGAATGTCAACGCGTTACCAAAAAGATCAAAGATCCTGCAACGGAACTAAATTATGTGCTAAGACCATGGACCTTTGCAAAATGGGGAGTGGACATAGTTGGACCTTTAATGGAAGGAACACAGAAGAAAAAAAACATGATTGTTGATAGACACATTTTTGCGTCTAATTTGATCTCACTTCTCTATTCTTGTTAGTCCTTATTTTGTACTAATATTATGTTAGTGTGTTTGTAGGTATTTTTGAGAAATAAATAATTGTGAAAAATTGGTTAAAAAGGTGTTAAGGCACCATCTTTTTGGATAGGGGAATCCACAGCGAATAAAGGCACCCAACAAATGTTTGAGGGCACCACCTTGTTTGAATTTGGAAACTAAATTTGGCAGGAACTTCAATTATCTTCTGCGTGAACCTGGAAGAAAAATTTGGTGGAGATATTCACGGATTTAAGACAATATTATTCTCTTACCCTTTGAGAGAAATTTGTACGCAACATGAACACATAAAATCAAAGAGAATCGTAGAAATATTCGATTTTTTTCCAAAAACAGGTTGAATAAAATCTCACGTGAAACTTGGTTATAGCTTTCTTATTTTACCTGATGGTGTTTCTATTGATAGCTAAGGAAACAACATTTAAATTTCATGCCTTAACAAAGACACAAAATAATAGAAGAAATAAATAATCTCGTGAAATACTAAAGATTGGAAGAAAAATATTTTCGGGATGGTTTATATATAATATGTGTAATAACAACTATCTTGTTGGATCTTTCGAGAATATATTCTCGTATTGTGAAATAAACAAAATCATAGAAACATAAAGAGAGAAAGATATGATCGGGAAATGGTTAGTAAGTTATGGCCGAGATTGAAAATATCTTTTGAAGTTAAGGAGAAGAGATTTGGGGTTGTTTGAGGCTCTAATATAAATAGGGTGTCGAAGAGAAGATTGTGGGGGGATGGCTCTGCCAGAAAACGAAGGAATAAAAAAATCAGAAAATCAGCTCATGATGAAGAAGATGAAGAAACAGTCGCCTAAAGGTTAAATGAACTGTTGTTAAAACATTTAAGCTTTGCAACGTTTATCGTCAGTTTGTAACACTTGTTTTGTAACAACGAGTCTGTAACGTCCATACACCATTGCAAACTCGCTGCTTTTATTATTTTCTCTTCTTTTCACCTTTGTAAACACTTTTTGAGCTATATACCTATCTTTTGAGAGTGTTTTGAGCATGATGAGCTAAACCCCAACACTGGGACAATGGAGGAAGTTATTTTTCATAATTGTTTGATAAATATATTCGATTCTTTATGACTTTTTGCACTTATTTTAATTGATTTATGATTTTGACTAATTATTTGTTATTTTGTTTGATGGTGTATTCTTAGTCTTTGAACTTTTAATGCACCATGCTTATGATTTACATCTAATGTTTTAGAAATCTACTTTTGGCAAATAAAAAGAGTCCATAAAAGAGCTTAAATGGTTAAGAATCAATATTTGAATCACATGAATGTGAAAATCGGTGGAATTTTGAGTCCCAGTCTTTAACAATATTTCTACCATTTTTTGTATATATTTGCTAGTTTACTTTTAGAAATTAGAATTAAATCTAGAATCAACCTTCACAAGTCTTAGAGTTCGAATATTTTCTTACCACTGTTACAACCACATCAATTTTTGGCATCACCGATGCGGACTTGTCTTTAGTTTAGGTTATAGATTTTTTTTATTATTTTTTTAGGTTTTGTTTTGTTTACTTTAGTTTAGAATTTATTTTTATTCCATTATTTTCTAGATTTTACTTGGGTATTTGTATTTTTGGTACGCATATATTTCTTGAAGTTAAAAACGGAAAGTGGAATAAGCAGCCGAAAAGGTAAGTATAAAACTTGAGATTTTATTTTATTTGTACATAATTAGACTAGGATTTTTTTTTTATTTTGTAAATATTTTTTTTAATTTTTTTTTAATTTTTTTCTTTGTTTAAAAAAACACACTTGCACACACCAATTGCATCTTCCGGCACCGATTTTTAGGAAAACTTGTGGGATAGTACGGTGAACCCTCTGGGCATTATCATCCGAAACACCACAAACCTCAGCCTTTGACCAGTCTTTGACTGTAGGTATATTTTGGAGGTAACCTGAACTTACCTATTTTAGTCGAAACTGCATTTGCACGTGCACTAAAAAAATGTCGAACTGGTATTATAAGGACCGAAACAATGATTATCGACCCGAATTTCAAAATGGACATTACCCGTACTATGACCAAAGTACGGATAGTACTTGGGACCACTACCTACCCACTGGAGGTTATGGTTCATACCATAGTGATCCCAATTACTATTCGCACGCTCACCAGTCGTACGAACGGATAAATGAGTAATATAATATTGAGTCAAATGTTAGTTCTTCATATTTAGAGGATACTCTCCGGCGTTATTTGGAAACTTCAGAAAGTCTTGATTTTTCGTCTGATTCTTAGAATGATAAACTCAATCAATTAGATGAAAATGAGCGGAAGATGACAGAAAGACTTGAAGCTACAAGTGCTACTCTCAGTGAAATTAATGCACGTTTAGATGATGAGAAAATTGAAAATGAACGGTTAGCTACTAATATTGCTCCAAATGAACTTAATTGTCAATACAGTGTTTCCAATATTACCTTTGAAAATGAGGATATTTATTATTCACCTAATCCAGAGGACGAGGTTAGAATTGAAGACACTACTTGTTCAAATAAGGTTCAATCATCTTCATGTCATTATGAGGATGAGGAAAGTATTGACGAAGAATTTGAAATTTGTACTCATAATGACGAGGAAATTTTGACAACAATTGAGCTTCATGATGATAATGATGTCTCTAGTTCCGATCTTAATAATAACGATTATTTACCTATTCAAGAGGAAATGGATTTAACTAGAGATACCATTGTTATAGACGGTGTAATATTTCCTTATTATTATGAAGACGATGATGGTTTAGAGGACGAGTTTATTCCGAGACTAGTGTTTTAGATTCCAACGATTCAGGAACAATAGTCTCAAACAAAGAAGATAGACTCGAAGAGATTTTAAATATGAGTGAGGATGCACCTCATGCCTATAACTTAGAATAAGCAATTGACCATTTTCAAGAATCTGATGATCTAGAAATAAGGGACATTGTAACTAGTCTATCTAGAGACACCCGAAATTCTAAGTTTGGGGGTGATTATCATTCTCCATGTGCTTTACCTTTAACTCTTAGAAAGATCCCTCACTTGGGACTTGACATGTGTGCCTCTACCATTTTAAGAGATTATCTTCAAGAACTGTTTCCCGAACCTAATAATGTCCAAAAAGAAATTCAATTATCAGAAACCCATCCTCTGGTTGATGTGGTTTACCCAGGCGATAATACAATAATTGACTTTGCTTTCCCACCAAATACTTTTCTACCAAATGTGGGAACATCTGAACTTCAAACGTGTCAGATATAAAATTAATCCTAATTATTTTAGGAAATATGAATCGACACATTTTCATAAGAATGACCACCACTCTACTATATTCCATTGTGGTCAACTGAGTGAGTCAGAGTTAATTGACTTCAAGGATCCGTAATTATTCAGATTATTATTGTATGATTCGTAAATTGTGAATAATGATAGACACATTTTAGTGTCTAATTTGCACCTTAATTTCTAGTAAGTTAGTATTCGATTTTGCGTTTATTACGTGTTTTTATGCTTTTGTAGGTACATTAGAAGAATAGAGATTTGTGGAAAAATTGGCTCAAAAAGTGATAAAGGCACTCAAGGACAAGTGTTATTGGCACCCCAAGAATGGATAAGGGACACCCCAGAATCAGCCGAGTCAACTCAGTCAACCCAGCGGGTCAACTCAGCCCGAGTCGCCGATCCAACTCATCGGGATACTCCTGGATTCACCGGAACAGCTACTGGATGCACCAAATCACGGATTTTGTGGGTTATTAAGTAATCCAATCACAAGTAGAGTCTAGTACAAGACTCAACACGTCAAAAACAGAGGAAAATTAGCCGGAAATCACGGGAAACACTAATTTTCCGATTCCGGCTAGGAGAGGGACTGTTTCATGAATTTGGGAGTTGTTTGAAAGAGTTCTATTAGGTTTAGAACTCTCCCTAGGGTTTGTAGACCCTATAAAAACCAAGAGAAGCCAAGAGAAATCGATACGCATCCCTAGAGACCAATTCAGAGAAATTCCGTCCATCTCCGTCACCGTCCGATCATCTGCTGCTGCACCGGCCGGCGTGTTCTTCATTCAGTCATCACCGGGGAAGACGACTCAGCAACATCTACATCTGTTGCTGATTCAAACTGTTCTGTTGCCTATTCTTTCTTTTCCTTTGTTGCTTAAAACTTTTCTGTAACGGCTGAACCATCTTCTGTAACGCATATACACGTATCAAATCAGCTGTGTTACATCTATTTCACCTTGTAATCAATATTTTGAGCAATGAAGAGATCTTTTGAGCAAGTTTTCTCCACCATGAGCTAAGTATATTTACTGGGATGATGGAGGAGGTTTTTCTCTCAATTTTATGTGGTAAGTCTATTTTTAATTAATTATTTACAATTCTTTACTTGTTAAAATTGCATAGTTTCGAAATAGAAAAAACGGTTTTCATTCAGTAGTGGTGTTTTTGTTTGATGGGTCATGCTGGGTTGACAACCTCTGATGTCCCATGCTTGTGATTTACCTCTGCTTGTTTGCATAAAAACCTATTTTGGCAATATTTGAGCATTAATTTATTTAAAAAGAATTACCCGATTAATCACATAGTTGTTAGGAATAACTGAATCCTGATTCCTGGTTTTCTCCAATATTTTCTAAAAATCATCTCTAGTTTATTTTCCTGATTTTTATTAGTTTAGAATAAATCCATTATTTTCTAAAATCATTACCTTCACAAGTTCGAGAATCGAACACTTTATTTACCAATATTCTAAAATTACATCAATTTTTGGCGCCGCCGACGCGGACTTGTTTTTAGATTTAGGGTTTTAGATTTATTTTTAGGTTTAGGGTTTTAGATTTATTTTTAGGTTTTTATTTTTAGTTTTATTATTTTACTTTGTTCTATTTGACGTTTCTTTTGGTATTTCTCTTTTTGCTACAGGTTGAATTTTGGATCGAAAGAGAGTCAGCCAAAGTTTTGGAATTAAAGCTAAAGACTTGGAGTTAAAAGGAAAAGCTTAAAGAACGAAAAAAGAAGATCGAAGATTTTATTTTTCTTAATTAGATTTTTAGTTTATTTTAATTAGTTTTAATTCGTTTAGAAAATTGTATTAGGGTTTTATTATTTCTGTAATTTTTCTTTTATTTTTCGGACACTTTTTGGACTTTGTTTTGGACATTTTTGGACATTTTATTATTTTTAAAACCCTACGGAAGGGTAGTTTTAAATATCAAACTGTGTGCAGGGAAGGACGACAATTACGATACTGTCTCGGCCCCTCGGGTTCGCACACTATTGAAAAGGATATTAGTGGCCCGAGTCGACTTCAACGGTTCATCGCCCGTCTGGTACGGGAGGTAAACTTCGACCAAACCACGAATCTCCTGTCAGTGGGTTTTCTGGACGCCTTTGTATGCATATATGCTGAGGACTGAATACGGAATTTAATTTTTGCATAGTAAAGGGCAAGGCCTGGCCATACAAGATAAGGTTTCGGATTTCATCACCGTCTCCTTCTTGCCCGCTTTAGGAAAACGAAACCTACGCGAACCTACGCCTAAAATCTTGACTAGAAAGAGACCTATATGGTATCGAGCTTATTGGAAAATCGTTCAAAAGGACTGTACTGGTTACTTTATTAGCCTAACTCGAAGTTCAGGAAGATTATTTTAAGTTGATTAGAGCCGCCTTGTAACCCAGGGAAAAGTGTCAAAGAGACAGGGTTATCAAAGCTCCTTAGAGCTATCCTGTTTCTCTTCGACTTAATCTAATTCGGATCGTTCTAAGAGGTTTGCTAAAATTGTAACCAGTTGCCTTTTGAAAGAATAGACGCTGGTCTAGAAACAATCTAAGTGGAACCATCATGCTTGTTGTTTGCTAGATTTAGGTTTGATTTGGTTGAGTCAGGGCACGATTGTGTTTGATTAATTTCTTGTTAGGATTTAATTTTTGCATGCCAAGAACGCCCTTAAGGCGAACTTGGGATAGAGACCCTCAAGGTAGGTTAATTAGTGGAAGACTGGTAGTTCACCTTAACCTTGAGAAGCCAACTGAGAGTGAACTAGTCACTCCCAAGACCGTGTCAGCAATGACATCTCTGAAGGATTTTTGAATCCGACCCGGACCTCACGTCCATCTTGCATCAAGTTAGCCGCTACTGAGGCGAGCTACGAACTGAAACCCGGAATCATACAGATGCTTCCATTATTCTTAGGAAAAGAAAACGAAAATCCCTATTTTCATGTTAGGGAATTCGAGGAAATATGTAGCACAATCAGGATTAGAGACTTGAATGACGAGTCTATTAAACTCAGACTATTTTCCTTTTCACTAAGAGACAAAGCCAAGTCGTGGCTATACCTCTTGGCTCCTCAGTCAATTGAAACCTATGCCCAACTTACTTCAGCTTTTATTCAGAAGTTCTTCCCTAGGAACAAAATTTCGTCTGTTAGGCAGAAAATATGCACGTTTTCCCAGCTAGAGGGAGAGTCTTTGTATGTGTATGTAGAAAGGTTCAATGACTTATTGTCCAAATGCCCAGACCACGGAATAGAGGAGTTAAGGCTAGTTCAGATCCTCTATGAGGGTTTGGACTACGCATTTATAACCTTAGTCGAGTCTTTGTCAACCGGAGGGTTCGACAGTAAGACTCCTGCTGAGGTGATGAAACTTCTAAGTGACATCGCCGAAAAGACCTAGCAGTGGGAGAGCATTAAGGAGCCAAAAGAACAATTCTTCTAGGAAGAGGAAATGTTAATAGGGTAGAAGGATCTTTTGATCCAAATGCCCAAATAGAAGCCTTATCTAGAAGGCAAGAACTGGTCGAAATGAATCAAACTAGTAGTTCAGAGCCCAACCAATTCGAAGAGAGGGTTTTTTCTCTTTATGATAACACTAGATTTGATAACCATAGAAAGTTCGACCCTTATGCGGAATCTTATAACCCTGGATGGAGAAACCACCCGAACCTTTCCTGGTCGAAAGGCCAGGCTCAAGGTCAGTTTAGTAATGCTAAAGGTCCTCCAGGCCTCAGTTATAAGAATTCGGCTGGTCCAACTCATCCCAGCAATGACGATAAGTATGAGCAGAGATTCCAGAGCATAGAAAGAGCTATTTCTAGTTTACAATCCTCAGTTAGTGACATTGCTACGGCTCTGAGAGAGCGAGAACCTGGTAGGTTCCCTAGTCAACCCGAACCCAATCCTAGAGGAGTCAATGAAATGTCGACTGGGGAGAAATCATCCAGTCGCGTGAATGCAATTACGACCCTCAGGAATGGTAAGGTAGTAGATAACAAGGTAACTAGGCCCGTTAGTGAACAAACTGTAGTTCATCCTGACCCAATAGTTGAAGAGACTGATAAAGTCTCTGACGAGCCTGAGGCAACCCCTCAGAGAACCGATTTCATGCCTAGAGCCCCATACCCAAGGTTGTTAGCACCTACTAGGAAGGAATCCAATTTTAATGAAATAATGGAAGTTTTTAAGAAAGTCACGATCAACCTTCCATTATTAGATGCAATTAGGCAGATTCCTGCTTATTACAAGTTTCTTAAGGACATGTGTACGCGAAAGCGAAAACTTAGCGTACATAAGAAATCTTTTCTAGCTAGTCATGTAAGTTCAATTATACAGAGTAGTACGGCCCTTAAGTACAAAGACCCAGGTTCCCCAACCATAGCTTGCACAATAGGAAACTACCGGGTAGAAAGAGCCTTACTCGATTTAGGAGCCAGTGTGAACTTACTGCCATACCATGGGTACCTCCAGCTAGGACTAGGCGATTTGAAACCGACTCAGATGACTTTGCAGTTAGCTGATAGGTCTGTGAAAATTCCTCGTGGTGTCATAGAGGATGTTTTGATTGAAGTGGATAAATTTATTTATCCAGTGGACTTTGTTGTGCTTGATACCAGACCTGTGCCTGATCCAGAGAATCATATACCGGTTATACTAGGTCGCCCGTTCTTATCAACATCTAATGCGATCATTAACTGTCGTAACGGTGTTATGAACTTGTCTTTTGGTAACATGACTATTGAGCTGAATATCTTCAACATTAGTAATCAACCACCTGAGCTAGATGACCCCACCTTAGAAACCGTCAACATGATAGAGACCCCAGTTCAGGAGTCATTACCAAACAATTTGATAGAGACCCGTTAGAAAAATGTCTAGCCCACTTTGGATTAGAGTTTGATGAGTTAGGCCCATCAGAGACCTTACCTGTGGTTGTAGCTTCAGATTTGGATAGTGACCAAGAGAATAGGCTAGTAACCGTGCTTCAGGAAAATAAGAAAGCTTTAGGATGGACCATAGCAGATATTAAGGGAATTAGCCCAACAGTTTGTATGCACCAGATCCATTCAGAGGAGGAATCCAAACCGTCTAGGGAGATGCAGCGTAGGCTCGACCATTAGAAGATCCATTAGAGAAATGCCTAGCCAACTATAGAAGTGATGGCGATAATGATAGCGTTATTAATGAAGTGAGCACTTTGTTAGGTTCTGCACCACCAGATTGTAATTTAGAAGAAGCAATTGACTATTTTCGAGAATCTGACGATCCGGAAATGAAGGAAACTGTTATTAGTCTATCTAGAGACACTGAAAACTCTAAGTTTGGGGGTGACTATCATTCTCCATGTGCTATACCATTAACTCTTAGGAAGGTCCCTAGCTTGGGACCTGACATATGCACGTCTTCCATTGTACAAGATCATCTTCGAGCTAGATCCACTGATCCTCCTGTTCAGAAAGAAGTTCAGTTGCCAAAAACCAATCCTCTGGTCGATGTGGTTTACCTAAATAGGGATCAAAGTGTGTTCAGATTGTTTATCTTCGTAGCTTGCTGCTGTTTCCTTCTATTGTGGATAATACTATTTGATTCAGATGATCCACAATTGTTCCGATTATTGCTATATGATTTAAGGAGGTAACTTATGCTCATGCGACACGGTAATATCTTTCCCTAATTCCTTTTCGTGCAGTGTTTAGAAACATTGAGGACACTGTTTAATTTAAGTTTGTGGGTAAGGGAGAAACTTTTTAGTAAAATAATAAAGATCTAGAATTTAGAAACCTGTGAACACTTCAGGGTGACACTAACCATTCTAGGTAGATAGAAACTTAGCTCTTTTTCTATAGGAATTGGTGTGCCCAGTTAAATGGTCTATTCATAAAAGAACAGAGTTCAGGTGTTAGAAATAACATGATAGTTGTCACCACATCTCGGAGTCTATCTCGACCATATCACTTTCTGTTTTTATTTTTGTAATTTTGTGTTTCTCTAAGTGATTTGGTGGGGCCCAGTATCAAATTGTTATCGCCGCTAGGATGAAATAGAGTGTTTGAGATCAATCCCAATTCTTGCTTTATTAAAATAATAATAATAATAATAATAATAATAATATGTGTTGACACTTTGATAGCAATATGTGTGTGTTCTCCCTGTTTCCGTCGCCTAAGCAAGCGTGGAACGCAGGATCCATGGGAACTATCACGTAAGATGCTGATAAGAACCATGCGCTTGGATTCAATTTGATCCAATCATGTTGTCAATATATTTATCGTTTTATTTTCAATAAATCGATCGCTGGGACCCTTGTATATACCAGTTGAATCGATATTAGTATTAGGTTTAAGACCATGTATCTCAAACCATTAGGATTCATCCTGGCACTGACCTTCAGACAGATATGGGAAACACCGTTCACCTTAGTCAACATGTGCAACCTTCATATTTCTATGTCCATCTTCTAAATCTTTTCATGTGATTAATTGGGATAGATTCTGAGTCTTGTGGTTGAAAAATTATCTGAGTAAAGGGTCTTATGAATTTTAGTATGCTTGAGTAAACACTCGTGTACAGCAATTGGACTAATATAGGGTAATGATTCCCATAGCTGAAGAATTGAGTAAGCCAACTAAATAGCTTTTTTAGTGTCTTTCCTTAATCGTTCACGAGTTGCTAAAATCTGGAGTAAAGGTTTTGTGGGTATACCTCTTGTAAACCCTCACGAGACAAAACTCGTCCACTAGGGACACCTAGGGGTTTAAAGGCTTATTACATATTCTAAATGTAGTCGCGATTCCTGCGAAAGTGAGTTAAGATTTTTACTTTAATTTGCTCGAGGACTAGCAAAATAATAAGTTTGGGGTACTTGGTAGACACATTTTAGTGTCTAAATTGCACCTTAATTTCTAGTAAGTTAGTATTCGATTTTGCGTTTATTACGTGTTTTTATGCTTTTGTAGGTACATTAGAAGAATACAGATTTGTGGAAAAAATTGGCTCAAAAAGTGATACAGGCACTCAAGGACAAGTGTTATTGGCACCCCAAGAATGGATAAGGGACACCCCAGAATCAGCCGAGTCAACTCAGTCAACCCAACGGGTCAACTCAGCCCGAGTCACCGATCCAACTCATCGGGATACTCCTGGATTCACCGGAACAGCTACTTGATGCACCAAATCATGGATTTTGTGGGTTATTAAGTAATCCAATCACAAGTAGAGTCTAGTACAAGCCTCAACACGTCAAAAACAGAGGAAAATTGGCCGGAAATCACGGGAAACACTAATTTTTCGATTCCGGCTAGGAGAGGGACTGTTTCATGAATTTGGGAGTTGTTTGAAAGAGTTCTATTAGGTTTAGAACTCTCCCTAGGGTTTGTAGACCCTATATAAACCAAGAGAAGCCAAGAGAAATCGATACGCAGCCCTAGAGACCAATTCAGAGAAATTCCGGCCATCTCTATCACCGTCCGATCATCTGCTGCTGCACCGGCCGGCGTGTTCTTCATTCAGTCATCACCGGGGAAGACGACTCAGCAACATCTACATCTGTTGCTGATTCAAACTGTTTTGTTGCCTATTCTTTCTTTTCCTTTGTTGCTTAAAACTTTTCTGTAACGGTTGAACCATCTTCTGTAACGCATATACACGTATCAAATCAGCTGTGTTACATCTATTTCACCTTGTAATCAATATTTTGAGCAATGAAGAGATCTTTTGAGCAAGTTTTCTCCACCATGAGCTAAGTATATTTACTGGGATGATGGAGGAGGTTTTTCTCTCAATTTTGTGTGGTAAGTCTATTTTTAATTAATTATTTACAATTCTTTACTTGTTAAAATTGCATAGTTTCGAAATAGAAAAAACTGTTTTCATTCAGTAGTGGTGTTTTTGTTTGATGGGTCATGCTGGGTTGACAACCTCTGATGTCCCATGCTTGTGATTTACCTCTGCTTGTTTGCATAAAAACCTATTTTGGCAATATTTGAGCATTAATTTATTTAAAAAGAATTACCCGATTAATCACATAGTTGTTAGGAATAACTGAATCCTGATTCCTGGTTTTCTCCAATATTTTCTAAAAATCATCTCTATTTATTTTCCTGATTTTTATTATTTTAGATTAAATCCATTATTTTCTAAAATCATTACCTTCACAAGTTCGAACACTTTATTTACCACTATTCTAAAATTACATCAAATAATCCTTTTTTTGTCTGGATGAAGACTTTAAACTTAGCGCTTTATGGGAGGCAACCTATATGCTTTTGGTACGCAGTGCTGGTAATATCCTTCTTTATTTTTTTTTACTTTGTTCATTAATTCTCGTTGTTCATGTTTTATTCATTATCTATGGAACATCGAGGAGGACTATATTCAATTTAAATTTGGGGGTAAGGGAGAAAAATTTAAAAAATTTAGTTGTACCAAAAATTCCAAAATTTAGAAACTCATGAATAATTCAGAATGATACTAACCATTCTAAGTAGATGAAAAAAAAACTCTTGGCTATATGAGTTGAGGGACCCAGCTAAATGGTATATTCATAAAAGGACAAAGCTCAGGTGTTAGAAATTACATGATAGTCGTCACTATATCTCGGAATCATCATAACCATATCACCTTCTGTTTTTATTTTTGTAATTTTGTGTTTCTCTAAGTGAATTGATGGGGCACTAGTATCGAATTGTTATCGTCGTTGGGGTAAAGTAAAGTGATTGACATCAACCCCTATTATTGTGGTTAATTGAGACCGAAAAAGAAAAAAAGAAAAAAAAATGACGAAGAAAAATTTAAAAAAAGTTTAAAAAATTATTTTTAATAAAATCGACCGCTGGGGCCCTTGTATATACCAGTTGAGTTGATATTAATATTAGGATTAAAACCAGTGGGGGCGCATCTCAATCCATCAGGATTCATCCTGGCAGCGACCTTCAGACATATATGGGAAACACCGTTCACCTTAGTCAACATGTGCAAACTTCATCATCTCTATATCCATCTTCTAAAACTATTTAATGTGATTGAACTCTGATAAATTCCGAGTATCGTGGTCCATTGTATGACTATATGAGTAGAGTTTTGTTTTCTTATATATGAATTCTAGTACGTTTGAGTAAAAACTCGTTACAACAATTGGATTCAAAACAGGGTAATTCCTCCCATAGTCAAAGAATTTTGTAGCCAACTAAATAGCATGTTTAGTGTCTACCCTCAATCGTTCACAAGTAGCTAAAATTTGGAGTAAAAGGTTTTGTGGGTACACCATTTGTAAACCCTCACGAGACAAAACTCGTCCACTAGGGACACCTAGGGGGTTTAAAGGCTTGTTGCACACGCTAAGTGCAATCGCGATGCCTGCAACAGTGAGTTAGGATTTTTGTTTTCTAGATTAGATTTGCTCGAGGACTAGCAAATAATAAGTTTGGGGGTATTTGATAGACATATTTTTGTGTCTAATTTGATCTCACTTCTCTATTCTTATTAGTCCTTATTTTGTACTAATATTGTATTTTCATTGTGTTTGTAGGTATTTTTAAGAAATAAATAATCGTGAAAAATTGGCTGAAAAGTGTTAAAGGCACCCTCTTTTTGGATAAGGGCACCTCCAACGGATAAAGCACCCAACATATGGTTCAGGGAATCCAACTTGTTTGAATTTGGAAACTAAATTTGGCGGGAACTTCAATTATATTTTGCATGAACCTAGAAGAAAAATTTGGTGGAGATAGTCACAGATTTAAGACACGATTTTTCTCTTACACTTTGAGAGGAATTTGTACGAACCATGAACACATAAAATCAAAGAGAATCATGCAAATATTTGATTCTTGCCAAAAAAAGGATAAAGAAAATCTCGCGTGAAACTTAGTTATACCTTTCCTATTTTATCTGATCGTGTTTCTATTGATAGCTAAGGCAACTACATTTAATTTTCATGTCTTAACAAAGACACAAAATAATTGGGAGAAAGAAATAATCCCGTGAAATACTAAAGATTGGAAGAAAAATATTTTCGGGATGGTTTATATATAATCTGTGTAATAACAACTATCTTGTTGGATCTTTCTAGAATATATTCTCGTATTGTGAAATAAACAAAATCACAGAAACATAAAGAGAGAAAGATATGATCGAGAAAATGGTTAGTAAGTTATGGCCGAGATTGAAAATATCTTTTGAAGTTACATTTGGGGATGTTTGAGGCTCTAGTATAAATATGGAGTAGAAGAGAAGACTGTGGTGGGCTGGCTCTGCCAGAAAAAGAAGGAATTAAAAAAAATCAGAAAATCTGCTCGTGATGAAGAAGATGAAGAAACTGTCACCTAAAGGTTGAAAGAACTGTTGCTAAAACGTTTAAGCTTTGCAACGTTTATCTTCAGTTTGTAACACTTGGTTTGTAACAGCGAGTCTGTAACGTCTATACACCATTGCAAACTCGCTGCTTTTATTATTTTCTCTTCTTTTTACCTTTGTAAACACTTTTTGAGCTATGTACCTATCTTTTGAAAGTGTTTTGAGCATGATGAGCTAAACCCCAACACTGGAACAATGGAGGAAGCTATTTTTCACAATTGTTTGGTAACTATATTCGATTCTTTATGACTTTTTGCACTTATTTTAATTGATTTATGATTTTTACTAATTATTTGTTATTTTGTTTGATGGTGTATGCTTAGTCTTAGAACTTCTGATACACCATGCTTATGATTTACATCTAATGTTTTAGAAATCTACTTTTGGAAAATAAAAAGAGTCCATAAAAGAGCTTAAATGGTTAAGAATCAATATTTGAACCACATGAATGTGAAAATCGGTGGAATTTTGAGTCCCAGTCTTTAACAATATTGCTACCATTTTTTGTATATATTTGCTAGTTTAGTTTTAGAAATTAGAATTAAATCTAGAATCAACCTTCACAAGTCTTAGAGTTTTAATTTTTCCTTACCACTGTTACAACCACATCAATTATAACAACTGATTATTTCACTAAATGGTCGAAGCAAAAGCTCTAGACCGAATCAGAGATGCCGATGTCTTTAAGTTCTTGTTTGAAGACATAATTTATAGATTTGGAATAGTCCCCGATAATGGACAACAATTGCAAGGTAAAAATATTGATATGCTTTTTGAAGCATTTAATATTCGAAAGAATAAGTCCACTCTTATTTATCCCCAAAGCAACGGTCAAGATGAAGCAACAAATAAAACCATTGCTATCAATTTGAAAAAGACTCTAGATGGACATCATAAAAGATGGTGTGAACAACTTCTTAATACTTTATGGGCTTATCGTACAACAAGGAGACAAGCAACTGGTGAATCACCATTTATTCTATTTACGGAGCAGAAGCAGTTATTCCCACTGAAATCATTTTACCAACTACAAAGATAGAAGCTTGGGAAAAGAATTTTAACACAGATTTAATGCTTGAAAAAATGGATTATTTAGAAGAAAGAAGAGAGACTGCGCTCCAAAAAATGGAAACTTATCAAAGAAGATTGGCCAGAGAATACAACAAGAAAGTGAAGTTGCGAAACTTTGTTGAATGGCAATATGTGCTACGCTAAATCTCGGAATACCAAATAGATTAAAAAGAAAAGAAATTTGTACCTATATGGTGAGGACCTTACACATTCAAGACATTACGGGACATGGATCATACCATCTGCGGAACATGAACATAGTGGTATCGCGGTATCCATGTAATACACACTACCTCAAACAATACTATCCATACGAAAAATAAATATAGATCGGGCAATAAAAGTTTTAGTATCACGAGAATGTGTGAACAAATCACATCGCTTCATACTAGGTAAAGCATGAAAAATGCTATCTCTCTATAAAATCCATGTAGATGTCTATGAGTGTATGACCAATGGATATTTCGTAAGCAAGAGAGGCCTAACATGACATTTTTATTTATTTTCAAAACAAGTATAATCTTTTCCTGAATATACTGCTTTCGAAATTGGGAATGCATTGTTAACTTCCTTTTGGCCAAGGTGAAGTTAATCATGTGACTGTGCCCTCAAAGGTAGCTCAAGGTATACTTTAACCTTGCGGTTCCTCAATCCATACACTTATTACAAAATTCAATTAGATATACATGTTTATGAAATTGAAACACACTACTAATATATATATATATTTGTATATTCAAAAATATTGCAGGTACTACATTGTACAGATCAAAGATTAACTTCAGCAAAGAGGTTCATATGCGTATCAAGAAATGAAAAGCAATTACTAAGGGACAAAAGGATCAATAATTGGAGAAGGATGTTTTGCAATTTCTTAACGAACATATTTTTTGGTAAATCCATCCTCCTCCACTCTATCTAAAGTGTTATTTATTTCTTTAGCTACCCCTATAAAAACTTTTGTTTTTAGCCAAATAACTTTGGCGCGTGCAATTCCAAGCTCACGGTTTAATTCATTCACTTGAACCGAGCTTCTCTTTCCCGTACATCCAACACGGTAGCTTGATTCTCCCAATATTTGTAACTTCCTTGTTGAATGGCCAAATCATGTGCGGTATTATCAGCTCTAGCAGTCTCAAGCTTCAGATTTCCACTAGCCTTTTCATCTCTAATAGTTACAAGTTTAAGATGACCCTCAACTTCACTTATCTTGACATTTGCGATCTTCAATTGTCCCTCAACCTCCTCTGCTTTAGTGAATGCAAGTCGAAGTTGTCCCTCAACTTCTTTAACTCTAGAATGCGCAGTTCTGAGCTCTCCTTCAACTTTTTCAACTCTTGAAGTTGCGTTTCTGAGATTTTCCTTGAAGCTTGTAATATAATATAAAATAAAAGATCAAGTAATGTAAAAAATTGTATCAAATTGTAATTATGCAATATAATATGATACCTCCTGCAAGGAATTCAGACTCTTCTAGTTCATGAATTATTGCGTCTCGTGCATCACCAATATAATCATATTCATGAGATGATTTTTGATAGTTCTCAGTAAGGCGATGAAGATCTTGATGACATTGATCCAACTCTACCTGTTTTGCTGTATCTTCGTGTCGTAATTGATTTACTTCATTTGTAAACTTTTCTGTTCCTTTTTGTAAACGATAAATGTCGGTCTCACGCAAACCAACAACTTCTGAAAATCTAGTAATTTCGGATCGAGCCTTTACTAGTGCATCTCCCTTGACATGAACATCTTCTATCGCATCATCTCTATCCTTAATAAGTTTAGCAACATAAGAAGAATACCGCGAATTGTGAAATGAGCTAGAGGATGAAAATTTTGTGAGAATTTTCTTGTGTTCAGCATAAGGTCTGCGGGTCTCATCTTCTAATTTTTATATCCATATCCAGGCCTCATCAACACTACTCTTTTTCCAAGAAAAAGCAACATTAGATTCTCTCATATTGCGCATAATTTCCACATACAATAATCGATACTTGGTATCTAATTCTTTAAACTTGGACTTTACACTGCTCAGATTGTCAACTAAATAATTTCATCTCTTTTTAATCTCCACATTCTCTTTATTCACTTCAATTACATGATTAGTGAGCTTCTGATTTCTATCACGCATCCTACTTATAAGGTATGAACTCCCCGCTGATCCCATAAAGTATAATTCAGAAAAAAAAGACAAAACTAATTGAAATATCAAAGAAAAGATAAAAGAATAAACCTTGATTTCGGAGATCCAATAATTGATGACGAAGGATTTCATTGTCCCGCTTCAGTTCTTCTGCATTTTGTACCGCAACATTCTTCTGTAACAACTCTGCTCGCAAGTTAGTATTTTCTTCTTCAACCTTGATCAATTTTGCTTCTACTTGCCTATATTTTGCTTCCAATTTTATTGACCGTCCCATGAAGAACTTGTACGCAACACAAACAGCATTTTGACCACGGGAAAACTATAATTTTTTCATTGATTCAGTCAAAAAAAAAACTGTAAGATAGCTTGCTGAGGGAAAGAATATGCCCCACCATTCACAAGAGCAATTACATCCGAAAGGAAAAAAGGAAGATCAATATCAAAAGAAGAACAAACAGGTTTTCCTTGATCTTTAACCAGGCTTCTTTCACTGATTCGTAAGGAGAGGATCACATACGTTCACATAAAGATGCTACTGCAGTAGAATCAATTTCTACGGGTTGAAAAATGTGTGGAACAGACAGCAAATCCTTTGACATGAATACGAAAAGCCTCTTCTCCTTCATCAACGGGACTTTCATCTTCCATTCTTCTTCTGCCCTTACCACTGTCTGAAGTACCCTCATTGCCATTCTTATTGATAGTATCAGTAAAAGTTATACACCTATTACCCCCTTTATTAGTAGCAATAATAGTAGTTACTTCAGGTTCCTCTTTATTAGACGAACCTCCCTCCTCACTAACAGAATGTACGAGGAAATCATCTTCATATAGGGAGGTGAGAATTGGGGAGGAAAAAAATGAAAAATGAGCCGCAGTAGACTGAGAGGTAGATATACCGATACCCATACCATATTCCAAAGAGACAAATTGATTCATTAATTCACCGGTTTTAGACTTTACCGTATCTGATGTGGTTGTAAACAGTGGTAAGAAAAGTATCGTTCACTTGCACTTGTTGAGATTGATTCTAGATTTAATTTCTAATACTAGCAATTATATACAGAAGATGGTAAAAAGATTAAGAGATACTAGGACTCAGGATTCCACCAAACTTCATATTCATGTATTCAAATATTAATTCTCGATAATTTATAGCTCATATGATAAAAGTAATGACTTTGATTCTTTACCAATAATAGATTTCAAAAACAATGATTGTATATCCTAAGCATGGACCATCAAAACATTTAAGTTAAGCATAATCAATCAAATTAAATGACAACCAATTAATAAAAATCATAAATCAAATTAAATTAATGTAAAAGTCGTAAAATAATTAAATATATTTAACACACAATCGTGAAATATGGCTTCTTCCATTATCCCAGTGATGGGATTTAGCTCATCATGGAAAAAAGAATAGAAGAAGAAATCATTTTATTCATGTTTTTATAAAGAATTACAAAGAAGAACAAACCCACTATGTCGCAGAAAGAATAAAATTTCTAATGAATGAACGACAACTTTCATGCACCTTATAGCCAAAAATGTCTAAAGAATAAAATTTCTAATCCAATACCCCCAAACTTACTATTTGCTAGTCCTCGAGCAAATCTAATCTAGAAAATAAAAATCCTAACTCACTTTCGCAGGCATCATGATTGCACTTAGCATGTCGGACGAGTTTTAGTTTCTTGGAATTTAAACCCATAGGTGTCCCTATCGGACGAGTTTTAGTCTCGTGGGGGTTTAGAAGAGGTGTACCCACCCTTTTACTCCAAAACCTAGCTACTTGTGAACGATTGAGGGTAGACACTAACATGCTATTTAGTTGGCATACTAAATTCTTTGGCTATGTGAGGAATTACCCTGTTTTGAGTCCAATTGATGTACATGAGTTTTCACTGAAGCATACTAAAATTCATATATAAGAAAATAAAGCACTACTCAGAAAGTCGTACAGTGGACCACGATACTCAGAGTCTATCAAAGTTCAATCACATGAATAGATTTAGAAGATGGATGTGGAGATGAAGTTTGCACATGTTGACTAAGGTGAACGGTGTTTCCCATATCTGTTGAAGGTCAGTGCCAGGATGAATTCTAATGGATTGAGATACGCTCCCATTGGTCTTAATCCTTATACTAATATCGACTCAGCTGGTATATACAAGGGCCCCATCGGTCTATTTATTGAAAATAAAACAATTATTTACTTATTATTATTTTTTTCATTTATTTTTTTGGTCCAAATAAAATATAATAATGGGGCTTGATCTCAATGACTCTACTTCATCCCAACAACGATAACAAGGCGATGTTGGTGCCCCACCAAATCACTTAGAGAAACACAAAAAATTTGAAAAAAAAAGAGGTGATATGGTCAAGGTAGACTCCGAGATATGGTGATGACTATCATGTTATTTCTAACGCCTGAGCTTTGTCCTTTTATGAATAGACCTTTTAACTAGGTCCCTTAACTCCTATAGCCAAGAAATTTGTTTCCATCTACTTAGAATGGTTAGTGTCATCTTGAATTGTTCACAATTTTCTAGGTTTTGGAGTTTTTAGTACAACTAATTTTTTTAAAAAAAAATTCCATTACCCCCAAACTTAAATTGAACATAGTCTTCGATGTTGTAGAGATAATGAATAAAAGCATGAACAAAGAGAATTACCGAGCAAAGTAAAAGATATATGGAAAAATATTACCAATATTGTGTACCAAAAGCATATGGGCTTCCTCCCATAGAGCATTAAGTTTAAAGTCTTCAACCAGATCAAGAAAGGATTAGTCACAATTTTCGAATCATATAATAATAATCTGAATAATTGTGGATCCTTGAAGTGAATCGAATTAGACTCACTCAGTTGACCATAATGGAAGATAAGAAATTGGTGGTTATTCTTAGAAATGTGTGTCGATTCTAATTTCCTAAAGTATTCGGGTTTAGTTTCAAATTTATGAATTGACACATTTAAAATTTATACGTTCCTATATTTGAAAGAAAAGTATTTGGTGGAAAAAAAAATCAATTACGGTATTATCGCCCGAGTAAACCACATCAACCAGAGGATGGGTTTCTAACGACTGAATTTCTTGTTGGACATAATCAGGCTCGGGGAAAAGTGTATGAAGATAATATGTTAAAATGGTAGAGGCATATATATCAAGTCCCAATTGAGGGACTTTAAGCAGGGATACTTGAAAATTACAAGAATCATCGGTACCCCCAAACTTATTGTGGACATTACTTTCAGATGGACCAAAAACTATTGGTTGGGTTCTAATATCCCTAAGGTTAGAACTACGCTCAGATTCTTCTGAGGACTGGTTACCCAAATGATCCAAAAGAACATCATCATCATATAACTTATCGACTTCCTCCGATTCACTGAAAGGTTCATCTAAAAATTAATTGTAAAACACAGTGCAGGCTAAAGGATCACGAATAGTCCTAGAGTTTATGACAACATCCTCACTCATATTTAAAACCTCTATGAGTCTATCATCTTTGTTTGAGACTACTACTCCTGAATCGTTGGACTCTAAAACACTAGTTTCGGGAAAAAATCGTTCCTCTAAACCATCATCGTCTTCATAATAACAAGTAAACATTTCACCATCTATAAAAATGATGTCTCTAGTTAAATCCTTTTCCTCTTGAATATATAGGTAAATAATAATCAATATTATTAGGATTTAAACTAGAAAAATCATTATCATTATGAAGCTCAATTGTTGTAAAAATTTCCTCGTCTTTATGACTACGAATTTCAAATTCTTCGTCAATACTTTCCTAATCCTGATAATGACATGAAGATGATTGAACCTTATTTGAACAAGTAGTGTCTTCAATTCTAACCTCGTCCTCTAGATTAGGTGAATAATAAATATTTTCATTTTCAAGGGTAATATTGGAAACTCTGTATTGACAATTAAGTTCATTTTGAGCAATATTAGCAGCTAACCGTTCATTTTTAATTTTTTCCTCATCTAAAACATGCATTAATTTCACTGATAATATCACTTATACCTTCAAGTATTTTTGTCATCTTCTGCCCATTTTCATCTAATTGATTGAGTTTATCATTCCAAGAATCAGACAAAAAATCAAGACTTTGTGAAGTTTCCAAATAAAGCCGGAGGGTATCCTCTAAAGATGAAAAACTAACATTTGGCTGAGTATAATATTGCTCATTTATCCGTTCGTACGGCTGGTGAGCGTGCGAATAGTAATTGGGATCACTATGGTATGAACCATAACCTCCAGTGGGCAGGTAGTGGTCCCAAGTACTATCCGTACTTTGGTCATAGTACGTGTAATGTCCATTTTGAAATATGGGTCAATAATCATTGTATTGGTCCTCATAATACCAGTTTGATATTTTTTTGGTGCACATGCAAATACACGTTTGACTAAAATAGGTAAACTCAAGTTACCTTCGAAAAATATACCTACAGTCAAAGACTAGTCAAAGGTACATGGATGAGGTTTGTGGTGTTTCGGATGATAACGCCCAGAGGGTTCACTATACTATTCCATAAGTTTTCCTAAAAATCGGTGGTGGAAGATGCAATTGGTGTGTCCAAGTATTTTTTTTTCTAATAAAGAAAAAATGAAAAAAATGAAAAATAAAATAAAGTATTTACAAATAAAAAAAATAATCCTAGTCTAATTATGTACAAATAAAATAAAATCTCGGGTTTTTATACTTACCTTTTCGGCTGCTTACTTCACTTTCCGCTTTTAACTTCAAGAAAAATTTGCATACCAAAAATACAACATAAATACCTAAGTAAAATCTAGAAAATAAAAAAATAAAAAAATATTATAAACTAAACTAAACAAAACCTAAAAATAAAAATAGATCTAAAACCTAACCTAAAGATAAGTCCGCGTCGGCGGCACCAAATATTTATGTGGTTATAAACAGTGGCAAGAAAAGTATCGTTCACTCGGACTTGTTGAGATTGATTCTAGATTTAATTTCTAATACTAGCAATTATATACAAAATATGGTAAAAAGATTAAAAGATACTAGGACTCATGATTCCACCAAATTTCACATTCATGTGGTTCAAATATTAATTCTCGATAATCTATAGCTCATAAGTAATGACTCTGATTCTTTGCAGAAAGTAGATTTCTAAAACATTGATTGTAAATCCTAAGCATGGACCATCAAAACACTTAAGCTAAGTATGATCCATCAAATTAAATGACAACCAAATAATAAAAACCATAAATCGAATTAAATAAATGCAAAAGTAATAAAAGAATTAAATATATTTAGCACACAATTATGAAATATGGCTTCCTCCATTATCAAAGTGATGTGATTTAGCTCATCATGGCAAAAAGAATAGAAGAAGAAATCATTTTATTCATGTTTTTATAAAGAATTACAAAGAAAAACTGACCCACTGCCGCAGAAAGGATAAAATTTCCAATGAATGAACGACACCTTTCATACGCCTTATAGCCAGAACTGTCGCTTGTACTATTCACATAATTGTCGCGAAATCTGTTGAATGTAAAAAGTTAAGGCAACAAGTTCAGCGACAGTTCCTGAATGCCTTTTCTTCTTCTTCTTCTTCTTCTCGGCCAAGTTGCAGAAGGCTATTTTTCCGACCTGATTTTTTTCTTTGGCTTGATTCTGGCAGAGCCATCCCCCCCCGTTCGCTTCCTAGCTTCTCCCTAGTTATACTAAACACCAACCCCACTCCAAATCATCTCAAAATATTCTTCCTTCAATGATTTAATCTTCACAGGCTTATGAAAACATACTCGAGAATATTTGCAAACCCATGATTCTGATTTTCTTTCTCAAAAATTCTCTTGGTATTTAAATCACCGACAAATTTTCTGATGATGTTACCATGTTATAAAACCCGAGAATAATATCTTTCCCTTATTCAGATCGAGAACTCGAGAAGATATCTTTCCCGGATTATTTTCGAGAGAGTAATTACCGAGTTTTGTTTTTGGTTTTAATTAGTGTCCAATATTTTTACAACTCTCTTATATATAAGGTAAGAGACAACCTTGTCTTAATTTCCTCAAATATCTCTTCAAATCACGTTCAAATGTTTCACAGATTTGAGAAAGAATTTTTCCCGCTAATTATTTCTTATTTGAAACTCAAAAGAGAGTGGGTGCCTTTAGTACCTACATGGGTGCCCTTTATCTATTAAGGTGGGTGCCTTTATCAATTCCAAAGGGTGCCTTTAACACTTTTTTGGGTGCTTTTAACATTTTTAGTCGATTTTTCCAAGATTATTTATTCTTCCAAAAATTCCTACAAACATAGCAAAATAAAATTATTAATACGAAAATAGAGCATTAACAATATAAATGTGAAATCAAATAATACACGAAAACGTGTCTATCAGCATCAACAGAGGAATCCACGGGCCGAGCAGATTGATCCTTAAGACCCTCATGGGTACCTTCGGGTTTGGAACTTACGGGCTCAATAAAAATATCTCGCTCTTGGTTTGTTGATTGAAGCAGAACATTTTATCCCTCATCATAGTTTTTAATATTCTTTGGAGAGGAACTAGTTGTATCAAGGATTTCCCCTTCCTCCCGCTCAGTAGAAACATGAGATGCAATCATGGTATTTTTCGAGACCCTATCAACATCCAATAGATAATAAGAAAATTCAATAAATAAAATCTCAATGTTGTATACAAATTTCGTTTAGATAATTAATACCTTTCTTCCTGGAGCAACAACTTTTCTTTTATTACTCGCATCACTCTCAGAATCATCTTCCACTCAGAGCTGTATAAGATAATCACAATTAAGTAGTTTCAAACACAGAAATCAAACATAAGAATTAAATATTAAAGTCGTACGTACCCTTTCATCATACTAGAAAGAAAAACCATCAAAATTTAATTGCCAGGGACAATAAATATATGGATCAGAGGTAAGATTGTGAATCACAGTATCTTGTACAAAATCATAAATCTAGGGACCTTTGATTACCATAGGAGTGTGATACCACCTGAAATCATGATCATCACGAATTTTTTCTTTCAAGACCTTCTGCGTCCCATGAATAACTTTCGGTTTGGTACTATCAATTTCCCAAAGTAGACGAAAACCCTCACCACCTCTATGACCCGGGCCAATACTCCATTTCTTATGATTCTTCGCAACCATAACATCAGCATAAGTAGCATGGAAATTCTCTACGGTATAATATTTGCGCTCTGTAGGATCTGGAATATAGCTTTTGAGATTTGTTTCACCTTTGCTGCATTTATTACATTCATTCAACATACGCAACCAATTCCCACTATACTGAGCATGGAACGGCCCGTATAGTGATTATCTACTTTACTACGACCCGAAAGAACTTCATATTGAAATGAATCTCCACTCTTGTATAAAGGAAGCTCCAAACCTGCATCCAATGCGCCCTCATCTATCAACAATTTATCCGCATTGTATGGAAACATCCTCATCATATCAAGCATTATTTCATCACCTTTAGTGGGTTTATAAAAAGAAACTTTGAAATCATTCAGATTATGTTTCCTCTAAATTCATTCGGAACCTCAAATCTAAAACTTGAACATCACTAACCCGCTTATTCATGCGAGAAGAAGTTTTCTTGACCGCAACATTAATTGTACTTGCAACATCCGGTAAAGCATGAGTGGGATGAATCGCATTAAGGGGATGAGGATCTCCGGGACAAGATTTTCCTCCTTCCCTTGGTTTTTCCGTAAAATATCGAGATATTTTCTTCTCTGAAGGTTGCTTACTTTGGTGCGGGACAAATTTAGACACACTACTATCTTTTTCTCCATACATGATGAATTCTATCTACAAGCAATCAACAGGGGAAAAAACACTTAATAAAAGAATCATCTTGAACTTTAATAATGAACAGGGGCAAGAACATATGAGAAACATAGAAAAATCATTCATCATTAAAATCATGGACTAGTCACATCAGATCATGGACAAATCACATCAAAAATCAGAAATTCAGTCAAAATCTCATAAAACACTCAGAAAATGAAAATCCATGAAACTGAGGGATTAAAGTCATGAATTTCTCAAGGTTATTATCATTATTCATCATTCATCATCAAAGTTCAAGTGACTCAAATGAGAACGAATCAACAGATTAAAGCCATAAACATCTTAGAATCATCATTATCATCACTAGCATCTCAGAATCATTATTATTACCCATCATCAAAATTCAACCAGAACAAATTATAAAATTAAAATCAAAATCACCATGAAACCAAAAAATAAGGATAAAACTTTTACCTGCAACAATGGTGAAATCAAAAATCTTATTTGGAGAAAGGCTTAAACTTAGAATAAAATGGATACTCGATCTCAGTGAAAAGAAATCTGTAAGAAGATTGGGGCAGAAACTGAACTAATCAGATTCCAAAATTCTCTGATGAAAAGGTTTCTGAAAAAAGAGAATAAGGTTAAGCAAAAACTTTATGAAGAAGAAGACAAAGGGGACTGAGATAATAACTGAAGAATCTGATAAGACTCAACTTTATAAGAGGATTTCGAAAAGCAGAAGAATAAAAACATATAAAATGAAAAAGAGAAACTTTATTAAAGACACCGTGGAGATTGATATAAACATGATAATTTTTCTCCCAAATTGTACTCTCAGTAGAATGAAAGAAAAGGTGAAAATTGTGAACACCAAATCTCTGACATACACGTGTTAGCTATCAAAAAAAGACTTATCAGATTAAAATAATTCGAGAAGTATTGACTCAAGACCTAAGAAAACTCTATTCCATATCTCGAGAAAAATCAACGTCTCAGAATAATTCTTACTAACGGTCAATCTGACATGACAGATGGCGCAGAACTGACCTTTGTACTGCATGAGAGACACATATCAATCATACAAGCTGCAAGACAAAGAAGTCAAAGCATGACAAAAAAGAAGTCAAAGCGTGACATATCATTCCCGCAAGTTATGTGTCAGACATGCAATATTTTGAGAAAAGATTTAACGGTCCAAATTTTATCTATTCCATACCAAGTCTACGGGAATATCTACGAGAAAAGAGGAGACCGCAAGAAGAACACAATCAACCTTGTGAGGAATCAAATAAAACAAGAAATATCCTTATTATAACCTGCAGGATACACAAAATTATACGGGACAAATATTATGATAAGGTTAACAACTTGACAGATAAGATTTAATGGGACCGTCTTAAAATTTTATAAATACCAGACTCGAAAACAGAAGAAGGGGTCGGAAAAAAAAAGAATAGAGGAAAAATAGACTAAGAAAATTTAATAGGATCTAGATTAAGGAAACCTGATTAGGTAAGGATAATTATAATGTGTTACTTTTTTCATTCATCATATATAACTATTTCAATTTGAATAAATTCTCTCCTTAACAACTTTTTTATTGTTGATTCAATCTTTTTAATAAAGTCTTTTAAACAATAAATTCTTCTAGTTTTGATGATATTAATTTTTAGTAATCAGAACTCCACTTAAAAGTGGTCCTTGCGAGAATTATTGTGGGTTCTCTAGCTGTTCTCGGATAACCCTTTCTCAAAATGTAACATATATGCACTTCGCGTAAGGATTGATGATATAAATTTGTCATTCTTCTTCTTGTTGTTTTTATGTGTTAAAGGTGTATGTATTTAGCTAGCCAAGTTTAATACTCTTTGCTGTTCCTATACAGATGTCGACATTGTCATCCGCACATCAAGGCAGTGTCAAATTTCCATAATAAATCGAGCCAAACGAGAAATAAAAATAAGTTTGGTCACCAGACTGTGAATCCACCAGCCTTACAATATAGCTACTTTTAACGTCATTCCTTCAAATGAACCAGCTCGGTCTTCAACATTGATGGATTCCGGCCGTCCTATTACAATGCCGTGGGAGAACGCTTGGTTCCGATAACACTAAATAATGGCACCGAATAAGGATAAAATTTTTTACAACATCCGGATAAAATGAATGGTTTGGTATTCGGAACGCGTCACTATCTCCTTTCTGAAAAAACAAATTTCTTAATACTAATGCATGTTCTGTTTTGTTTCTAAGTGAAGAAAACAATGTTTTTGTATGTCACTATGTTTTACTAATTCAGTTGTCGATTTTAATAGACATATGGAATAGCTCGACAATTGTCTTTATATATCCTTTGATCAATCAAAGGGGTTCTAGAGTATTCTTATTGGTCATGTTGATTCATGTATACCTAAGAAATCCAGATATGGATGAATGTACCTAGCTAGTAATTTAGGTCTAGGGTGCTTGGTGTAAACATTACTAATTATGGTTTTTTATATGAGCATATTGTGTTTGAGTATGACATGAATTTATAAGTTCTGGAAGAGTTGCCCAGAAAAAATCTTGACTGTACAATTCTCACAGACGATTACGATTACCGGATAAATAAACAAAATAAAAGTTATTTTCTGTCTTTCTTTATTTGCAACCGTTTATATTGGGAAGAAAGAAAAACATGAAATATTTCACCGCACGCAAAAAGCAGGAAGTATCTCACAGAAGAATCCTTCTTTCTTTATTTTCAGACAAACCCACTGTTAATCACCCACTCTTTCCAAGTATTCTTTCTTTACAAGCTTAATCTTCAAGCAATAAGCTTGTACTTTCTCTATTTATTTAAGTTCTCGAAGAAAAGCTCAGATGACTAGGAGGGACTGAGAAGACTTAATGGTGTAAATGAAAAAGGAAGGGGAAGTGCAAAACAAGCAACGGTTACAAGGAGAGAACCCTACATTATGACCTCCCCTTAATTTGCCTCCTCAACGAGTTTATTCCCTTGATGTTGTTCTGACATACACCTCATAACAACCTCCTGTAACAAGTATACATAAAAGAGAACACTTATCTGCTAAGCATTTCATTTTCAGTGCATGATATATAGTTAAACTGTTGCAGGAAAAAAATCATGATCACTGACCAAATAAAGCACAACAAGGGATGTCATTAGAAATAACATACCAGATATAACAGCAAGGGCAAGAACATCTCCATATCTTCTGACCAGGTGTTCAGCTTTCTTAGTAGACTTGAAACGTTTCAGTGCTGGGTGTGGTTCCAAAAGCTACAAAAAAGCTTTTCAGGTCATGAAATTCAGACATAGGAAGCAAACAAATCAAATAAAGTTGAAAAACATTAAAGTAATAAGTAATAACCCGAATGAGAACGAATAAAGTTTAAAAACATTCAAGGACTTAATTGTTTCCAAATTATAGGTTTTCAGAATGGGAAGTCCAATAAGTCTGACATACATTTAGCTCTAGAAAGTAAAAACTCTTTTTCCTTGTGAAGAAATCCTTGTCAACTGAACGAACTAAAACAACACATACGAGTCCGTAATATCTATTTGCGCATTGCCAGTTAAATTTTCAAATCATGTGATCCTAAACTAAACATACACGTACATATAATCTAATGACTATTGACATTAAAACCCTTGCTGCCCAAGCTAGACGAAAATCAGAAACTTGTTAAATCTATGGTGATGTAGAGTTCTTAAGGAATGTTTTCTGAGTAGTATCGTCATTTTTCAGAATCTGTTAAACACAAAACAATAAATAGTTGGAAAATCGGACACTGTATTTTGAGCCAAAATATCTTCATAAGGTGACAAGTCAACACCTCCTAAGCATTTTCCCTTATCCTTTTTCCTGTCCTCACTAAGAAATCGACTGTTCAGTTATCTAAGGGAAATCAAAAACCTTAATTGGAGCCAGAATATCTTTACAATTCTAATCTAATAAAAAATCGTTTCTAGAATCCTAATTACATATACCCAACTCATCTTACAAAACAACTTAAACAAGATGAAACCTTAGAAAAATATAAAATCGAAGTACTTACAGCTTTCTCACGGGCACCAAGTTCGATGTGAAATCCACGGCGAGATGATTGGAGAAATGATGAATTCACTTTCTACAAAAAAAAATAAAAAAATCAAGATACAAGTAAAAATGATATAAGTAATAATCAATAATTTAAAAAAAGTCCAACCTGGGTAGAAGAAGATAATAATTGAGAAACTGTGGAGGCTTTCTTAAGTAGAAACGCCATAGCTGAACCCTAAGAAAATACACTGGTTTGGATTTCTGAAAGAGGGAAAATGAGAGAGTGAGAGGATTGGATGAGAAATGAATGATAACGATCAATGATGTACTTCTAAAAAATATAATGTACATTCAAACAAAGCAAGCAGATGAGAAGTGAATGATAGTGTCCCTAGGGGTTCAATTTTCTGGCACACAGGGATAACAGCAAGCAAACAAAAGTCCAGCTACTATTTGAAATATTTCATGGTACCTAATTAGAGTTGGGGCAAGTAATTTCCAGAAATTAGAAATCCTAGGCATACAGAAATTAGTGTTTTCTGGAGCAGTCGGTGTTTACCATTCAAACTTACAGGGTTTAGCAACGATAAGAAATTAGTTAGATAGAAATGTTGTAAAGACGGAAGACAATCTCAAGTTAGATACAGCTCTACATACTTACAAAGAAAAACTAATTGCTAACTGATATCATTGTCAACAGGACTTCAAACACAAGGCAAAGAAGATGCAAAAAATAACAGGAGACATCTAAAATTAGTGCCTACTCACTGAAGATGCCCAGAACCTATTAATGTTGTGCAATTATCCTAACATCTAACACGAGACATATACATACTCTTCTCAGTCCTTTATTTAGATGGTAGGATAAGATGAGCCTTGTAAACAATTAAAAGACTGTCAATTTAGGGAGTAAAGAAGAGAAGTTAAGAACTGATTGGTAACCCTCAAAGTCATTCTTTTCTTACCTGCACTCCAACCCCTTAAATCCGATGTTAAAGGACTGACAATTTCCATCTTTTATCTAATCTCTTTCACTCCCTTTAACTACCCCATTTGGTGACATTTCATGATAATCTGATTTTTATTCTCAAGTGCCAATCACTTAAAAAACCCTCACTTCAACCACGAATTCCACATGGAAATACAGCATGTTATTCTTATTAAGTCGACACAATCTAAAAATACAATAACGTGCATACAATGATCAGATTTGTATTGGTTATACAAGTAAGGCGTGATTTAGTCTACAGTAGACATGAGTTAAGAGTTAGATGAGGTGGTGAAGGTTCAAACAACCAAACGTTCTCAGCAAATTTAGGCTAGATTTCATAAATAAATCAGTTTACCACCCATCAATATTCATATCATCAAGGTCTAAAACCACAATCATTATCAACAGTTCATACTGAATTCATAAAATTAAAATAAAACTATTCAAATTTGCAGAATTTTCAAAATTCACTTAACCCCAATTCATATGATACTGTCTATATTAATCTAAATTTTGAAAACCCCGCAAAATTTCAATTTTCATAAACCCTAATATTTCGATTTTGTAAGATTCTAACACATATTATCAACATTAAATAAGGATACGAAGAGAGATGATATAACATACCTTTTTAGTGAATGTGATTTTGATCGAATTTTATCAATATTCTTCTCTAAATCGACTGCAACGATGGTTGGGGAAAAAAATATGTAGAAGAGGAGAGGAAGGATTATAGTAAGGGAAAGATGAACGAGGAGATGTTAGATTAGATTAGACTAAATTACATCTACGGCTGTAAATTTTGTAGTTTTTTATTCAAAACTGATTTATAGCCCGAAAAAAGCAAATAAAACCAAAGCCGATAAACAGAATAGAATGTCCCCCTATTAGCTTTGGGAAACAGGGCGGAACCCACTAAACAAATTTGTGAGAGT
Organism: Papaver californicum; assembly: GCA_023531435.1. NCBI lineage: Eukaryota > Viridiplantae > Streptophyta > Magnoliopsida > Ranunculales > Papaveraceae > Papaver > Papaver californicum. Next base: position 775,559 of record JAJJMC010023031.1, read on the forward strand.
CGGTTTCGAAAGTGTACAATTGTTGTTCTTTATTTTAGAAACCTGATTTAAGGGCTCCTATATTTGTAGAGAGGCTCTAATGTAAGGTAGGATAACCTAAAAATAAATTAAGGGATATTTTTGGGGCTATGTTAAATGTTCATGTTACCCTTCAATCAGTTAAAATCTAAACAAAATAAAACCTTACAAAATTTCATTTCAATTCAAAACCTTTCCCTCTCCCTCCATAACTCGTCCTTCTCCATTTTAACCGAATTTCTCCATCGAATCAAAATTTCGTCGTCGATTAAACTCTAAATTTCGTGATGAAGAATCCTACTAAAGGTGTAGAAGGTAGTAGTGATGACAATCCGGATAAAACTAAAGAAACTAATGAAGAACTTGAGTTACAGAAAAATTTACGGTTAGGTTCGATTGGGAAACCCAACCGTAAATTATGTTCGGAAGAACTTATGGTTGGGTTCCATTCGAACCCAACCGTAACTAGTTTGTTCTTCATTTTATGGTTGGGTTATTAAACAAACCCAACCGTAAATTTAAAGGTAGGAGATGAAGATGACATTTTACGGTTGGGTTCGATTCTGAACCCAACCGTAACTAATCTTCAAACCCAACCATAAAATTAGATGAATAAATTTAAAGATTTTTTTCATTTCTATCTTGTAGAGAATTGAAAGACGAAGCCAACCAAAAAAAATGAGGTCAATCGGACATCGTATGAGGGAGTTATGATCAAAACGGTGAAATACAAAAAGTATCCAGGAAGAATTACGGTTGGGTTCGACCCAATAAACCAAACCGTAAATCTGAGGATTTTGGGCTTCATTTTTGTTTCAGATTTACGGTTGGGTTTATTGGGTCGAACCCAACCGTAATTCTTCTTGGATTTTTTTTGTATTTCACTGTTTTGATCATAACTCCCTCATACGATGTCCGATTGACCTAATTTTTTTTTGGTTGGATTCGTCTTGCAATTATATACAAGATAGAAATGAAAAAATCTTTAAATCTATTCATCTAATTTTATGGTTGGGTTTGATTGGAAAACTCAACCGTAACTAATCTTCAAACCCAACCATAAAATTATATGAATAGATTTGAAGATTTTTTCATTTCTATCTTGTAGATAATTGCAAGATGAATCCAACCAAAAGAAAATTAGGTCAATCGGACATCGTATGAGGGAGTTATGATCAAAACCGTGAAATACAGAAAAAATTCCAGGAAGAATTACGGTTGGGTTCGACCCAATAAACCCAACCGTAAATATGGGGATTTTGGGCTTCATTTTTGTGTCAGATTTTCGTTTGGGTTTATTGGGTCGAACCCAACCGTAATTCTTCCTGGATTTTTTTTTTGTATTTCACCGTTTTGATCATAACTCCCTCATACGATGTCCGATTGACCTCATTTTTTTGGGTTGGATTCGTCTTTCAATTCTATACAAGATAAAAATGAAAAAATCTTCAAATCTATTCATCTAATTTTATGGTTGGGTTTGAAGATTAGTTACGGTTGGGTCCGATGCTAAAACTCAACCGTAAAACTGTTACAATTTGGTGTTCATCCTAAACTAACCGTTACAGTTGGGTTGGGAAGAACACCAACCGTAAATGGCTTTTACGTTTGGGTTCGACATGAAAACCCAACCGTAAATTTCTCCGAATAAAAAAATATCATCTTTTATAACGTAATTTCATCAAATTTGAGCCATTAAAAGACCAAGAGTTTAAGTTAGAGGTATACCTCACTACTCTAGTTGATTGAATCAAAATCTAGGGTTTCTAAAAAAAACCTACAAAATTATCTTACATTTCTTCTAATTTTTCTTCCCACCAAACCAAAAAGAAAAAAAAATGATTTGATTTTCATTAAGTATAAGATTACTTAAGATTAATTATGTTTAGCCTGATCTATTAGCTAATTAGTTTTACTAATACTAACTAATCATGGATAGTTTAGCCATTATGAAAATATTATGGATAAGGGGTTTTTGAATTTTACTTCAAAATGTCTCTATTTCGTCTTATATGAGGATCCCCTCTATGAATTGAGGAGCCCTAAATCAGGTTTCTTATTTTATCTGATTTGTTCTTTTATAACTGACATCTTAGAGCATCTGTAGATATCTTAGGCCAAGTCCTATGCACTTACAAAATGGCTCTATTTTAACTAATATGGATATGTTAAATGGGAAGATGGACTAGATAAATCGTCAAATTTGATGGTTTGTACAACAGGGTAGAGTTTTTGTCAAACAACAAAGACTCTGTTGCTCGACGAAGTTTTTAGCGTTGGCGACGAAGACTCTGAGTTCGACAAAGATTATGTCGCAAACGGCTAACTATTTGCCGCTTATAAAATCGTAATTTTCAAACTACATTTTACACCAAAAGAATTTCTCAAAAATTTCTATTTTCTACTCTTAATTATTTACAAAAAAATAAATCGAATGACACAAATTACAACTCATCTTGATTTGGCAACCCAACTTGATTTTTCAGGAGTCATACTTGAAGCTGTTATTAGTAAGATATGTGATGGTTATAAGAAAATAGAGAATGATAAAATGCAAAGAGATCTTGAAGTTTTAGATGTTAACCAAGTCAAATCTGCAGCTAAAAGAAAAAGAAAGGTTCAAGGAAAGAAAAATAAAGACAAAGAAAATTTGAAAGTTATAAGTAATACTGCTCACAAAAACCATGAAAAATCTTCTCAAGAGCGCATCTATTGGAAGTTACGTCAAATGAAGATTAACAGGAGGCCAAAGATTGTATGGGTTTTTTATCGAAGTCTTTATTTAAGTTTTTACTGCCCTAGTTTATATCTTGTGAAAGATTACATTAGAGTAAATTAATGTAATTGAGATTAGTGTTTTAATATAATTTTAGTTAGTTCAATCAAATTATTAAGCTTTCTTATCCCTTTCGAAATCAAATCACATATAACTTCATATTTCGATGACGATCTTTCATTATTGCAAATCCAACGACAGTTTTTGATCAAATGTAATTTCTTTTAGTCACACACATTTTTGACGTACAAGCTTAACATTCACGCATTTAAATTCATTAACATTATGTGATGTAAATTTATAATTTTACTCTTCTTTATAAAAGTGAGTTACATTAACTAAATATATCAAATTCAATTAATAATCTCTATTATATTGAATTAAAAATTACGCTTAATCTGCTGATTGATATCCTTGGCCACTAGAATAGCCCCTGGTTAGGATCATATTCCCCTTGACGTAACAGGGATGAGACAAAAGCTTGAGTATCCTTAGGAGGTTGAGTTTCATTATCAAAACCTGAAAAAAAGAACATGATAAAGAACCTGAAGGGGAACCTAAGGGGAAATAATGGTGCGATAGACACCAAAGGCTCATTTTGGAGTCGGGTTATAATGATGAACAACATTTTGAAAGAGTGTACCACCGCAGGTGTTTCCAAAGAAAAATCATCGTCACCACCACCAGGTGTCATATAAGCTTGTGTCACGTGCTCTGGTGTGTCATCACTTCTATGACTGCTTCTACTACTTGGTTGACCTTGACCAGATTCATCTGGAATATCAACAATCAATATGTTCGTCATTTGGGTAAACTTCCCCATGTAATATTCCTGCATTCTCTGTGATCGCCAATAATAATCGTTTAACCTAGCCTAAAACTCTTCTTGTGTAGCTTATACCCCCTATACGGATAAGTTCACTCAATAGCTTGAGAAACAATTGAAACTATGATAGGCTCCCCTTCTAGATTAATACTCAGCACCTCCCAATCAAACAATGGCATAGATGACGAAGAAGAAGAACCTCCGTGGCTACTGGGATAAACAAAGGGATCGTACGTTGTTGGTGGAGGTTGGGTAGGAAGAAACTCGGCATCAAGTGGCAATCTACCTAAAGATGGCATATTCATCCTTCCCAAATTTTATGGCTCCATAGCAATGGTAGGCTTGCAAATTGGTATACCATGGAAATATGAATCATGACTTAATCGAGGAGCCTGTTGATATGAGTGATTATCTCCATTGGTTCAATTTGCAACAACACCACACAATCTTCAAAAGAAATCTCCCCGCTTAGAAGTGGTTTGATTGTTTTTACTCTTCTGTTTTATAGTTGTAAAACGTGTCTTTCACCGAAGTAACATACACATTTTGTAAAAGGAGAATTGAAAAACATTGATCGATGTAAACTCAACTCTAGCATCCTTTGAGCATGCTTCAATATGGTACTCTGGATGATCAACATATGGCATAGTGATAATGTTTAGCTTGTTCTACACACTTGTTGAAGCCTTTGAGACAGCTCAAAGTGTTGACCGTCATTGACCTGAGTGGTCAACCAGTTGACGGTCTGGTACTTCTCTATAATTGGAAAACAATATAATGTTGGTGTAGAGCGGGTTTACCAACAAAAAGTAAGTATACAACCAATACTGTGAAACATTTAAAAACTTAACTAGCTAGTAGTTTAACATTTAAAAAATTAAAAATAAAATAAAAATTAATTAGCTTTTTACCTCCAGGATTCCCCAAAAATAGTCCAATCTTGGTTTGGAGACCAAACATTCACTGCGGCCTATGTACAATAAAGATAATAGTGCAAACCTGCATTCGTACGTCGTAGTTAACTAAAATTTTCAAACGCTTCGAGGAAACCAACAAGTGTCATTGAGCTAGCATCTGGAAAAATTAATTGTCCTAACATGTATAACACAAATACTCTTTCGATCTCATCAAAGTGGTCGGCGTTCTCATAACTTGGATCCTCTTGCACTCTCAAATTATAGTGTTCTAAAAAATTCTTCAACCCAGAGACTTTAATTCCACCAAATTTAATAGTTTTATGGTCATCATTTCCTTGCTCATCATCACGCTACAGTACAAGGCGTTGTTTCCATCTCGATTGTGTTGACCACTTCTCTTGGTCAAATGGAATAATATTTCCTTCGCATAGTATTCCCGTCAACATATACATATCTAACGGTGTAACTCCTATAACATTTTAAAATTAAATTTCAGCTATAATCCTAAAGTTTGCATTTAAAACCAAAAATAAAAATCCAAAAAATTAATTTAGAGAACAAACAAACTTACCGCATCTGAAATCCTTAAATTAGAACATATTTGTAGTCTTCCACCAACGTTCTAATATTACTTGAACCACAACTGACTGATGCTTCTTAAAGATTAAAAAATAGAAACGATACCAAGGATATCTTCGGTCTTTCTCTTTAAATGCACCAGGGAGCCAGCCAAACACCTTATCCAACTCTGTCCACCCACCTCTTAACTGGAGTAGATGGTGAGTTTTTGACAAGGGTTGGAATTATAAAATTACCCTTCTGCCTATTTGTAGGAATATAGAAATATCCACATATACTTGTGCGCATACTTCAACTTTATATAAAAATACAAAATATTATATCCCTACTTATATTCCGCAAGCGAATTAAGGATACAATCTCTTCAAAAGGTTACAGGAATTCTATGCTAACAATGTAGTCTATAATCTCGACATAATAAGTCTCAATCTCCTAGATGGGTTTGCCACTAGTATAGAACAACTTGAGTCTTCTCTAAACAACTGCAAACATTCTAAATTGGCCTTGTATCCTCCTCAATTCTCACAATATTTATGCCATATCGAACTAGTCTCAAGTCGCATAAAATTCCACGGTTGAATCCTTGAACTTTCCTCAAATGTGTATCGATGTTCTAACAACATCCATTAAAATCGGGTAATAACTAATGCTTAAACCCTGAAATACATCGTATCTTAATGCTTCATTCACAACTAATACTCCTCAAGTTGCTCTTTCGAGCTCAAATATGCTACTTTAGCACTTTGCTTGAATATAATCCATAAATAATGTGCCACTCCTCTCGGATGTGCCATGATCAATAAACAATACCATAAAAAATGCATTGAACCTCCCAGCTAGGCTAACTCTAGCCTTTTCTCATATTAGCGCCAAGTTAGCACTAGCAATTTGGCTTAGCACCGCATTGGCACCAGTTAGCCACATTAGCGGTAAAAGCGCTAACTTTCCTGACGATAAACCCTAGCAACTGAGAAGTGCTAACTAACCTATGATGGTTCTATCTAGCATATACTGGCCTAATGTGGCCTTAGCTAGCATATCACTACCTTAGCACTTCAATTTTAGCACTAAAAGTGCTAACCCTATCCTTGGCGCCAAAAGCGTTTACCCCTCTCGGCTAGCACCATGCTTGGATATCCTAAGCCTAACGCTTCACGAAGGCTAATGTGTCACTAGAAAGCCTAGTGTTTCCCTGGTTGGCTCCAATGCGTCTCTAGCAAGCCAAGCACGTCGCTGCCAAGTCCAATACACCCCTTGACAAGATAGCGAGTCCCTAGTTCTTTGGCGCCTCTGGCTTCTTCTTGACGCACTTCAACTCTAGCGCGTCCTAGGTGCCAACGACGATGCGTCCCTTGTGGCAAAATACGCCCCTAGATTATTTAAATATGTCACAAGGCTTATGCGCCTCTAAGGCCGATGCGTCCCTTAGCCTCAGCGCCTTAGCTCTTATGCGTCGCTACCAACTCCAACATCCTTCGCTCCTATGCGTCTCTAGCCATGCCTAGCACGTACCTGAATAACGACCATGGCTAATGCGCCATTGGATTAGCATATCCATACATAGCGATTTAGCCACAAATACATTAATGCTAACTATACAATTGAAGTGCTAACTTCAAACCTTCTTGATACTAGCTTCCTAGCCCTAATAAAATTAATATTTACTAGAAGTTGTGCATATTGGTCTTACTCCTGAGACATTAACACACTAGACTTTTATATTAAAAGAGTTAGCACATTCTTATTTGCGGTAAGTAGCTAGTTTTAGCTTTGCTGGCTACTTTCTTCAGAAATGCGCCTTTCTTCTCAATATGGGTCCAACATTGAGTCTTATACGAATTCTAATGGGTCTCCTTTCTTAAGGATCCCTCTACAATATTTGGATTCAAATGCCTTTCAGACTTACAATAAGTCGCTTCTGAGCTAATACTTAGCCACTAAATATGCCATGTTACTTCCAAGTAAGTACATGGCCACTGAACTTCCCAGAATCGACATTCATCAGTCTGACTATCAATCCAGTGAGTCACACAACTTGTCTCACTGACTAAGTGATAGGTGCATAATTTACATATTTTGAGTATCATTTTCTTATGCTTATTTGCTAGATTTCTTGTGAATTACCTTGTATTATTATTAGTTTTGCATATTATGTCTTTGTATGTTACATCTCTAAAAGAAACGAAAATTGAGTGCTTTAAAGGAAAAATTGCCGAAGACCCAGTGGATTTATGTTAAATCTAAGATTTCTACTCATCATGTCGAAGAGAATAAGAAAACGAGGTCAACAACGAAAGAACGGAGTCATTCCGACTTCGTATGGGAAGGTTATAAGCAAAAGAAGAACTAAGGGTGAAATAATCATTTTAAGGGCCACAAATATTGGCACCCAGTCATACGCTAAGGGGCAAATGAGATTTAAATGATAATGACACCATCGTTGTTACTAGGGGCTGCCTTTTATTTGAATTTCATTAATCGTACCCAGCTGTATGATAAAGGATGTCATCTTCTTCCCAATTACTTCGATCAGAACAGAATTAGGTTTAGTTTTTATTCCGACGATTTGGGTGAAAGTTAACGGGATTATGGTTCAAGGGTTTTGTGTACTGTTAGGATGGAATCAGGCTAATGGTATGGCGATGATATTTGTGAGTACAATAAATCTACCTTAACACGTGGAAAGCGATTAAGAGCGGAAGCAGGATACGACTCTGCAGCGGCATGCACGAAAGCAACTCTAAGATACAAAAATGTCACCATTTATTATTGGTTGGACCGCAGCACAAACCATAACTCAAGTCCACAATAACAACTTGTCTGCACCAGCTTGTCCCTCACCAACTCGTCCCTCACTAGCTTGTCCCTCACCAACTCGTACCACACTAACTTGTCCTCACCAACTCGTCTCGCACCAGCTTGTCCCTTATAAACTCGTCCCTCACCAACTCTTCCGTCACCAGCTCGACCCGCACCAGCTTGTCCCGCACCAGCATGTTCACCAAGTATGTCCCTCACCAAGCCTGTTCTGCACCAAAGTTAGACTAAGGTCATTCAAGGATGAGATCAATATTGACACATGGCAGATCACTATCGAAACGTGGCGGACCTCCATCGACACATGACAAAATTTGATGTTGAAACAGGCAGCTTACTAAAACTATGAAGATAAGGATAACACACATTTTTTACTTTCCTTTATAAGCAGAAGACTATGATAGAAGAGGGGACTCTCTTTTTCTTCCCCTATTTTACTTTCAACATATAGAACTTCATCCTTCTTTAACACTCAATCATCAATAAAAAAAACCAAACCTTCATTACCCGTGGATGTAGACACTCCGTTGTCGAACACGTTAAATTTCTCTTGTGTGGATTCTTCTTTTCATTTCTTGCATTTAATTTTTTTTCTTTTAATTGTTCTTTTGTTTATTGATTTATCATCTGTTTCATGTGGTTGTGTTGCCAGATTTTTGGTAATCATAATTTGGCGCTAGAAACAGGGAAGTTTAAAGGATTTATCCTACCTGAAACCGAATGGATCAGGTTCATTGTCTTATCATGAACCTTCTTTTTTTCGGAAAGGGAAATCTTCTTTTCTCTTTTCTTTTATTTCTTTCTCTTCTTCTTCTACTCCTCCTCCTCTCCTTTCCCTGTTCTTCACCTGCGAAGAAATATTAAGATGTTAAAGTGAGACTTGAGTCCAGAGAAATGAGAAAAGATCAAGGATTATTGTTGAATACGTTATTGATGTTGATTGAGTAAGAGAAGAAGTGGTTAATTTGAGAAGAAATCAAAGAGCTAGGGTTTCAGGATTGAAATCAAAAAGTAGGATTTTAACTGATTTTGAGTTTATATGGAATTGAATCGATTATTAAGCTAGTGATGAATATAGAACAAAAGGGTTTGATGAGAATTATAAAATAAGGTTGAAGATTGCTCGAATTGGAAAATTAGGGTTTCAGTGTTCTTCCCCAATGCTGAGATGAAATTAGGTTTTCGAAACTGGAGTTCAAGAGTTGAAATTAGAGATGAATACTGAGTGAATTGAATGGATTGGTGGTGAAATCAAGTTTTGAATGATTAAAATTGATAGTGATGATCAATCTCAGGATCAGAATCAATACTTCTAAGGTTTCAGAAGAATTAATTGATGGGATAACAATTCAGAAGGTTCTAATACTTGGTTAATGAAGAAAATAAAAGATTTAACTCCCATCCAGCATACAACAAAACTATCATATCAAGTAAACATTTGAGATCAATAAGTTATATCATCAGAGCGGAGAAGTGTACACAACTAAAAATCTCCCGCACAACAAATCAAAATGCCACAGACAACTGATACGCAGGCTTCTGTAGCTTAAATTCCGCAGCTCCATTCACACTCCGCAAGCCTCAGTTTTGTTGCTTAAATTCCGGAAGTCAGGTCCCCCTCAGCAAGCTCCAGTTCAGCACCTTCAATCCGAAGTTTATTTCACGCTCTGCAAGCTTCAGCCCCGTAACCTAAATCCCACATCACAATTAATGCTTCGCAAGCTTTCAATTTGCAGCACAACTCCCGCAGTTCTAATCCAGCTTCACAAGCATCATTTCTCGCTGCACAAATATGCTTATAAGTTTTAGGAGCAGATAAGTGGTCCTTATACCTCAAACTCAAAAAAGTCTGCAGGAAAAGCTAAGAAAAGTGCGCAAAGAGCAGAAATATGGCTAAAGGTATCATAGACACCTAACACAATATACCCATGCTGATGTTGCTTCCTCAGCCTGCACTACCACAACATATAGAGAAAAGATGGGGGCAGCAAGGGAAAAAATGAACCATTATCAGAGTACTTCTTCAAGGATCGATACTTCATATTAGTTATACTTCATACTTCTTATGCACAAAATAATTTTTTCAAGGATCGATACTTCATATTGCTTATACTTCTTTCTTCTTATGCGAAGAATACTTCTTCAAGGATCGATACTTTAAATTAGTTACACTTCATACTTCTTATGCAAAGAATACTTCTTCAAGGATCGATACTTCATATTATTTATACTTCATACTTCTTATGCAAAGAATACTTCTTCAAGGATCGATATTTCATACTTCTTATACACAAAATATTTTTTCAAGGATCGATACTTCATATTAGTTATACTTCATACTTATTATGCAAAGAATACTTCTTCAAGGATCGATACTTCATACTTCTTATGCAAAGAGTAGTTCCTCGAGGGTCGATATTTCATACTTCATATGTTTTTATATGCGGATACAGATATTCAAGAATTAGTACTTCTTATACTCTTCATTCTTCTTACTTCATATACTTTTAAACTCATGAAGTACCATTGATTGGAAATTTTACAAAAAGAGCTAAGTACCCCATAGCTCCTAGTTCTGAAATTTTACAATTCTCTTGCTTTATCCATTTTGTTTTTATGAAACCCTTGTCTTTATGAGTCATGAAAAGGTCTCTTATTCATAATTACTTTACAATCGAGATGACAGGTTCTCACACAGGCATTGGCACGTATGTACAAATCTGCGCCTGACACATGACCCATCTCGATTATCACCTTGAATTTGAATCCCTGATTGACTTATACTTATACACTAGATTCAATAGTACAGATTTACATAAAGATTGAATGAATGACATTTTACCATTTTTGGTCATAATATATGGGATGATATCTTTACACTAACACGTGCTTGTATATAAGTATTGGCAGCAAAATTTCGTACTTGAGTGGATTTTTCAGGCTAAATCTCTTATCATGACAAGGTTGAAAAAAAATAAACCACTGGGGGTATCACATGATCTAGGAACAAGATGCTCTAAACCATTTCCAAGAAGCACCAATGAGAAGATAGTCGCATCAAACCTAACCAAGACGCAATGTAAAGCATCGACAACATCAACCACCAAAGTACGGTACGAGCAAGACATGAAGATGTTTTCTTAAGGATTGTTCTTCAAACAAACCTTAAGAAAAAGGGGAAAATTGTGAGTACAATAAATCTACTTCAACACGTGGAAAGCGATTAAGATCCGAAGCAGGATACGACTCTGCAGCGGCATGCACAGAAGAAACTCTAAGATACAAAACTATCTCCATTTATTATTGGTTGGACCGCAGCACAAACCATAACTCAAGTCAATAATCACAACTTGTCTGCACCAGCTTGTCCGTCACCAACTCGTCCCGCACTAGCTTGTCCCTCACCAACTCGTCCCGTACTAACTTGTCCTCACCAACTCGTCCCGCACCAACTTGTCCCTCACAAACTCATCCCTCACCAGCTTGTCCCGCACCAGCATGTTCACCAAGCATGTCCCTCACCAAGCCTGTTCTGCAGCAAATTTAGACTAAGTTCATTCAAGGATAAGATCAATATTGAAACATGGCAGATCACTATCAACATGTGGCGAACCTCCATCGACACATGGCAAAATTTGATGTTGAAACATGCAGCTTACTAAAACTATGAAGATAAGGATAACACACATTTTTTACTTTAATTTATAAGCATAAGACTAGGATAGAAGAGGGGACTCTCTTCTTCTTCCCCAATTTTACTTTCAGCATATAGAACTTCATCCTTCTGTAACACTCAATCATCAATAAAAACACCCAAACCTTAATTACCCGTGGATGTAGACATTTCGTTTGTCGAACCACGTTAAATTTCTCTTGTGTGGATTCTTCTTTTAATTTCTTGCATTTAATCTTTTTCTTTTAATTGTTTTTTTGTTTATTGATTTATCATCTGATTCATGTGGTTGTGTTGCCATATTTTTTGTAATCACAATATTCATGGAAGATGAAGGAAGGATGAATGATGATGTTCGTTGGAGTTGGGATGTGATTGCTTCGGTGATGGGTTTTGGCAGAGCTTGATATGGCTTGGGACTGTGGTAGTGAGAATCAGTGGTTTAATGGAATAGTTGGAAGTGATGGGTCAGAGGCAGAGATGGTATCTGCGAAGCCAAAGAAAGTTAGGTCTGTGATTTGATGATGACTGTGATGATCACGGTGATGAAAAATTTTTGTTGATTGTGTTGATCGAGAAAAGTTACTGGCAGTGATGGTTCGAGAGGAACCTGATGGTGCTGATGTGATTGGTTGATGGAAGTTGAGTATGTTGATGGTGATTGTGATGAAGATTTACTGCCAGTTATCGATTGACGATGATGATAAGAATAGAGCTGTTGGCTATAAACTGGTGGGTTTGAAAGTGGCAGTGGTGTTGATGATATTTGGTATATGATGTTTTGGAAGGTAGAGAAGATGATGGGAGTTTAAATCTGTAATGGCGAGATTCGTTTGCGTGTTCGATTTTTATAGCAGTGAAGTTGTGAGCATATTTTGAAACTGAAAAGGAAACAGAGTTATTCAGGAAATAATGGTCTGCGAGAGAGATTGAGAGTTATTTTCGAGTTTGAGATAATATAAGAATGAGTTTTGGAAAACTCAGAAGAAAAAGTTTTGCTCGATGAGTAAGCCATCGAGTAAACCTGAAGCAAAAGTTAAAATTCATAAGAAACATAATTTCTCGATGGCTTAGCCATCGAGAAACTGGACACAAAGTAAAAGTTCAGTTTCAATTTGACCTTACAACCTGAATTTGGGCTTGGCTCTTCCTTTCGTTGTTTCCACGATCCCATTAACTTTGCAAGCCTATTTTGGACGTTTTTTGGTTAATGTGAGCTAGTTTGAAGACCAATTTTGACCGGGATTTGAATACAGGCAATTCTATTTATGGGAAACCTATTTAAGTGAAAATTCACTTCTTTTTTGAGGATAAGATACCATATCTTTTAGGAGAGAAGACAAGGGGATTTGGAGTTGGAGATTATCTACAAACTAGGGTTTGCTTTATTTTTCTTTCTTATTATTTTCTATGGATTTTAAGAAATCCATTATGTACTAATTCATGAACATGTTATTCAATTGATGTATTAATCTTATTATTCACTCTCTTGCATATCGTTCAAGTTTTACTACACATAATAATTATTTGATTGTGTTCGAATAATATGATTAGTTATTTCGCATGTTTAAGTTACAAATTAAATATGCTAATAACTTCTCTATAGCTAATTAGGAGTCTTAGGTAATTGTATCAAGAACCCTAATGATTAGTAAAAATTTGTGATAACTAGCGGTGCGAATTGTGAAGGAAGTCACAAGTAAAACTTGGCCTAGGTTGAATATACCACGATTGTGTTGTATTGCCTAAGAGTAACCCGTCTCACAAAATTTAAAGTTTTCTTAAAGTTGAATCTCTTAGCGATAAAGCATTAGGTTATTTGATAGAAAAGAATTCATATATTAGCGATTGCAGTATGCATTGACATATGGAAGCGTAACGAAGTGTTGACAACGATTGGGGATACTTTAGGGTTATTGGTAAATTGAGAGAGTGAATGATGATATTGATGTTTGATTGCATAGCATGTGTAATGATGGACGGCGAACTCCTTAACCAGTTCTCTCTTAAAATATTTTCTTAAACACTTTCAGCTTAATTTTTTAGTTTAAATTACTTTGAACAACGAAATCCACTCTATTTACAATAGTTTTTAAATACAATTAACAACCCATATCTCCCTGTGGATCGAATTCATTCGTATTGCTATACTCTTATTTATAATTATGAGTGAAAAGAACTTAAAATAATTTTGCTTGGTTGACAACTGACCACTAAGCAAGTCATTTGAATTGACTTGACTTAATCAAAAACCATAGTGGCTTATGACTCCACTGTTTCCACGAGATATCAAATACAACATGGGGGGTTCTCATTGGGGTATTGGTCTGGCGGTCTACGAAAATCGTGGGTGGTGGCACCACCTCCATGAACAAGAAGGTAATAAGTAGTGGGCGGTTACAAAGTAGTTGAGAGGATGAGAAGTACTTGTCAGACAGGTCTTCCCTGCTTTTCGGGCACCACCCCACTACGATCTCCATAATCATCACTTCTCCACCTCTCCCTAAATTCCACGACTTACGATAAATCAGTGTGTCTCCTTTGAACTATAAATAGATGATTCTCATCTATTTGAAACTTGGACAGACAAGACACTCATTCTAGAGAAACAAAACTTAAAGAATTAGCTATTCCTCTCAGAGAATCTGTTTTTTGTCTCCATATACTATGACACTGATATTTTCTCAACCTTCTTTGCTTCCCTCCCCTAAGACTTACCCAAATCATTTCTATCTTTGTAAACAAAACAAGATGTGAACGACCATTTCTTGGTTTAGGCTCGTCCTATTTGAGCTTGATCTCTCGAAACTACTTGAAAGTACGATTGTACCATACATTTTTTTTCACCCTAAAACAATTGGCGACCATAGCGGAAGATCAACCTCTCAATTACAAAAGCCAATTTTCAGTTATTCAAGATGGTGGATCTTAGATCTGGAGCAGTTACAACTCCTATAGTCGGTTCAGGTAGTACTGGTGGTGGTGACTCTGAAAACACCCCTATTGCTACTGAGCCTCCTCGTACTGATAATACTACTACACCTTTTCTCGGTGAAAAACCGCTGAAGAAACCGAGAATACTCAAACTCCGGTCAACATAGCTGATCTAATGAAGAGACAGGAAGTCCTCTCCAGGACAAAGGTGGACATGGCCATTACTCAGAAGTAGGTACTTGCTTTCCTCAAAAATTTGATGGATCAACTCTCCGCGGAACAACGCCATCTCCTGACGGACCAAACTAGGACCAACCTCACAGCAACCACTGACGCCGGCACGTCAAAGACTCAAAGGAACGATGAAGTTCATATCATTCCTGACCGTCCACTATAATGGGGGATAAAAATGTTCTGATCTGAAAAGATTATTTCAGACGAACGATGAATATCCTGGGGACTACATATGTCGATTGAAGGTCCAAAAGTCGTAGAGACATATGTTGGAGCAGCTGTCTAGTCAGTAAACATTACAACATCCGATCATCCATGAGGTCTTGTCAAAACGAAGGGGTCAAGAGGGAGGCCTCATCTCAGCAAGCGTCATGAATCGAACGCTCACCATCAGCCTCAACCCCAACTCCTAGAAAAAACTCTACAACAACAAGAACAACAAAAACGCCAAAGCCAGCTATCATATTCTCAAAGTTTTCTTTTCACGTGAAAACCCTTTCATTCTGGTACAAGTCTCTTCACTCAGGTACCAGTCCATTTCATTCTGGTACGAGTCCCTTCACTCAGGTACCAGTCCATTTCATTCTGGTACGAGTCTCTTCACTCAGGTACTAGTCAATTTCATTCTAGTACGATTACATTCACTCAGGTACCAGACCTTTTTTACTTTTGTACGAGTCCCTTCATTAAGGTACCATTCAATTTCATTCTAGTACGAGTCTCCTCACTCAGGTACCAGTCCATTTCATTATAGTACGAATACCTTCACTCAGGTACCAGACTTTTTCACTTTGGTACGAGTCCCTTCACTAATGTACCAGTCCATTTTATTCAGGTACGAGTCTCTTCACTCAGGTACCATTACTTTTCATTCTAGTACGAGTACCTTCACTCAGGTACCACACCTTTTTACTTTGGTACCGGTACCTTCACTCAGGTACCAGTCCCTTTCAATCTGTTACCAGTCTCTTCACTCCGGCACCCTTCTCTTCACTCTGGTACCTGTTTCTTCACCAAGGCGCTACCTACTTTACGCTCCCAGATGACGATAAATCCATGCAATGCCAAGATCATAATTCTCAGCTTCACATACAGCCTCTTCTTATTTCGGGGACAACTCAAATTTTACCCTGAGGGAGACGGATCATTATCATCATAAACCAATGAAATGGTGAAACTCCCCATCACGAGAGTACCCTGGGAGGGTCCTATTGAAGAGGAATCAAAGACAATACCCGCATTGTGGTATTCAACTAGCACATTCCCTGCTACACAACCATTCTGCACATCAACGTAAGTAGGAGCATCATCCTCAACAAGTACGCGAAGAGGAGATTACATATGGTTTTCAGTATTATGAGGTACATTATCCATATCAAAATCAACGGTAACTGTTGTTCCTTCTCTAACTAGTCCAACTCTCTGATTTGATCATTTTACCCCTAAAAGTAGAGAGGATCCATCTCAAACATGAAATTCTTGAGCATGAACCACAAAAACTACTATGTATATTCACAAAAGTCACATACATTCATTATAGAGTGATATTTAAGGTATTTCATGAGCCCAACCTATTACAAGATGTTTCGCAAAAACCACTCTAGAAACTGTTTTCACTACCTTTCGGAAACTCTGAAGATGAAAATAATTGGGGATGAATATGGGCATGGTTATTATATCAAAAGTTTCATATTGGTGTCTACTATAATGTGTTAAAAGGGCGTAATCGGATAAGTGATCTAAAAGTTATGGAAAAAACGACTAGCGGAGTCGAGTCTGAAAACTGTCAGGATTTTCCTGGATACTTCCTAAGTTCTATTGTTCAGTCATTTTAACGCCCCAAACAAGATAAGAACCTTGAGATTTATTCTTACTAGGATGTAGGAGATTGTTTTCTAATAATGATAGAGGGGTCAATCATCCAAAAAGGAGGTCATATGAAGACTCTAGAGCGTTTTTCCCAAGCACTATACTTCTGAAATTTTCTAGTGACGGGAATTTATGAAATTCTTTGTGAATTTGAATATGACTATGCTTATATGAGAATTTTGAAGAGTTCAAATGTTATATCATGATAATAAGGAGTAAAAACTTACTTGATATGGGCCCAAACCAATGGAGCAGTCATGCGTTACTTCATTACTTACTTTATCCATCGACATTGACAAATTCAGATTCTTCACAAAGTTCTTCAGTATGGGACACTTCGTCCAGCTCCCCATTCTCCAGTTTATCTTCATCCTCTATATTCACGGTGTCTCCCAAATCCTCATAAGCATCAACATGGGAGAATTATTCACATCCTTTTTCTTACAGACTGGGAACTATCAAAAGCGACAAGAGTAGTGTCCACCCAAGAAAACACTACACGTACCTACTTAAAGAAATAAACCAATGAGTCAAGTCATGTTTTGAGTCAAGGATATTAAAGAAGAATGGATTTGCATCTCAACAGTCCGGATGACAATGATGGGTTCAAGTTCAATTAAGATGCTCTCCCCAGTTCCAGCACTTCAACGACAACAAAGGACGACTCCAACTTTTGTGATTTCCCATGTCCTCTCAAATTCTTGGAAGCATAGACCTGTAACGACACCAAAAATTATCTTCTGCCAGGTAGCGGATCCGAGTGAGTCACACTTGCGGACTGACTACTCATTCACTTTTGAAAGTTTAATATAGTAGCATCCTTCAACTAGAAGATCTGATCAGCAACGGTACAAGCAACAAGAATTTTCTACATCAATACTCAAACGACTGGGAAGCCTCATCTTCTTACCGAATCACATCCAGAACGGTAACCATACTCTTGTTGATGCTACTTACTTTAATCACATGGTTCTACTGTTGGAAACGTACTAGACTCGGAAAACACAACCATCTCCATCTCAGAAATTGAAGGACACAGTCACCTCAGACTCAGGCTTCTCCTTTCAACTTCTCGAATATTGGTTACAAGTTGCTAGTCAGAAATCCAGTAATATCTTCACCATGGAGAAAATCGCATACCTGGTCCTCCTACTACCTGTCATGTCTCATGGTACCTGTCCCATCTCCTAGTGCTTGTCATGCTTCCTGGTACCTATCTTGTCTCATGGTACCTGTCTTGTCTCATGGTGCCTGTCATGTCTCCTGGCACCATCTCGGTCCACTCCTCTATTCATTGATGCTTTTGTCAGTACCTCTTCAATTTACAAATTCAGAAACCGACAACAATCGGTAAAAAAAGGGTCAAAACATCCTTCACGAGAAGTGTTATTCTATGTCTCTACTATGACATACCAGAAGGGTATCTCAATCAGAGACATGAGCTAGAAGATATGGATCTTACACTAAAGTCTACAAGATCTGAAAATTCACACGGGATTACTAATCACAGATGTTTACACATGGTTGGATGACCTATCCAACTCCGAATCGAGTGATTCTTTTTGCATATGATATCTTGGTCTCTTGGCTTAAAAGTTGGGGTCAAACGTCAAAATTCAACATTGTATGAAACTTCAACAACTTCGGAAGTGAGTAGTGTCCAAACTAGGGTCTCCAAACGGGATCCAAAAGACTCAACTTTATAGAGACCTTGTCTGCCCATGGACTTTTATCTTCTCAGACATACCATCCTGTCAGGTCGCACTGCATCTCCCAAGAATACCTTATCAACCTTTCTAAGACAAGAGCACTGGAGTCCACTGCCAACCTCACTTGCAATTCTGATCTACCATCAGCTTCTTTTGCCGGTTTCTAATATTTCCCACTTTGCTGCTACTAACTACAACTCAAAGCATAGTCTCCGGGTGTCATGTCTCTCATCTACTGCCGCTATCATTAGCACTTAATTGATTCATACTCAAAATATAAGCAAGCATCGAAACCAACTACTTGCTTACAAGGATATTTAAAATCTAATGCTTAACTTTGCATTAAAGATGTAGCCTGTAGGAGACAAAGCTAACAGTATTTCTTGCTGGACACATACATGAAGAATCGATCTAGCTGACTTGATCCTCTACTTGAGATAAAGCAGACCTGTTTCAGAAAGAAAGAAAAAGACAAAGCGCCGACCATATCCCCTCTTTTTCTCACGGCAAAATGGCATTCCTGGCAAGAACGAGGGCACCTACTATTCCCATCCAAGGTTCATGCTAAGGGGTATATATATCAATCTCGGGTAAGACAGAGCCAACCAAGTTTCTTCCCTGACCAATTGTGCTCCTCATACATGTACTCTCCATGACCCTGCTGGTAGCTGCTCAACAACGTGACTGGATCAGAAGTTCAACCCAGTTATGCTTTCCTTGTGTCACGTCCCACCCATTTTCCTACATATTGGGCTGGCCTGTGAGAAGATTCTAGAGCATTATGGAATAATATGGAGAAGACCACAAGCTTCCGGAACATTCTAGGATATTATAGAATGTTCCTTGTACTATAGAATATTCTTTGTATATTCTTGTAAATAGTAGAATACTCTAGGAATAGATGATTCTAGAACATCTTCTAGAATCATCCATAGAACTCTATATAAGGAGGAGAGCTTCATTTGCTCAAGCATCCACCAAGAGTTCTCTAAACATTGTAATATTCTCTCTCTAACAACCAAATACTCTCTCCCACTTTAAAATCTCTAAGTCTCCACTTCCTTTGTGTTCTTTTAGGTTTACTTGAGAGTTCAAGTGCCGCACGGTCTTATCCAAAAATCTAAGCCCGTGACAGTTGGTATCAGAGCAAAGTTCGAGACTCAAGAAATGGATGACGGTAATAACAACATCACCATGGAGAAAGGTGTCGATGGCCATAACAAGAAAAGGGCAAAGTCCAAGGATACACAATCAAGTCTTGAGGCGAGAATGGTATGCATGGAAAAACGAGTGAGTGATTTCCTTATGCGCACCGAGGAATAGTTCCTAACAAATGAATCTCTTGAGGGTTAGAAAAATACCATAGAGGATGCCATAAACAAGGCGGTAGACGCTATCAAGATGGACACGGATACCCAGATCCAAGATGCGGTAGATGATACCGTGGAGGAAGTGAAGGCCAAGTTGTTGTCGGTCGAGCAAGAACTAGAAACGGTTAAAGGCAAGTTGGTGTTGTGCAAGAGGGATGCAATAAACCAAGCCTTGCACGACGGACCAAGCAAACTCACAAGAGAGGAAGATCCCAAGCCAAAACCGTACAATGGAAAGAGAGATGCGAAGGAGATTGATACTTTCCTATGGAGTTGCAAGAGGTATTTCGAATACCTTGATATGGAGGATGATTCAAGGAAGATAAAGAGAGCAACGGTGTTTCTCACGGAAAACGCCTTAGCATGGGGGAGACTTCGGAGTCAAGAAATTCAACAAGGTATGGATAATATCTCTACTTGGTCAGAATTTAAAGTTGATCTTAAAAAGTACTTTTACCGGAGAATGCGGCTTACGAAGCGAGAGCAAAGTTAAAGTATCTTCGTCAAACGGGTACAATCAAAAAGTATACCGAGACGTATACAAACTTGTTGCTGGAAATACCCAATATGTCCGATGAAGAGAAGCTCTTTAACTTCTTGTGCGGAGCAAAGCCATGGGTTAAACAAGATCTGGATCGTCGTCATGTTCAAACGCTGACCGAGACAACAGCCGTAGCCGAACCTTGATCGAGAATACAAGGACAAGCTTTGAAGAAAGATGGAAGAATTCAAGGAATACAAGCTTCGAAGAAAGAATAACTTCAAGAAGTCACCATGCCAAAGGTGGGGAAGCGAAAGAAGATAGAGAAAAACATACCCCGAAAAAGTATCTTCCGTGGAAGGATAAAACTTTCAAGTTTAAAAATAAAAGCAAGTCCTCCTACTCTTGCTTCTTATGTGAAGGGAATCATAAAATCCGTGATTGCTCGAAGAATGGTAAACTCAATGCGTTGATGGAGAAAAGTGGATCCGAAGAGGAACGTGACTCCGTGGTGAGTTCGCTCCAAGTACTAAGCAGCGTCCAAGCTAAAGCGGATAAGCCCAACAACAAGGACAATACTCTCATGTTCGTAGATGTCAAAGTGAATGGGAAGACCTCCCGCGCTTTAGTGGATACGGGAGCCACGCATAACTTTGTGTCAAAGAAAGAAGCCCTACGGCTAAGCATGAAGTTCGCCAAAGGAGGAGGTATCATGAAGGAGGTAAACTCAGATGCGAAGCCACTAGAAGGCGTGGCACGTGGTATGGAAATGCATCTCGACAAGTGGGCAGGACCGGTCGATTTCTCGGTGATCCCTATGGACGACTTTGACATGGTGTTAGTGATGGAGTTCATGTGCGAACAGCGTGCCGTTCCCATGCCACCTTTTGACTCCTTGTGCATACTCGGAGAAAAATCAACACACCTTATCCCGGTGACTAAGGAGAAGAAGAAGACCACGGTGCTGTCGGTGATACAACTTTCAAAAGGGTTTAAGAAGGGAGGGGGTGACCTTCATAGAAACGATGAAGGAGGAGAAACCGACGACCCAAGACGAAAAAGTTCTGAAGGCTATAAAGAAAGTTCTCGAAAAGTTTGAGTACGTGATGCCAAAAGAGTTGCCTAAGAAGTTGCCGCCAAGAAGGGAGATTGATCATGCGATCGAGCTAGAGGCTGGCGCTAAGCCTCCCGCGAAAGCACCTTACCGAATGTCCCCACCGGAGTTTTCCAATCTCACGCAAGCCAACAACACGTTAATGGACCGTGTGAAGGAATGGTTGAGCAAGGATCCAACGGCGAAGAATATGGTGGAGTTCACCAAAGCCGGCAAGACAAGAAAGTTTTGGATCGAAGATGACCTACTATTCACTACGGGAAGAAGAGTCTACGTGCCTCGGTGGGACAACTTACGGAGAGATATCATCAAGGAGTGCCATGACTCGCGGTGGGCAGGTCACCTCGGCACCCATTGCATATTAGCCTTGGTGCACGATAAATTCTTCTGGACAGAACTCCGTGATGACATAATGACATATGTGCGGACATGTCTTGTATGCCAACAAGACAAGATTGTGAAAAAGCAGCCCGGTGGACTGTTAGAACCGCTGCCCATTCCGGAGAGACCATGGGAAAGTGTCTCAATGGACTTCATCACATGTTTGCCCAAGTCAGACGGGTTTTGCACGATTATGGTGGTGGTAGAAAGATTCACCAAGTATGCTACATTTACAGCATCCACACCGGGATGTACGGTAGACGAGGCAGCCAAGTTATTCTTCAAAAATGTGGTGAACTATTGGGGAGTTCCAAAGAATATTGTGAGCGATCGAGACGTACGCTTCACGGGAAAATTCTGGACGGAGCTCTTCAAGATAATGGGTACCGAGATGAACTTTTCAACAAGCTTCCACCCTCAATCTGATGGGCAAAGCGAGCGGGTGAATGCATTGTTAGAGCTCTACATTCGACACTATGTTAGCGCCAATCAGCGAGATTGGTCCCGGTTGCTCGATGTAGCCCAATTCTCCTACAACTTGCAGCGTTCGGAGTCTACCGGGAAGAGCCCATTCGAGCTCGCAACCAGACAACAACCCTTGACGCCAAGTACTTTGGCCACTTCTTATGCAGATGCTAGCTCCGGAGCATACAAGACCACGAAGGATTGGCAGCAGCAAAGAGACTTAGCACACGCCCAATTGATAAAGGCGGCTAAGAAAATGAAGAAGTGGGCCGATAGAAAGAGGCGGCATGTGGAGTTCCAAGCTGGCGACATGGTGTTTGTCAAGCTTCTGCTCCAACAGTTCAAGTACACTCGGCCACTATACAAAGGCTTGTTATGCAAGTACGAAGGGCCGTTCGAAGTACTAGCCAAAGTGGGCAAGGCTTCTTACCGAGTGGAACTCCCATCAAAGATGAAAATCCATCCCGTCTTCCACGTGAGCAATTTAAATGCATTCAACAAGGACGAGGAACGCGAGAGTCGAGGAGTATCAAGTCGTGCACCACCCATGATTGTCACTTCGTTCGACAAAGTTGTAGACGAGATACTAGCCGACCGTATTGTTCGAAGGAAGGGAGTGCCGCCTTGCAAGGAATACTTAGTGAAATGGAAACATGCATCGGTACTAGAAGGAACATGGGAGTCCGAAGAATCCCTCTGGCAATTCAAAGATGCGATCGACCAGTTTCACGCACAAGCCGCGACGAGGACGTCGCGAGAATAGGTGGGGGAGAATGTCACGGCCCACCCATTTTCCTACATATTGGGCTGGCCTGTGAGAAGATTGTAGAGCATTATGGAAGAATATGGAGAAGACCACAAGCTTCCGGAACATTCTAGGATATTATAGAATGTTCTTTGTACTATAAAATATTCTTGGTATATTCTTGTAAATAGTAGAATACTCTAGAAAGAATGCTCAAGCATCCACCACGAGTTCTCTAAACATTGTAATATTCTCTCTCTAATAATCAAATACTCTCTCCCTCTTTAAAATCTCTAAGTCTCCACTTCCTCTGTGTTCTTTTAGGCTTACTTGGGAGTTTAAGTGCCGCACAGTCTTATCCAAAAATCTAAGCCCGTGACGCTTGGCTCACGAATTGGAAATTCCGAGCAAGAACGTGGGCATCTACTAATCACAGCCAAGACTCACTCTAAGGGGCACTTATCCCAGTACCTAGAATCTAGAAGCTAAGCATATCTTCTTCTACTATTAAAAATTAAATTATGCATATATAAGTATTATAAGAAAACTGTCACAATCTAGTGCTTACTGTGCAACATTACTATTCATAACTAAGCATGGGACTTAATGTAGATGGTAAGTTTTTGACAAGGGTCGTAATTGTAAAATTGCCCTTTTCCCTAGTTACAAGAACATAGAAATATCCACACATACTTGTGCGCATACTTCTGACTTCACATCAAAATAAAAAATATTGTAGTCTTACTCATATTTCACAAGCGAATTGAGGATACAATCTCTAAAAAAGACTACAGATATTCTATGCTAACAATGTAGTCTATAATCTCTACAAGCTCCTAGATGTGTTTCCTATTAGTATAGAGCAACTTGAGTCTTCTCTAAACAACTACAAACATTCTAAACTGGACTTGTAGCCTCATCAATACTCACAATATTTATGCCATATCGAACTTGTCTCAAGTTGTATAAAATTCTACGGCTAAATTCCTTGAACTTGCCTCGAATGTGCATCGATTTTTTAGCAATATCCATTAAACGGGCATAACTAATGCTTAAACCCTGAAATACATCATAGCTTAACGCTTCATTCGCAAATAATGTTTCTCAAGTTGCTCTTTCGAGCTCAAATATGCTATTTTAGCACTTTGCTTGAATTTAAGCCGCAAATAATGCGCCACTCCTCTCGGATGTTCCATGATCAAGAAACAATACCATAAAAAACGAATTGAACCTCTCAGCTAGGCTAACCCTAGCCTTTTCTCATATTAGCACCAAGTTATAGCATTAGCAATTTGGCTTAGCACCGCATTGGCACCTGGTCGGTTGTCATCCAAGCAAAATTATTTCCAAGTTCTCTACTTTAAAAATATGGATTAAAATATTGTAATAAGAACAAGTTCGTTCCTCGGGGAGATATGGTTGTCAAGTTGTTTTGATTACTTATATGAACAATGGGGTTTTGGTTGTAATTATAACTAAATTATAATGAATAAGCCAAATTAATATGACTTTCAAAGGTAAAGAATACTGATTAAAGTGCTCATATTCCATCTTCCATCTTCCATCATGTTATCAACTGATTCATACTCAACATTCATTCTCTCTTAATATCAATAACCCTAAAGCATCCTGTCGCATGCCTACTCCGACAAAACTTATTATCATCAAGGGCGCAAGATCCACTCTTTGAATCCTTTTCTATGAATAAATTGGCGCAAGAACCACTCAAGTTTAACCCAATGAAAGCAATGGTCTTTGTGATTTGAGGTTGTTTTAAGCAATCAGGCGCAAGAGACACACAAATTTAACCTAGGTCACGCTTCTATACATAATTGTATGGTAACATCCCGTCATTAACAACTATGTTATGCTATTTGTAACAAGGATCTTTTGACAATTCCGGATCTCAACCCCTAGTTTAAATATATATGGATGCATGTTTATCTAATTCTTGACTTAAATAAACTAGCAATCAATCATACAAGGTGTTATTAACGGTAGAACATAAGCGATATTAAAGAGATTATGAATACTTCAATTAATAAACATGTTTTCAGATTTAGGACTACATCTCTAACCAATAAGAAAGGTTTAGTTACTCATGGATTTCTCAAAATCCATGGAAAATACTCAAGAAAGCAAGTAAAGTAAACCCTATAAATCGTGATGATCAATCATAACTCCAAGCCCTAACTCTTTCTTCTCCTTGTTGTAAAGTGTATTATGTATCTTCTAAAAGTTTAGGAAGTATACTTATACATTTATCTTCAAGTTGGGTCTTTGGAATCCTTTTGGGCCTTAAATTCCTCAAAATATCGTCAAAACACGTCAAAATGTGTCCTAGGAAGTTGTCAGGTTTGGCTGATTCTTGTATGGACCTTTCCAGCCGAACCTGGCAAGTAATATTTGCTCCAGAATAATATCAGGTTCGGCTGATTATGGGTGGGTAATCATCAACTGAACTTTCTCCTGGAGAACATCTTTTTTTCGACGAAAACTTGCTCCAAAATTCAGTTCACTTCTCCAAACTCATTATTAGCCGAACTTTCTACTGTATATTTTGTCCAAAACTCATCTTGGGGTTCGTCTATCATCATTGAATCATTATTTAGCCGAAAATTCTCGTGGATACTACAAGAACTTGATTTCTAGGCTTCAGGTTCGGCTGATTCATGCTAAGCAATTACCAGCCGAACTTCTCTATGTAGACTCAATTCTTCAAAATTTGTTTTTCCCATAACTTCCTCATTCGATGTCGGAATGACCTCATTCTTTGTGTGTTGGTTTCGTATTTCAATTTCCTTCAAGATAGACTGAAGAAATATTGGATTTGAATGAGTTCCATTTGTTCCTTTCTCTGGCTCCAATTTTAGCACTTGACTTCCTTGTTCATCATTTATTGTCACAACGAACTCTTGTGTTCTTCTTTGGTTGAATACACTTCAAAAATCCTAAGAAACTCAATAAAAATAAAAAATAATAATGATATGAAGAGACTAACAAGAAAGCATTGATTTAGAGTATCAAACAAATGCAAATAATGCATCTATCAAATTCGTCGAAGATACGGTTACACTTAGTGTCACGGATACGGTTACACTAAGTGTCACGGAATGAAAATTTTCCGCCTCCGGCGCGTTGCGCTGGGAAGGCTAGAACTCCACGATGCGTGATTTAAAGAGAGACACCGGACCTTAAAGCTTAACTTCTAGCTGGAAAATGCAGGTAAATTTTTGCTTTCCAAACATGCCTTGTATGCATTATACTCGAAACGTAGTTCACACATCATTTAAGCTACGTTTATACCATTCCAGGTACATTTGCCTTCCCAAACATGCTTTTCAAGCATGGCACTTAGACCGTAGTCTCCATATCGTTCCACCTCACCCCTGACTTACAAAGGGTGCAAGGCCATTAAAGCCCATGGTGAATTCCTTTGACTAACATACCATTCCAACTTACCCTCATTTTACCAAGGGCTGAAGGCTATACAAGTTAAGGGGGATGCCTTTGGCAAGCATCACATAATTTCGATCATTGTCCAGGCCTAACTCATGCCTTGGACCAACACCTAGGCTATTTCAAACCTAAGCTTTCGCTTCATTAATTCTGCTTCGGCCATGCGCTGGAGCCTGGAATTATCTTATTCTTGCCAAGGGTGCAACATCCAGGCACATGCCATTCCATGCCGCAACGGTTGCTAGGAAGTATGAACAATCCATCAAATGGAATTGCAACTGCCCCATCAAATGTGGCAACAATCATCTCTTGCTTAGCATTTCCGAGCCAGATGATATGAGTTACCCAAATATCACAATCATCTCTCGAATTAGATGATATAAGCGACAAGGTGCTGCACCTCAATGCATTGCGGCTGCCTACGTACCCAATCCGTACCTTGATGGGATCAAGCATGGCCGTAGTTCATCAAAGGGTCGATTCGAAAGGGACAAGCAGCTTAAGCCTATTAAGGCAAAGCCAACTTCGATTCCAACTTCATCGCAAGGCCAAAGGCCAAGCAAAGCCTAGTGCGTGTAGTCCAGAGGGATTTCTCAAGGTTTGCAGTAGATTTTGCATAACTATCGCTATTTATTATGCAAATATGCATTATCAAGTACGTAGCACTATCGAAAGATGCTTTCGCATAATTCAAGCTTCATCGGCTAAGCTACTAGCATATTGATGTTTATGCATCAAGTATGCTCCAACATATAGGCTACTTCGCATATCTACATGTGCATTACCCCTCATGCGCATTCAAGCTTCATCGGTTAAGCTACAAACATATTGATGCTTATGCATCAAGTATGCTCCAACGTATTCGCCACTTCACATATCTATATGTGCATTACAACTCATGCATATTCCAACAAAGCTCTCTCCCTATATATGTTTTATTCGTATTTCTACAAAAAAAAATATTAGAAAGGTAGGGGTCATCCATAGACTGCAAGGCCGAAATGAAGATTTCTTGCCAAAGCCAAGCGAAGCATTCTCGGGTAAGCTACAGTTAAACACGCTGATGAGCATCAAGTATGCTCCATCGTATAGGCTACATCGCATTTATATGTGCATTATCGCTCATGCACATTCAAGCAAAGCTCCCTCCCTATATATGTTTTATTTGCATTTCCACAAATAAATATTTGAAAGGTAAGGGCCATCCATCGACTGCAAGGCCGAAAATGAAGATTTCTTGCCAAATACAAGCATTCTTGGCTCGGTGATGCATTCTCGATAATGCATCACGACATAATAGTGCATTAGCACTATGATGCATTTATCAAAAGCGACATTGGCTCGGTGATGCATTGGATCATGCATCACGGCATAATAGTTTCTTAGCACTATGATGCTCTCACTTATGCAACTTCGGCTCGGTGATGCATTGGATCATGCATCACGGCATAATAGTGCCTTAGCACTATGATGCTCTCACTTACGCAACTTCGGCTTGGTGATGCATTGGATCATGCATCACGGCATAATAGTTCCTTAGCACTATGATGCTCTCACTTATGCAACTTCGGCTCGGTGATGTATTGGATCATGCATCACGGCATAATAGTGCCTTAGCACTATGATGCTCTCACTTATGCAAATTCGGCTCGGTATAATAGTGCCTTTGCACTATCATGCCTCCTCGAATACGCATCACGCGTAATAGGGCCTTAACACTATAATTCAGGGTCAAGGCATCCACACCCCAATGCATATATGGGTAAGCTTTATAAGCTTAGGATGAAGCTTCAACCCAGGCCATGATGCGTCCATGAGTAAGCGTTATACGAAAATTGCGGGTGTTACACTTAGTATGTGTAACGAGCCTTAAAACTCATAGGTGTCCCTAGTGGACGAGTTGTAGTCTCGTAGGGTTTACAAGAGGTATACCCACAAAACATAAATTCCAACTTTCAAACACTCTATTACACATGCATACAAAGGGCTACAAAGACATAAAGTTTCTGCACACTAATAATAAGAAGTTGGAAGTATAAAGAACATTATTCTCATGCTTAACTCTTGATTTAGGAGAAAACCACTATATGAAAGAATCCAGGTTCAAGAGCGACCGAATAAGCATTCTACCTCACGACCAAGATTTTATGAATTTGACACTCAAACGACGCACTTTATGGTTCTCATGTATGTAGGGGAGTAAATATAGAAATCCTGCACACGTTGAATGGTGGGAAGGAAATGGAACCTTCCAAATTATGAAGACGTTATCCCATAGAAACGTGGCTAACTGGTGCTGATAGATGCATTATTTGCATCAGTTTGATACTCTAAATCATTTTTTTCTTGTTAGTTTTCATATAATTATGCTTTGATTTTGTTTTGTTTTTGAGTTTCTTAGTAGTTTTGAAGTGTATTCAACCAAAAAAGAACAAAGGAGTTCGTTGTGACAATAAATGATGAACAAGGAAGTCAAGTGCTACAATTGGAGCTAGAGAAAGGAACAAATGGAACTCCTTCAAATCCAATAATTTTTTTGTCTATCTTGAAGGAAATTGAAATACAAAGTCAACGCAAAAATAATGAGGTCATTCCGACATCGGATTAAGAAGTTATGGGAAAAACAAGTTTTGAAGAATCGAGTCTACATAGAGAAGTTCGGCTGGTAATTGCTTAGCATGAATTAGCCGAACCTGAAGCCTAGAAATCAAGTTCCTAGAGTATCCAGGAGAATATTTGGCTAAAAAATTATTCAATGATGATAGTCGAACCCCAAGATGAGTTTTTGACAAAGTATACAGTAGAAAATTTGGCTAATAATGAGTTTGGAGAAGTGAGCTGAACTTTGGAGCTATCCCATAGAAACTAATGCAAATAATGCATCTAAAAGCGCTAACTTTCCTTACGATAAACCCTAGAACCTAAGAAGTGCTAACTAGCCAAAAATGGTTTTATCTAACACATATTGGCCTAATGAGGCCTTAGCTAGCATATTATTACCTTAGCACTTCGATTTTAGCACTAACAGTGCTAATCCTAGCCTTAGCGCTGGCGCTTACCCTTCTCGGCTAGCACCATGCTTGGATACGCTAAGGATAATATGTCACGAAGTATAATGCATCGTTAGAAAGCCTAGTGCGTCCTAGTTGTCTCCAGTGCATTGCTAGTAAGCCAAGCGCATCGCTACCAAGTCCAATACATCCCTTGCCAAGCTAGCGCGTCCCTATTTTATTGTCTCCCCTGGATTCTTCTTGGCGCCCTTGGCCTTCCTTGGATCCCTTGAACTCTAGTGCGTCCTAGCTGCCAAGGCCGATACGTCCCTAGTGGCCAAATACGCCCCTAGATTCTCTAATTGTGCCACAAGTCATATGCGCCTCTAAGACCGATGCGTCCCTTAGCCTCAGCGCCCTAGATCTTATGTGTCGCTACCAACTCCAGCATCCTTGGATCCTATGCGTATCTAGCCATGCCTAGTACGTGCCTGAATAAATACCATGGCTAATGCGCCTTTGGATTAGCATAGCCATACTTAGCGACTTAGCCACAAATACATTAATGCTAAAACCTCAGTGCTAATAATAAATTGAAGTGCTAACTTCAAACTTCTTGATAATAGATTCCTAGCCCTAATAAAACCAATATTTACTAGAAGTTGTGCATATTGGTCTTAATTATAAGACATTAGAACTCTAGCCTTTTACATTAAAAGAGTTAGCACATTCTTATTTACGCTAAGTAGCTAGTGTTAGCTTTGATAGATACTTTCCTCAGAAATGCACCATTCTTCTTAATATAGGTCCAACATTGAGTCTTATACGAATTTTAATAGGTCTCCTTGCTTAAGGAGCCCTCTAGAATATTTGGTCTCAAATGCCTCTCAGACTTACAATAAGTCGCTTCTGAGCTAATACTTAGCCACTAAATATGCCATGTTACTTCCAAGTAAGTACATGGCCACTGAACTTCTCAAATTTGACACTAATCAGTTTGGTTATCAGTCCATTTAGGCACACAACTTGCTTCATTGACTAAGAAAGTCATTTGACTTGACTTGACTTAATCATATCCATAGTGGCTTATGACTCCACTATTTCTTCAAGATATCAAACACAACATGGGGAATTCTCATTGGGGTATTGGGTCTGGCGGTCTACGGCAATCGTGGATGGTGGCGCCACTTTCACGAACAAGAAGGAAATAAGTAGTGGGCGGTTACAGAGCAGTTGAGAGGAGGAGGAGGAGTGGTCAGACAGGTCTTCAATGTTGTCCGGGCACCACCCCATTACGATCTCCATAATCATCACTTCTCTACCTATCCTTAACTTCCACGACTTACGAGAGATCAGTGTGTCTCCTTTGAACTATAAATAGATAATTCCCATCTATTCGAAACAGGACAGACAAGACACTCAGTCTAGAGAAACAAAACTTACAAAATTAACGATTCCTCTCATATAATTAGTTTTCTTTTCCATATACTATCACACTGATATTTTCTCAACCTTATTTGCTTCCCTTCCCTAAGACCTACCCAAATCCTTTCCATATTTGTAATCGAAGCAAGACGTGAACAACCATTTCTTGGTTTAGGCTCGTCCAGTTCGAGCTTGATCTCGCGAACCTACTTGAAAGTACGATTCTAACGTACATTTGTTTTCTCCCTAAAACACTAGGTATAATGACTTCTCTCTTGATAGCCCAATATATTGTAACACCCGTAATTTTTGCATGGCGCTTACCCATGGACGCGTCATGGCCTGGGTTGAAGTTTCATCCTAAGCTTATAAAGCTTACCAAGATATGCAATGGGGTGTGGATGCCTTGACCTCGGATTACAGTGTTAAGGACCTATTACGCGTGATGCGTATTCGAAGAAGGCATTATAGTGCTAAGGAACTATATGCCGTGATGCATTATTTAATGCATCACCGAGCCAAAGTTGTGTACGAAAAATAAATTATATTGCTAAGGCACTATATGCCGTGATGCATTATTCAATGCATCACCGAGCCAAAGTTGCGTACGAAGAATGCATTATAGTGCTAAGGCACTATATGCCGTGATACATCATTCAATGCATCACCGAGCTAAAGTTGCGTACGAAGAATGCATTATAGTGCTACGGCACTATATGTCGTGATGCATGATTCAATGCATCACTGAGCCAAAGTTGCATAAGTGAGAGCATCATAGCAAATGCACTATTATGCCGTGATGCATGATCCAATGCATCACTAAGCCAAGGGTGCATAAGTGAGAGCATTATAGTGCAAATGCATTATTATGCCGTGATGCATGATCCACTGCATCACTAAGCCGAAGTTGCATAAGTGAGAGCATCATAGTGCAAATGCACTATTATGCCGTGATGCATGATCCAATGCATCACTAAACCGAAGTTGCATAAGTGAGAGCATCATAGTGCAAATGCACTTTTATGCCGTTATGCATGATTCAATGCATCACCGATCCAAGAATGCATCACCGTGAGGCATTAACGCATTTAAGTGTAGCTTACCCGAGAATGCTTCGCTCGGATTTGGCAATAAATCTTCATTTTTGGCCTTGCAGTCGATGGATAACCCTAACCTTTCAAATATTTATTTGTAGAAATGCGAATAAAACATATATAAGGAGGGAGCTTTGCTTGAATGTGCATGAGCGGAAATGCATATATAAATGCGATGTGGCCAATACGTTGGAGCATACTTGATGCATAAGCATCAATATGCTGGTAGCTTAACCGATGAAGCTTGAATGTGCATGAGCGGTAATGCACATATAGTTATGCGAGGTGGCCAATACGCTGGAGCATACTTGATGCATAAGCATCAATATGCGGGTAGCTTAACCGGTGAAGCTTGAATGTGCATGAGTGGTAATGCACAATATGTTGGAGCATACTTGATGCTAGAGCATCAATATGCATATAGCTCACCCTATAAAGCTTGAATTATGGGAAAGTATCATTCAATCGTACTACATACTTGAGAATGCATATTTGCATAATAAATAGCGATAGTTATGCACAATCTAGTGCATAATTTTGCGAAAGTCCTTCGGCCTATACAGACTAGGCTTTGCTTGGACTTTGTCCTTGCAACGAAGTTGGAATCGGTGTTTGCTTCGCCTTAACCGGCTCAAGTTGCTAGTTCCTTTCGAATTGACCATTTGATGAACTACGGTCATGCTTGATCCCATCAAGGTACGGGTTGGGTACGTAGGCAGCTGCAATGCAATGTATTGAGGTGCAACACCTTGTCGCTCATATCATCTAATTTGGGAGATGATTGCGATATTATGGTAACTTATATCATCTGGCTCGACAAGGATAAGCAAGAGATGATTGTTGCCACACTTGATGGGGTAGTTGCAATTCCATTTGATGGATTGTTCATACTTCCTACCAACCGTTGCGGCATGGACCTGGATGTTGCACCCTTGGCAAGAATAAGATAAGTGCAGACTCCAGCGCATGGTCGAAGCAGAATTGATGAAGCAAAAGTTTAGGCTTGAAATAGCCTAGGTGTTGGTCCAAGGCATGAGTTAGGCCTGGAGAATGATCGTAATTATGTGATGATTGCCAAAGGCATCCCCATTAGCTTATATAGCCTTCAACCCTTGGTAGAGTAAGGGTAAGTTGGAATGGTATGCTAGTCCAAGGCATGGGTCAGTCCTGGATAAAGATTATACTTAGGTGATGCTTGTTAAAGGCATTAACCATGGGCTTTAATGGCCTTGCACCCGTTGTAGGCCAAGGGTGAGTTGGAACAATATGGAGACTACGGTCTGAGTACCATGCTTGCAAAGCATGTTTGGAAAGGAAAATTTAACTTGATCTGTATAAACTTAGCTTGATTATTTAGGAACTACATTCCGAGTATAATGCTTACAAGGCATGTTTGGAAAGCAAAAATTTACCTGCATTTTCTAGAGGGAAGTTAAGATTTAAAGTCCGGTTACTCTCTATAAATATCGCAGCGGGGAGTTCTGGCCGGCCCAGCGCAACGTGTAGGAGGCGGAATTTTCCGGTCTGTGACATATATGGTCCTCCAATACACCAGCGCCCGCAACCAGTCTAACATTTTAGAACTCTTCCTTCCTATCCTGATCCCAATTTACTCCTCTCCTTGGGGCCCCTGATTGTTGTGCTTTTATGTTTCTTTTATGCCTTAAACTCATTGTGGCAGAAGATTTTTTTCCAACTTTGGAAAAATAATTAGAAAATTTTGTGTGAAATTGAGAAGGATATTGTGAAATTGATGAATGGAATTGTGGCAATTTATAGACGATAGATAGTCGGTCGCTTACTGTATTTCCCACAGTGGGGTGACTAGTTTGTCCAGTCAACTGGCTAGGCATACTAACCCATTTGGTAAGGTGCATATGACTTGGCCTTAGAGAATCAACCATATTAAAGGTGATGCAAAATAAACTCGCCACATTAAAAGTTTCCCATATATTTAACGGTGACCGTAACTCTCTTTCTGATCGATGGGTGAGCATTACCCTATTTGATTTTAACGTATTAGGTCATTAAACTCTTCTTTCTCATTGGTTTGATGGACACTTTGGACCAGGTGTGGAGCGGAGCCACGCCTTAGTGTATCAATACAAATTATAAAAATAATTTCCATCAAAATCGGTGTATAGCACGGGTTTCTTACTCGTCTCCAGTAGAAGATGCAAATTTAATTTTTACATGAACCCTAAGGTTTTAAATCCCCATTTAAAATAAATTTATCTCCAATAATAGATCTTACAAAGTAGGAGGGATAACATACTAAATACGAAGGTTTTTAAGAAAATCTTAACTAGACCTCCAGAATGACCCATATGTCGTATCTTTCACAATTTTTCTTTTTAATAATTCTCAAATTGAAATTAAAAGGTTAATATTTTATCACATAAGATATTATAAGGGTTAAATCCTAGACTATTAGAGATAGTTTATTAGTTATGGAGTCCTATATTTTCTTCTTGTGTAGACTCTCCTAAATAAAGGTCTTAATAAGACTTCCACATAGGATTTTTTACACTCGTTATTGGAGATGCTCTTAGAGGCTCTTAGAGCAAGGACTATGGTGTTGTTTTTCTTGGCTATGTCTTCTGGCCATGATGTAACCAACAGAAACTACTAACTACTATGGTAGAAAACTTAGTAATAATCTAGTAATTATTTAAGTCAAGACTCATAATTATAAAATAAAAAAGTCAAGTTTGTTGGATGTTAGAGATGTGCTTCATTAGTTAGCCATGGTTGACGGAAAATCATTTTTTGTCCAAATAACTTTTTGAGAATACCTTAGTCTTTATGTTTTTTATTTTAGGATTTGTGAGTTAATGTGAATTTTATTTATACCGCAAGAGTACGGCTGTCGATGAGACAATATGAAAGTACGGTTCGTTCCATAGGGATTTCAGAATTACAATTTCTAACTCTTATTTAATTAATATGCTAATACAAGAAGAATGATTTTTAATGATTAAATAAAATAAATAAAAAGATAAAATAACTGTCACAGGCCGGAAAATTTCGCCTCCGGCGCGTTGCGGTGGGCAGGCCAGAATTCCCCGATGCGTGATTTTAAAGAGAGTAACCGGACTTTAAAGCTTAACTTCTCGCTGGAAAGTGCAGGTAATTTTTTTCTTTCCAAGCATGCCTTGTAAGCATTATACTCGAAACGTAGTTCCCACATTATTCAAGCTACGTTTATACCGTTCCAGGTATATTTCCTTTCCAAACATGTTTTGCAAGCATGGTACTCAGACCGTAGTCTCCATATCGTTCCAACTCACCCTTGACCTACAAAGGGTGGAAGGCCATTAAAGCCCATGGTGAATGCCTTTAACAAGCATCACCTAAGTACAATCCTTACCCAGGCCTAACTCATGCCTTGGACCAACACCTACGCTATTTCAAGCCTAAATTTTCGCTTCATCAATTCTGCTTCGACCATGCGCAGGAGTCTGCACTTATCGTATTCTTTACAAGGGTGCAACATCCAGGCACATGCTATTCCATGCCGCAACGGTTGCTAGGAAGTATAAACAATCCATCAAATGGAATTGCAACTACCCCATCAAGTGTGGCAACAATCATCTCTTGTTTAGCATTGCCGAGCCAGATGATATGCGTTACCATAATGTCATAATCATCTCCTAAATTAGATGGTATGAGCGGCAAGGTGATGCACCTCAATGTATTGCATTGCGGCTACCTACGTACTCAACCCGTACCTTAATGGGATCAAGCTTGACCGTAGTTCATCAAAGGGTCGATTCGAAAGGGAAAAACAATTTAAGCCTATTAGGGCAAGGTCAACTTCGATTCCAACTTCATCGCAAGGCCAAAAGCCAAGCAAAGCCTAGACGGTATAGGCCGAAGGACTTTCACAAGGTATGCATTAGCTTATGCATAACTATCGCTATTTATTATGCAAATATGCATTCTCAAGTACGTAGCACGATTGAATGATGCTTTCACATAATTCAAGCTTTAAAGGCTAAGCTACATGCATATTGATGGTTTAGCATCAAGTATGCTCCAACGTATAGGTCACATCGCATATATATGTGAATTACCGCTCATGCACATTGAAGCTTCATCGGTCACATTCATCGAATAACGATATTGGCTCGCTGATGCTTTGAATCATGCATCACGGTATAATAGTTCCTTTGGACTATGATGCATTCATCGAATAACGATATTAGCTTGGTGATGAATTGAATCATGCATCACGGCATAATAGTGCCTTTGCACTATGATGCTCTCACTTATGCAACTTCGTCTTAGTGATGCATTGGATCATGCATCACGGCATAATTTGCACTATAACGCTCTCACTTATGCAACTTCGTCTTAGTGATGCATTGGATCATGCATCAGGGCATAATAGTGCATTTGTACTATAATGCTCTCACTTATGAAACTTCGGCTTAATGATGCATTGGATCATGCATCACCGTATAATAGTGCATTAGCACTAGAATGCCTTCTCGAATAACAACATAGACATAATGATGCATTTTCATTAATGCATTACGGTATAATAATGCCTTAGCATTATAATGCATTCTTCGTACGCAACTTTGGCTCGGTATAATAGTTTCTTTGCACTATCATGCCTCCTGGAATACGCATCACACATAATAGGGCCTTAACACTATAATTTGAGGTCAAGGCATCCACACCCTAATGCATATCTGGGTAAGCTTTATAAGCTTATGATGATGCTTCAACCCAGGCCATGATGCGTCCATGAGTAAGCGCCATGCAAGAATTGCGGGTGTTACATTCTTACCACCTTCAAAGAATTTCGTCCCCGAAATTTAACTCAAAAACTATTATGGACAAGCTTCATCGATTAAGGTTTCCTATGCATATGTCGCATTCCATGATGCAAAAAAATATTGCAAGGGTCCAATGTTTGTTAATGAGGACAAATTAGAACCTTTTGAATATGCGTCCTATTCCGCATATCCCAGAATCCTAATAGGGCCTACGATTTCCATAAATGCCGATTGAGACCTTCCGAACATACGTCCCATACCGTCTGCTCGAAGATCAACAAAGGTTTTATAACTTACCGAGAAAACTCAAATTGGATCCTTAAACATGCGTCCCATACACATGCTCAAGAATGCAAAAGAATTTACTCAACACAAGATCTTAAGTGGAAGTCCCATACCATACACTTAAGAGTCCCCAAAATTCAGATAGGTTGAAAAGGGTCATCGTGAATTTATAAATAGTTTCTAGCATAGTACTGTGAGGACCAAATTCTAAAGCAAGTGCAGTCGGATACAAACCATCGTCCCGGGCGATCTTCCACTCGAAAGTGGGTGATATCCAACCTGACAATGCACATCGTGCCGCACGGGTAAAGGGGTGATCATTTCTAGTGCCAAGGGTAGTCGGATACCAGCCACCGTTCCAAACGGGTTTTCCGGCAAACTCACAGAACAAAATCAAACTCGTCCAAATATTAGCGGAGTAACTAGCAAGTTACAATTTATTTTGTATAGGCACTTGCCTTATTTATCCACTCTATTTTCGCACAACAGTTGGCCTACTCTTCCAACTTTTCTATTTGATTTGAAGGAAACTTTGTAGTCATATTATAAAATGCTCACCGACGAGTCCAAAACTCACAGTCCCTAGTATTTTCTCGGAACTCGGCTCTGATACCAATTGTCACAGACCGGAAAATTCCGCCTCCGGCGCGTTGCGCTGGGCAGGCTAGAACTCCCCGATGCGTGATTTTAAAGAGAGTAACCTGACCTTAAAGCTTAACTTCTCGCTGAAAGTGCAGGTAAATTTTTGCTTTCCAAGCATGTCTTGTAAGCATTATACTCGAAACATAGTTCACACATTATTCAAGCTATGTTTATACCGTTACAGGTATATTTACCTTTCCAAACATGCTTTGCAAGCATGGTACTCAGACCGTAGTCTCCATATCGTTCCAACTCACCCTTGACCTACAAAGGGTGAAAGGCCATCAAAGCCCATGGTGAATGCCTTTAACAAGCATCACCTAAGTACAATCCTTTCCCAGGCCTAACTCATGCCTTGGACCAACACCTAGGCTATTTCAAGCCTAAAATTTTGCTTCATCAGTTCTGCTTCGACCATGCGCTGGAGTCTGCATTTATCTTATTCTTGCCATGGGTGCAACATCCAGGCACATGACATTCCATGCCGCAACGGTTGCTAGGAAGTATGAACAATCCATCAAAGGAATTGCAACTACCCTATCAAGTGTGGCAACAATCATCTTTTGCTTAGCATTGCCGAGCCAGATGATATGAATTACCGTAATATCGCAATCATCTCCCAAATTAGATGATATGAGAGACAAGGTGCTGCACCTCAATGCATTGCATTATTACCCAACCCGTACCTTGATGGGATCAAGCATGACCGTAGTTCATCAAAGAGTCAATTCGAAAGGGAAAAACAGCTTAATCTTATTAGGGCAAGGTCAACTTCGATTCCAACTTCATCGCAAGGAAAAAGGCAAAGCAAATCCTAAACCTTATAGGCCAAAGGACTTTTGCAAGGTATGCATTAGCTTGTGCATAACTATCGCTATTTATTATGCAAATATGCATTCTCAAGTACGTAGCAGGATTGAATGATGCTTTCACATAATTCAAGCTTTATAGGCTAAGCTACATGTATACTGATTGTTTAGTATCAAGTATGCTCCAACGTATAGGCCACATCGCATATATATGTGCATTACCGCTCATGCACATTCAAGCTTCGATGGTTAAGCTACAAGCATATTGATGTTTTTGCATCAAGTATGCTCCAACGTATAGGTTACGTCGCATTTATATGTGCATTACCGCTCATGCACATTAAAGCAAAGCTCCCCCCTATATATGTTTTATTCGCTTTTCTACAAATAAATATAAGAATAGGAAGTGACATCCATCGACTGCACAAGGCCGAAAATGAAACTTTCTTGCCAAAGCCAAGCGAAGCATTCTCAAGTAAGCTACAAGTGAACACGCTAATGCATCACGGTGATGCATTCTTGGCTCGGTGATGCATTAAATCATGCATCACGTCATAATAGTGCATTAGCACTATGATGCTATCTCGAATAGCGACTTTGGCTTAGTGATGCATTTTCAATAATGCATCACGACATAATAGTGCCTTATCATTATCATGCATTCATCGAATAACGACATTGGCTCGGTGATGCATTGAATCATGCATCAGGGCATAATAGTGCCTTTGCACTATGATGCATTCATCGAATAGCGAAATTGGCTCGGTGATGCATTGAATCATGCATCAAGGCATAATAGTGCCTTTGCACTATGATGCATTCATCGAATAGCGATATTGG
>JAJJMC010023031.1:819165-855134 GCA_023531435.1 Papaver californicum
ATGACTTCCCCAAGCTAGCTACTACTCCACCAAGGCTAGCCACTAGTACACCAAACCACTCTAGCACCTCCAACTAGCCACTTAGCACCTTAGCACTTGCGGTTCAGCCAACTTAGCGCCTGGGCGCTAGCAGCACAAACTAGTTTGCCACCATGTGACTTTGCCCATAACTTCATCATACGAGATCAGAATGACCTCGTTCTTTCACCGTTGGCTTCGTAATTCAATTTACTACACTGTGGATGGTGAAAGGCCT
Source organism: Papaver californicum (assembly GCA_023531435.1). Taxonomy (NCBI): domain Eukaryota; kingdom Viridiplantae; phylum Streptophyta; class Magnoliopsida; order Ranunculales; family Papaveraceae; genus Papaver; species Papaver californicum. The sequence goes on from JAJJMC010023031.1 coordinate 819,422, forward strand.
AAATTCAGCAGAGTTTTACTGGATCCTCGATAATTCTTCTCATACAGCTCCATTCTGTAGGTTTCTGAACTGTAACCTGAAAAGACAACTAAACTTCGAAAGTAATAATAAAACATAGTAGTTCACTCAAATATAGCGAATAAGGGTCAGTGTAGAGAAAAGGTGAGTGCAATATTTTTAACTTTGTCCCATTCTTAGTCGGTGTAGAGAACTTATTTTTACAATGATTACATTGTGCAGTCTTAGAATCAATCCTTGTAAAGTCCTTCACCCATACACCAGAAAAGGATCTTGACTTCTTGATGTCTGCAACTGCAACTGGGGATACATCTTCAGTTCTAATCTGAAGTGCAATTTGAGTTTCAGGTGTCCCAGTAGATTCAACTTGAGTTTCAGGTGTAGCTGCAGGTGTACTTGACATTTGTATAGAAACAACTAAAGATTGAGTTGACGAATCACCCATTAAGCCCCCTAAGAAACAGCAAAAAACACCAAACATCAGACTCTGGATCAAAGACAACAAACACTAAAAGACAGCTAACTCAATGTTCAAATATGAATCCTGGATTGCTCAGACATTCCATTATAACCAGAGAGTTGTACTAATAGTAGCATAAATTTTAGCATGATACATACTAAGCCTAGAAAGGACACTCATCAGATTCAACAGAGCTAGTAATTGATATATAACCAGAGACATTTCATTACACTTGAACTACTCATTGATATATAACACAGTTACACAAAGTTAATGTATTTAGACACTTACAAGTTACAATACCCCCAAAAAAGGCCTTTCAGTTAGATTGGTTACTTGGTTCACTCCTTCACAAATATATTTTCACACTTACATAATGTTTATAGTTTACTAGAAAAGTTCAGCACAAGACCCTGCTAGGTAATATATAACATCAATTGGTAGTTTTATTCTAACAGACAGAAATGAAGACTTTAAATTCAATAATATAAACAGAACATAACAAACAATAATAAAGGTCTATTAGTATTGAGTGATAAATAGTCAGTCACTAATAAATCCCCAAAAATCAGATGAACCTTAATTTTCAAATCAGTGAAATAAGGCTTGGGTAGTTGGGTTTGATATAATAATCCCCCCAAAAAGATAAACCCCCAAAATCAGTGAAATCAGATGAACCCCCAAAATATGACATACCTTGTTTGTCAGTTGTATGTTGATTGTCGATGGTGAGGATTGAAGAAGAAGAAGAAGAAGAAGAAGAAGAAGAAGAAGAAGAAGAAGTTGTTGGTGATGATTTATAAGGTAGTGTATGAGCAACGAATAGCCTAATCAAAACTCAGAAGACCTGAAATCAGGATTGACTGATTGTTAATAATAATCAGTGAGGATTGAAGAAGAAGAAGAAGAAGAAGAAGAAGAAGTTGTTGGTGATGAGTCTGATGAGTGATGATTGATAAGGACATAAGGTTGTTGGTGATGGGTGAAATCAAATCATGTACATGATTCACATGAATCGCCTGATAGAGGAAGTGAGAGCGGCGTCGAGAAGATGAAGAAGAACAGAAATGAGAGAATAGAAAGTTCTAGGTTTAGTTTAGGGTATCTTCGTTTAGATGGAGGGCTAGGATGAAACAAAATGATATCAATCAATGGCCAAGAAAATTCGGTTTATACGGGCGGGTTTGGTCGGTTCTTATACTAAACCCGTAAACCGAACCATCATAAATGGGTATTTGATTTTGAAAACCGTTTACCAACCCGCTACGGGTGTGTTCGGTTTAAAAACCCACAGTTTTATCGGGTTCGATTTTTCGGGACGGTTCCTGTGCAGCCCTAATTCTAATTAATGCCACTACATTCCAATTGGGGGCATTTTGATGGAGGTTTGTTTTGATTCTTATTTCAGTGTCTTGGACTTCTGAATTATACAAATTAAAGTTGATGCACAAACAAGCAATTGCATTGCTTAAACAAATGATAGTGGAACTCCAGAAGGCAAATAGCCTTGATGAGATCATGAAGTTTTCTGAAAAATAATCGGGACATCATAAAGGTAGCAATAAAACACGGGATCAACGTATTTGTAGTTGAGTGTCTCGATCCTTTTGGTGTCCTAATTTGGGGAGAGATGTCTAGTCAAAGGATGCTGGATATGGCTTTTATTGAACGGAATGTAACAATGGTAAATGTGAGAGAATAAATTATGAGGTACGCGTGTCCAAAAAACTATTGGAGAAGTAACGAACTACGATGAGACGAGAAACACTGGAACAAATCCTTTAAAGCATTAAATTGATAGCTGTAAACACGAAAATGTGAAACTGACAACATTAATGCATGACCGACACGTTGGTTGCGGGGAAGTAAGGCACACTACTCAAAACAGACAACATTAACTACCCGACTGACAACAGGTTGTGGAAAAGTATGGCTCAATAAAGAGTAATAATGAGTGTTGATGCATGACTGACACGTATCGATTTTACAACCTGTGGAACAAAAAGAACTAAAGCATGACGTTTCACTTTAAAGGGATACGTGTCCAACATGCCATGATTCAATTAACACCGCAACATTGATCCCAATCCAGAAATATTAATTTAAATACAAGACTTCAGAAGAGCTGCGGGATAATCAGTGAGAAATCACGAGAAACAAGCAGTACGCATACTAAGACTTGCGGGAGAAACGATCAAGCCTTGCAGAAATCACAAATAAACTTTACGGGACTATATATCGCACCAAGAATGGATAAGAATAAATAGGTGAAAAGGTAGATTGGTGGGACCTGTCAAATTGGCTATAAATACCAAGCTCATAAACTGGAAAAGGGGTGGGGAAAAAGAAAGAAAAAGAAGCAAAAGACGTTGAAGTAATAAAAAAGAGTATAGGTATGAACTTACTTGAATCTTTAAGTTCATTTTTATGATTATGTTCATGATATTATAACATATCAGTTATTTGATGTATCTTATGGTAATGTACAATAATATGTATTCAAATCTTTTCCCGTGGATGTAGACAGTTTGACTGTTGAACCATGCAAATGTTTGAGTCAATTTATCTTAAGTTATTTGTTTAATTCTCATTGTTTAAATGATCATGAGAGTTGATTTCATGATAAGATATCATACAAAACTATGATTTAAATACTTTTGGTTGTGATCCAAGACGACTGATTTTTGGTAGTTACAATTTGGCGCTAGAAACAGGGAGGTAGTAAAGAATTTATTCTACCTGTCAGAATTTTTGTTGGGAAACTTTTGGATCGTGTTTTGTTTAAAAATTCTTCCCTTTAAAATACAATAATTAAGTTTCATATGAAAAATTGTATATATAATTTTACTCAGTAAATCAGTTGATGAATATATAAATTTGGTCGTTATGGTCATATTTTTTATTTTTATTGTCTTATACTCTCCATAAATATAAAATTATCAAGTATTTTCTTCAAGCTTGGTATTAATTTGTTTCCACATCAACTTACAAAACTTTTTACTAAATTACAAAGTCATCTGATTTGAGTGTGATATGTTAAAACTAATTATACTATTATCTTCCAGTCAAATGGTATTGCAAATTTATTGAGAATGATAAAATCTCGTAAAACACATAATTTATTATCTGAGCTCTTATAGAATACTGGAAAAGAAATCCCTACAGCAACACAAGACAGAGCTTAGAAGAAATTACAACATCTCAAAAGGATTCACAAAATGAGGACAGTGTCACATAGAAACATCCAAGATCAAGATGCCAATTCAGGAAATCAAGGGAGTAATGCAATAGAGGCTCCTCAACAAAGGGAAATGTTGAGAGAGTCACAAGAGAAACCACCCATTAATGATCATATAGAAAATTCTGAAGATCACTCAAATAGTCGCTCATGTGAGGAAAATTCTCAACATAGTATTGATCACATCCAACAATTAATGGAAGAAGTGGACGAGATGCGCAAGGTACAACAGACTTATGCAGAAAAAATTACACTTTTAACCAGAGAAAACCAAGTACTCAGAGAAAATGCCCAGTATGGTACAGAACCATTTACAACAAGAACACGGGGGCAAGAAGTAAGCTCCAGTGGACTCACAGGAAGGAAAGTGAGAGCCAATAAAGATCAAAGAATAATGGTAGTAGAACCCACACGCCAGCGGAATGAACCAGATAAATTGAATTTAGATGGCTCAAGATTGCAAAATGACAAGTGGCAAAAATGCTATGAGGATATGGAGCAAATGCGCGAAGAAATAAAGAATTTAAAAAATAAAGAGGGTGGACGATTAGAAGAAGTGTTAAAAGAAGCTAGACGAACGCCATTGGCGCCGCACTTGGCATATGCCCCAATACCGCATGAGTGTAGTACTCCCATTTTTGAATGCTATGATGGGACAAAATACCCAAAAAACCATCTGAAGTATTACAATCGCATCATGACACGTTGGGATCAAGATGATGTAGTTATGTGTCGGTTTTTTCCCTCGAGTTTGGAAGGTATAGCTTTGGCGTGGTATGACAATTTACCAGAAAGGACAGTGTATTCTTATAAGCAGTTGACCCGCAAGTTCTTAGAAGCATACATGTACAACAAGCCCGCAGATGCGGGGATGGATAAGCTATACTCACTTTCCTCAACGACAGAGGAAACCATCTGTGATTATACAGATCGATAGCAGACGATCTGTCAAGCAATTGGGGATGTAACTCCAGAAGTCGCTATCAATAGTTACAAATGGGGAATAGCCAATCGAGAAAGCCAACTCTTTATTGATATCCATAATATGAATCCAAAAAGTAAAGGAGATCTCAGAGATATTATTGAAAAGTGTGCAAGATTACAAGATATTCAGAGGCAACATCCAAGAATAATATCTCAGCAAAAAGGTAGTGCAAAAAGAGACAATTCTATAGAGCCATCATCCGGATCTGGGAAGAAATTTACGGGCAAAACTCCAAACATTGAATCAAAGCGAGCCAAGATTGAGGAAAGAAGAAAGTTTGTCTAGCAATTTGAGGAGCGAATTTTCAATAAACTTAACACTCCTTATTCAGAAATTTTAAATGTAATAAAGAATAGACAAGATTTTCAATGGCCACAGTCAAAAGAGAGACAACCCGGACATACAAAGAATTCCAAGGATTATTATGAATACCATTGCTGTCGTGGTCATTCCACAAACTAATGCAGGAACCTAATAATGCAAATACAAAGGATGATTAATGCAGGGGAGTTAAAAGAATTTATTCAGCTGTCTGACTTCACACCAAATATTAATAAAGGAAAAGCGGTTAATATTCCTCAGAATAATCAAACTATAACATGATTTCATGTTCTGAATCGGATCAGACATCCATGAGTGTGTTTATTGACAAAAAATTACATAAAAGGGTTCGCAGTCACGAGTTACTGAAGTTTGGGAAGAATGGATGGCATCCCTATTAAATTTTTCTGCAGACGAAGTGGACCAAGAGATTGAAATGCACAATGATCCGTTGATACTTACACTTCCAGTATCTAGATGGAATATAAGGAAGATTCTTATGGATGGGGGCAGCTCTCTTAATTTTTTGTTTTATGATACCTTTCAGAAGATGGGGTTAAAAGATGATCAGCTAATGCCATCATGCTACACAATTTATGGGTTTAACGGATTAGCTTCAAAACCGAAAGGGGAAATCTTGCTTGATGTTGCAGCTGGACCAATAAATATACTGACTAAGTTCAGTGTAGTGGAGGCTCCATCTCCGTATAAAGCCATCATTGGTAGACAATGGGTCCATCAATTGAAAGGAGTAACATCAACGTATCACCAATACTTGCGGTTTCCAACACCGCAAGGGGAAATGGAAATAAAAGGAGATCAAAATGAAGCAAAATCTTGTATTCTAGCAGAAGTCCGCATGAAAAAAGAACGACAATAGCAACAACAAAATAAGAAAATAGAGCGCAAGATGAAGCATAAAGAAGAAGCCTTGAACCAATATATGATTAAGACTGCGGGAAATAAAGCAATAAATGAAACAAATGAAAGTGGAACAATAAAGGAAAGCACGCCAAAAATTTATGAAGGTATTCTTCCAGCATAGCAATCAAACGGGGCTCCCACACTTTTAGGAGCTCCCAAACCCACTTTTACATCAATTGAAGAAACTAAAAATATCAATATTGGAACAGAAGAATTTCCCAAGATGATAAAAATTGGAACGTTGATGGAAACAAAAAGGGAGTATAATTTGGTTATGCTGCTAAAAGGTTTTGTGGATATTTTTGCATGGAAGATGGAGGACATGCCAGGCATTGATCCAAATATTGTACGGCATGAATTACATATATATCCGGAAGCTACGCCTTTTTGGCAAGCACCTGAACATCATTTGAAAGTTGAGAGAGAGTTAAAAAAGCTTATGGATGCAGGATTCATTCGAGAGGTGCGGTATCCAATTTGGATTTCAAACATGGTGATAGTACCAAAAAAGAATGGCGGAGAAAGAATTTGTATAGACTACACCAATTTAAACAAGGCATGTCTGAAAGATAGTTATCCGCTTCCCAACAATGATCAGTTGGTGGACGCTATTGAAGGTCATGAGGCTTTATCATTTATGGATGGACAATCAGGGTACAATCAGATTACTCTAGTTGAAGAAGATCAAGAACATACTGTGTTCTTTACTCCGCACGGATTATACTGTTATACCAGAATGCCATTTGGGATGAGAAATACAGGAGCAACTTATCAATGGATCGTAGATGCAATTTTTAAACCATGGATAGGCCGCACACTCGAAGTTTATGTAGATGACATGCTGATAAAAAGTAAATTTTCAAAAGATCATTTACAAGATTTAGAAGAGATATTTGAAACCTTGTGAAAATACAGAATGAAAGTTAATCCCGATAAATGCATTTTTGGGGTTACATCAGGGAAATTCTTGGGGTACTTGGTCACCAAAAGAGGAATTGAAGTCGGTCCGGCAAAGGTTCAGGTCATTGTTGATATGTCATCTCCGAGGAATGTTAAAGAAGTACATAAATTAAATGATTGTTTGGCCGCACTCGGAAGATTTATTGCTAGATCATCGGAAAAATGTAAGCCCTTCTTTGATGTATTGAAATTTTTTTTTGAATGGAATGAGAGTTTATGAGCAAGCTTTTTCAAGTATTAAAGTTTATCTTGCCACATTGCCTGCATTACAAAAACTAGAACCTGAAGAGGTGCTTGCCTTGTACATAGCCGCAACGGAAGATGTTGTAAGCGTGGTATTGGTGCGGACAAATGACAAGGTAGAAAAACTCGTATATTACATCAGTAAAAATTTCAACCTCGCAGAAAGAAATTACACAAAAATCGAACAGTTAATTGTAGCACTGGTTTTTGCTACCCAGAAATTACGCACATATTTTTTGACACACTACGTGCGAGTACCAAGTAAATCTTCGTTGGAGTCTATGCTGAAGAATGTGGGAAAAGTGGAGAGAATAGCAAAATGGAACGCACAACTCGAACAGTTCCACATATTATTTGAGCTACAAACTGCGCAAAAGTCGCAAGTCCTGGATGATTTCCTTGCGGATTTTCCTTTAAATGATGATTTTGAAATTCAAGGGTTGCCCGGATTCGAAGAGGATGATCCTCAGGATATCCTAAGCTCCGTAAATTCCCAAAGATGGGAAGTATTTGTTGATGGGGCCAGAAACAAAGAAGGTGCTGGAATTGGAATTGTAATCACGACTCCTACAGGGGATCGAATGATACATTCATTCCGACTAGAGTTGGGTGAACATACAAATAATATAGTGGATTATGAGACTGTGGTTCATGCCCTTAGGCTCATCATTGAATTGGGGATAAGCGATGTCCATCTCACAAGTTATTCACAATTAATAATTCAACAGGTTGAGTTAAAATATCAAGCGCTTGATAAAGACCTGGTAGAATAAAAAAATCTTGTGCAAAATTTGGCGCTTCAGGTTCCAAATATAACCTTTCGGCATTTGTCCAGAGATAAGAATCGTCATGCTGATGCATTATCATTTATTTCTTCAATGATAAGGGATCAAAATACATCAGCAATAAAAATTGGGTGTATTTATGAACCATCAATCAAGCTGTGGGCAGTTGAAAATGTTGAAGAAGAAGACAAGAGGTATAAAGAATGGAATGAAGGAAATAATTGGTATTAAATAGGAGAAAACTGAAATTGAAGAACCGTCAAAAACTGAAAAGAAATAAACTTTTCAGAGGTTTGATTTCTTCGAAAAACGCCAACTGACAAAAACGTACAAAGAGAAAAAAACGCATAAAAGTATAACGTGGGAAAGGAAGTTATGGCAGGCGTGGGAATTGAAAAGATAATTATTATTTTTCCTTTTTTCAAAATTTTCTACCACCTGTCAATTCTAAAAAAAAAAAAGGGCAAATTGTGAGAGAATAAATTCTGAGGTACGCGTGTCCAAAAAACTATTGGAGAAGTAATGAACTACGATGGACGAGAAACATTGGAACAAAGCTTTTTAAAGCATTAAATTGATAGTTGTAAACACGAAAAAATTTGAAACTGACAACATTAATGGATGACCGACACGTTGGTTGCGGGGAAGTAAGGCACACTACTCAAAACAGACAACATTAACTACCCGACTGACAACAGGTTACGAAAAAGTATGGCTCAATAAATGAGTAATAATGAGTGTTGATGCATGACTGACACGTATCGATTTTACAAGATGCGGAACAAAAAGAACTAAAGCATGACGTTTCACTTTAAAGGGATACGTGTCCAACATGCCATGATTCAATTAAGACCTCAACATTCATCCCAATCCAGAAATATTAATTTAAATACAAGACTTCAGAAGAGCTGTGATAGGCGCTTAAATCATACATTTTTTACCGCCTAATTTATATTTGTTATTGGTCGATTTTATACTAATACGTTGTTTTGTGTTTTCATAGATTATTCACATAATGCCTGATATTAAAAATAAAATGGGCTATTTACGCGAGATTAATATGGCTGTGGACCTGTGATAATGGGTAGAAGGCGAGACGTTGGCCAAGCAGACGACACACCCGTGAACAATGCTGAGTATTTGAGCTTTTGGCTGAGAGGAAAGTACGGAAGAGCATGGAGGCACTGACTTGTTCTCGTTCCAAAAAAATTGAAGTTGAATGGCGTGAGATACTTTAATTAGCACATACACTGTACCGTGAGACAAAGTCTGGAGGTTGTCAAACTTCATTTTTAGTTTGTAAGAAAACAATGTTCGTTTGGGAAGTGCTGCTTTGGAGATGGACGTACAGTTGAGGAGTAGTTCGGCAGAACAAAAGGCTAGAGAGGTGTTAGTAACCTAGAGAGAGATGCTAGTCAAGAGAGAGGGTCAAGTTGCTTTTTCTTCTTTTGGTTTTGAGATGAAGTGAAACAAGATTACCTAGAGAGCGTTAAGCAACAACTGTAAAAGAACTTTGATGTTGTGGTTCAATGAGAAGAAGAGCGTCAGGTGAAGAGAATGGCTGGACCGAGTACAAGATTGATACGGTGAAGAGAATGGATGGACAAGTGATGTGATTTTATATAGTGGTAAATAGAGGTTCGATTCTCGAACTTGTGAAGGTAATGATTTTAGAAAATATTCAACTTAATCTAAACTAATAAAAATCAGGGAAATACACTAGAGATGATTTTTTGAATAATTTTAAAAATACCAGGAATCAGGAATCAGGTAATTCTAACAACCTATGTGATTAATCAGATAATTCTTTTTAAATTAATTGAAGCCCAAATAATTGCCAAAATTGGTTTTGTTATGCTAACAAACAGAGGTAAATCACAAGCATGGATTATCAAAATTAATTAACTAAGCATAATCCATCAAGCAAAAGCACAACTGTTGAAAGAAAACCGTTTTTACTATTCAAAACTATGCAATTTTAATGATAAAAGAATTATAAATAATTATTAGAAAATAATTAAATCACATAAAATTGAGAAAATTACCTTATCCATCATCCCAGTAAATAGACTTAGCTCATGGTGGAAAAAGATTGCTCAAAAGTTGATTTCATTGCTCAAAATATCGATTACAAGGTGAAATAATAGTGCAACAGCCAAACAGCAACGGGTATAAACGTCACAGGAACAGAGTTCAACTGTTACAGCACAGTTTCAAGCAACAAAAGAGAGAAGAAATGGTGACAGACAGATTTGAAACAGCAACAGTTAAAACTGTTGCACTGTCTTCTTCTTCAGCGGCGATGATGAAGAACACCGATCACCGGGAGCAGCAGCAGTGACCGGCCGATGTCGGAACTTGATCGGAAAATAGCAAAAGTGGTTCTGGAGCTTCGTACTTTGATTCTGAGGATTGTAAACTCTTTATATAGGCCCTGTGAGTCTTCTAGGATGTTCTAATCCCATTAGAACTCGGTGATTTGACGAGAAATCAATAGTTATCCAAAACCGAAACATGTTCCTTTTCCCGTCCAAATTCATGATTCTCCAGCCCTTATCTTCGGCTTCTAGAGCTTCTAATCGATTATACGAACCTTCAATTAGATTGGGTACTTATCAATTTGCTGAAATCCCATCAAAATTGCGATTTGATTTGAGTCCTGTTTTGCCGATGAAGCTTTGACCTGGTCAACTGGGTTTGACTCGGTCAACTGACTTTGACCGAGTTGACTGGGCCGAGTTGACCCGCTGAGTTGGTCCGATCCAGCCCATCCCGATCCAAGGGTGCCCCAATCCAAAGTGTGGGTGCCTTGATCCATTTTCCCGGGTGCTTTGAACACTTTTTGAGCCAATTTTTCCACAAATCTTTATTCTTCTAATGTACCTACAAAAGCAATAAAACACGTAATAGACACAAAATCGAATACTAACTCACTAGAAATTAAGGTGCAAATTAGACACTAAAATGTGTCTATCAACAAGCCCATGTGATGATTGTAAAGGCTACAATAACCTAGGGAGCTAGACCAAAAAAGGGGGGGACTATATATAGAAAAAGGAAAGTGAACAGAAATAGTGGGGCTGTACAGTTTTCAGAGGAGGCGTGTACAAAGTTTTCATGAGAGTTTTCAGTTCGTAGGACGAAGGATTGACGAGAAGCGGTTAGAGAGATCTGGCTCCAAAGTATACATGAGCAGAAATAAAAATTGGGTTTAATCCTTTCCCTTTATTTTGCTTAATTAATTTTATGGGTTTTAAGAAACCCATCTCCATGTTTTAATTGATTTGTAACTAGGGTTTATGTTGAAACCACTTTTGGTACAAGACTAATTGAATTGAATTATTGAGTAATAGACCATTATGAATAGATTAATTCCATGAATTGTTTTATTGATTTAAATCCAAATTAGTTGTCGCTTCACCGGTTCTGTACAATACAGTAACCTATGCGCATAATCAATAGGATAATAAATATGTTTGTCTACTTTTTAGATATTTCATGCTTTGGTTAAATCTTTAGATGGGGTATTCTTTTTAGAACCGGATATTATTTGTGAACCTACAATTAGCTTCGTATTATTTTCTAGCTAACGCAATTAGATGGTGTATGCTTCAGACTAGGGATTTTGATGCGCCATGCTTAGGGCGTCCTAGTGATATTTGCGACTCTAATACATATAATAGGTGATGTCGATAGAACGAACAATAAATTAATATTCATGAGTTACTCATTTCAGTAATTAAATAGAAATAGTGGTGGATACTGAAAAACCCTGGTTACCGACTCTCCCATTAGATTTATTTTTATTAGTTTATTCCGTTTTATTATTTTATTATTTTATCTAAAAATCCAAAAATATTGTTTCTGGTTAGGTTATTAGAGATATTAATTGCAGTATTTTCCCGCTCTCTGTGGGTTCGACCCGTACTTGCCGTTGTCTACTAGTTAGACGCCGTGCGATTGTGGTTATTTATATTGGGTAATTCCAAATCACATCAAGCTGCGGGATAATCAATAAGAAATCACGAGAAACAAGCAGTACGCATACTAAGACTTGCGGGAGAAACGATCAAGCCTTGCGGAAATCACAAATAAACCTTACGGGACTATATATCGCACCAAGAATGGATAAGAATAAATAGGTGGAAAGGTAGATTGGTGGGACCTGTCAAATTGGCTATAAATACCAAGCTCATAAACTGGAAAAGGGGTGGGAAAAAAGGAAGAAAAAAAAGCGAAAGACGTTGAAGTAATAACAAAGAGTATAGGTATGAACTTATTTAAATCTTTAAGTTCATTTTTATGATTATGTTCATGATATTATAACATATCAGTTATTTGATGTATCTTATGGTAATGTACAATAAAATATATTCAAATCTTTTCCCGTGGATGTAGACAGTTTGACCGCTGAACCATGCAAATGTTTGAGTCAATTTATCTTAAGTTATTTATTTAATTCTTATTGTTTAAATGATCATGAGAGTTGATTTCATGATAAGATATCATACAAAACTATGATTTAAATACTTTTGGTTGTGATCCAAGACGACAGATTTTTGGTAATCACAGTAAATTTAATATGCGACTACGACAACATTTTTGAAGATAAGACCACCTTGGTGTGTGACGTAGATTACGATGGTAACACCATCTTGCACCAAGAATTGATACCAGGCGTAGCTCTTCAGATACCGAGAATTGACCGCCTTAGCATCTCCTGTTCACCTCAATTTGATACCAGGCGTAGCTCCTCAGATACAACGAGAATTGCAATGGTTAAAGGTAATTAGGCTTAATCTGCCATCTAAATATTATTTTTTCTATTTTATTTTAGATGAAGGTTTAGAATATTTTATATATTTCAAATATTAATTACTATCACCTACACTTAAAATAAAATTTATACTTCCAAAAAATATAAGGATGTTGTTAGAAGTCTTATAGAAAATAAAAATAATCTTCCAGTATCATGGTAAAAAATTTATAATTTTTTATTTAAAATGATGTAATAGAAACAAAGGGAATAACATTTTTTAGTTTTTAGTTTCGTGAGTTTCAAAGCTACTTGAACCGTCATTAAGAATACTGCTAATAGGAGGGGAGTGAATTAAAATTTCCTCAAAACCTACCAACGGACTTTAGGTATCTTAAGAAACCTTAATTCTTTACCATGATTTTTTTCTAAGAATAGCAAAAATCTCACCTGAGTTTAAAAATAGCAAAATCTCACTTGATCCCTAGTATTTCTTTCTCTAAAATTAGATTATTGTTGCAGCAGTGCGGGCGACTGAAAACTGGATTTTTTGATATTATTTTTAAATTCCTTCAAATATATTGGTCATCTAAAGCTATTGTAGTTAATTTTGAGTACATTACAATTAGTGTATAATGCAATTGTAAGATTTTAACTCCAATTTAAACAAATCTAACGTCTGCATTAGATTTGGAGGAATTTAAAAATCAAGATCAAAATAGTTGTTAAAAGCTTTCAACAACTATGCCAAATTTTTCTTTTCCAAATAGTTTTAAAGTATATCAAGTTTCAGCGAAATTTTGTGCAATTGTAAGATTTTGACTCCAATTTGAAGAAAATTTGAGTTCTATGTGAAGAAATTTGAAAACCAACATCAAAATAATTGACAAAAAATTTTTGCAACTATAACAAAAAAAAAATCCTAATATTTCTTAAACTACATCAAATTTTCGTGAAATTTTAATACTAAATAGTAACTTAAATATTTAATTTTATTATGTTCACTCCAATTTGAAAAAATACGGTTTAGATTTGGAAATATTAGAAGATAATTAGAATAAAAGTGACTTTTAAACGGTTGCTAAAAAATTACTACATTTTAGCTCCCATAGTAACCTATAAAAGGACTCCTTCGGTCGTCCAAATATTTTTAAATCCAATCTTCCATAGGGCTTTTTAATATGATAACATATCCTTAAAAAGAAAGTTATAATCTATATCTCTCTTCCCCAAACTACCTCAGTAGCCCTCCGTGCCAGCACGGCCCAAATTATTTTTCTTCATAAATTCTGAAAATTGTATCCTTAACCTGATGTTGGATGTAATTTTAATTATGTTTATTTTCATGAGGATCAACTTGATGTTTCCATTGTTTTATAACATTGATTGGTTGTGCTCATGGCTTTATATTTTGTTTTTACATAGGATAGAAAGTATTATGCCAGAGAATGAAAAGTTCAGGAAAAAATAAAGAAGGATATACAACTCAAATATAGTTTACAAAAGAACACAAAGAATTACTAAAAGAAGAAGAGGATTGGATGAACTAGGAATTACTGATTAATCTATAGAACCCGGTTAACATCTACTCCACCCATTTAACATGGTTTAACCTGTGGTCTTTTACATATTTTTGGTCCTAAAATTTAATTCCTGATCCATCACATGTGTAAAAGTTATAAGTGTATTTTCTAAATGCCTAAAATACCCTTTTAAGTTAGATCTGCCATTTTAAGTTAAATCAAAAATGAGCGTTCTGTTGGATCTTTTGTGGCCCACATTACCCATAATCATCTGGGTTTGATCCTGAGAGAAATACCCATTTAAGTTTGAACTAGAATCTTCATCAATACCGGCAAACAAGTGTGAATGCTCTAAAGAAGATTTATGAAACTCAGGCTATCAAAATATAGTTTAGTCATAATTTTTTTTATGGGAAGAGAAACCATAACTATAAATAGCCATTAGAGAGGTGCTAAAACTTCCACACATGTGGCGATTGTTGACGTGAAAGGCCTTAATTTTATGCATAATGAAGTTTTGATTTTTGATAGGAGACAGTCCGAGGGATTACCACAAAATCAGATTTTCCCTCCATATTTGTAAATCTGCTTGTAATCGTGTACCAGAGTTTTCAAAGTCCTTGTGCAAGGCCCGTCTACAAAATACACAAATCACACAACATGAATAGTAAATTCCAGCATGAAAATCTTCATCCTACAGAATATATGCCCTTCTTTTTCGTTTTTTCTGAACATGCATCTACTAAAGCATAGACACCTCTCAGAGCTTCGTCTATCTCCCTGTCGATTTGAAATAAATTTTTTTATATATAAATTTCGTTAAAAAGAAAGTTGAAAATGAATATCTGTTTCATAGACAAAACTAAGTTGAAGAGAAAATGATTAACAATACCGTCTTATTCCTGTTTTAGAAAGACCCAATCCTGAATAAATCCATATGTAATTTGATAGAAAATGCAAAGTATATCGCTCACAGACTTCCTTTTGCTGTTTTATCTGCAAAAGAAGATTCATTAATCACATAACGATTCTTAACAGTAGTGCTGGAGAACCGGCATAAATTATGGGAGCCCCAGTCTGCAATTCTGATCTAATAAAGCTAAAAAATCAAAAACACACTTAAAAGAATTAAGACTTCAATAATGCTTGGTCATTGAAAAATCAGCTAAGGTATTGAGAAGGAAAAAAAAAAGGTTTTGTTTTTGAATCTTCAACAAACTACAATTTCTGATCAATTTTCCAAAAGACAAGAATGCTATATTCCAAAACAATGGCATCCAACAGAACTATAAAAGTTTTACCAACATAATCTAAACTTCAGAGATTTTTGCAGAGAAAAAAGAAGCAGAAATAAGTATACCGAAATCCGACATTTAGTGTAGAAAGTACTATAGAACAATATAACTGATCTCGTGCAAGTTAACAACGAAAAAGACACCGGTAAGATACCTTTTTTGATGCCAACTGTAGACAGTAACCTGCAGCATGTGGCGAAAAGATCTACAGAGAACCTCTGATCCACAGTGCATTGAAAAGATTGCCAGCAGTAGTGAACTTCTGTTAGCTGACACCACTGAGGAACCAGGAGAAGTTTGGGAATTTCTTAGGTAGCAGAAATCTTGGAACAGCACCGCAGGTAAACGCAAAGATTGTATGACGTGTGAGGAATCCATTTGAAAGAGAGCAGGTTTTCCAGCAACTTTAGTTAGCACCTCAGTACACATAAGAATGACTGCTCCAGGATCTGAACAAATATCTCCACTGCTACATGTAACCTTTGCATAGAAGATTTGTGGATCTCGCAAGTGCACAACTATGTTGAACACAGCACTAGTTGAACTTTGGATGTATTTTTGCAAGATTGGAAGAGAAACTCGGCCTGCATAATATGTCTACTGTCAGAACACTGCAAGATAACGATACATTTAAGCATTCAATTTTCCAGTTGTGGTTCACTAACTAATATCTACTACTACTCATAGTTGAAAACGAAAAAGAAATCCTTTACACTGACTTAATGTTATCGAGAAAGAAAAATGTCTAGTGCCAGAACAAAGGTGCAACCAAAGACCATCAAGTGCCATAATCACACAACAACTTGCGCTCAAGCAAAGGAATGAAAATCGCAAGCTATCAAGCTACACGAGATGCTGAAGGTACGATTTATTTTAAGCACTTCCTAGAGAGGAGGAAAAAGATAGGGATACACGGTAGGAAGCAAGCAAATAGGCAGCAGATAGGGATGCAACTATCAAACTGTTCAGGATCCATATACTACCTCCAGTGGATCCTAAACAAAGATGGGTGAAACAAACACCAACTTCTCTCCAGCTGAAAATTTTACCATGAACATTCTCCCAGAAAACTGCTCCAGACATTTTTAGATAAGGAAGTGTAACAATTGTGTGCACCTCAATTCCACAAAGATAGTAAGGTTTAAAGGAAAATATATCATAGAGGTAGGGGAAGAATGTGCCGAAAAACAGGTGTAGTTGTATAAATAGTAGGATCGAAGAACATTGGGCTATAACAGTCACATAGTAGCAAGTTAATGACTGGTAAAACCCATGATTAACAAAACAAAAGCTGCAGATTGTGTGTGAATACCAATAGCTGATGGATGATGTATGTGTACCTATCTAATTTCTTCTAATGTATTTGATATATTGACCTATTCATATGTGTCACTGTTATACACAGCTTGTCCATGAATTTAAGAAACAATGTATGACCAGCTAGTATTTAGGACGCTCTAACAGGACATCAGTTTTCTTTACATATCTATCCCTTGGTTCTGTTTTTTTATACTCTAGTTCAGACATGCTCAGAAATTTTACTTCCCCGGGCAATAATTATAGTTAAAAATGATCCCTGTTTGAGTTAATGAAGAACAAGGTGAAGCAATGTTTAGCGCGACTGCACGACCATCCATAACAATGAAGGATCCAAAATACAGGTGCACTAAAAAAAACACTACTCACCACAATGGTCAGAGTCGAGTATTAGTAATAGTAATTCCCACACAGTTATAGCATATATATTGACACCATAGCATTACTCTTAAATTAAGAAGGCATTGGTGCAATACCAAGTAAATCATAAAAATAGTAGCAAATCAGGATGTATTTCGGAGTTTCGCAGTTTATAGAGTGACTTAGTAAAACCATTGATGTATTTCGAATAAAAATTCTCCTTTTAAAACAAGTTCAGTTAAGGCTTGTTAACCAACATGAATATGCTTACCCAACTAAGTCTGCAGCGAGGACAAATCTCAATAGCTCTGATCATCAGGGTTACGTCCTACAGATTTCTGATTAAGGATAGGGTGTGTGAAGAAACCATCCAACTTTCGTTGTGCTGTTATAGTCCTTCAACATTTAGGAAGGAACATAAGATGGTAATCATGTCACTCTCAACAATTTTTCTGCCGAGTCATCATCATCTTCAGAGCCTCCTCTTTCTACTCGTGAACATGAGTATCTAAATTAAGGCTGTCCAGACCTACTGATCTCGCGCTAGCTGCATGGAGTGCATAAATGATGAGAGCTCGATAAAATAGAACGACAAGGAAAGGAGGGATTAGTTTGTAAGAAGATTAATGGTTTCTATTCTATATGTGTAAGGATGGAAATGGAATAATCCCTATTTGGTTCTGTATACCAATCATTGGACAGACTGAAGTTATAAAAATAAAAGTAGAAAACACGTACAAATGTCGTATATATGCTTAAGATAGTCTCTAGTATCACAACCTACCGACTTAGATATCAAGACGGATTTGAATTATGCAGTAACTCCAAGCCTGAAACTGCTAATTTGAGAAATGTTGGAGAGAACATATTGACTATCAATGACACGAATAGAAACAAAACTGCATATTGTTTAAAACATAAAAGTTAGAAATAATATCATGTAGCTAAGTTGTAAGCCTACACTAGAATTGGTTACCTAGGAACTAGGAAGTTTCTTCCTAAATGTTTTGCAGTGGAGAATCTACAGTCTTAAAAAGTAAGCAAAACAGCGTATACACAGTTGTGGAAATAACGTAAAGAAATGTACATAGCGGATATATGAGATACCATGTGACATAGGTTTCAAACTGAGCATAAAATAATGAATACTCACCCTAAAATGACTTATTAAGTGCCTCCTGATTGCAATTGTAGGGTCTTGATCATCCCCTGGGACTTGCCAAATGCCTCCAAATCGTGATCTGAGGTCTTATTTTGTGCCCAAGGACTTATAGGACGCCTCTACATGGTAATCGTAGGGTCCTAATCTGCCCCTGGGATCTTATTAGATGCCTTCGGATTGTGATCCGAGGTCTTGCTTTTCCCCGAGGACTTATAAAAATACCTCCTCTGCTTGGGATTATAGGGTCTTATCAAATGCCGTCGGATTGTGGTCCGAGGTCTTACTTTCCCTAGGACTTATAAAAATGCCTTCGCAGTGTATTATTGCACATTTCATAGCTACATATAGCTCAAGTTACCACTAAAAAAAAAAAATCTAACGTGCAAATCTCATTAAAAAGGGGTCATTGTAGCATTGTATTGCAGGATATGGTAATATGTGTTCTCAAAATTTAAAAAAACACATTCGTATTCGAATCATGCAAACTTGCATGGAGCATGATTCTTTGATTTCTAGAGGACTTATTGCATGCCTCCAAAGACTTACTGCATGCCTCCAATCTTTGCTGAAAGGACCCAATGTGTCCCTGGGTCTTACTTCTGCCTCCGGATTGTGATCCGAGGATCTTATATTGCTCCGGGGACTTACTAAATGCATCTTAACTTATAATCGTAGGGTCTTAATATGCCCATGGGACTTATCAAATGCCTTCAGATCATGATCAGAGGTCTTCCTTTGCCCCGAGAACTTACCAATTGCCTTTAAATCGTATCACTGTACATATCTTAGTTACATACGGCTCGAATACCACAGCCGTTTCAAGATGTAGCACATCAAGCAATGCATATATCTGCTAAAGTTACCGCTGGAATTTTTATTAATGTGCAAACCTCACCAACAAAAATATCATAGCAACAGTGATTCTTATCAATACACTGTAATATGAATTCACCAAACAGATAATATACGAATGATATTTGAATCATGATGATCTTCACGGACGACTAGGTGCAACCAGCTTCTAATAAAATATATGGAAAATAATCCTAGTACTCAAATGGTTTTACAAAGTGCAGGGGTCTTATTGTATGCCTATGAGGTCTTACTGTATGCCTCCACTTGCAATCTAAAAGTCTTATTTTGCGCCCAAGGACTTATTAAATGCCTCCTGATTGCAATTCAAGGGTCTTAACCAGCCCCTGGGACTTATCAAATGCCTTCGGACTGTGATCCTAGGTCTTATTCTGTGCCCGAGGATTTATAAAATGCCTCTGGATGGTAATGGTAGGGTCTTAATCTGCCCTGGGACTTACCAAATGCCTCCAAATCGTGATCTGGGGTCTTATTTTGTGCCCGAGAACTTATAAAATGCCTCTGAATGGTAATGGTAGGGTCTTAATCTACCCTGAGACTTACCAAATGCCTCCTAACCGTGATCTGAGGTCTTATTTTGTGCCCGAGAACTTAAAAAAGGCCTCTGAACGGTAATTGTAGGGTCTTAATCTGCCTATGGGACTTGCCAAATGCCTTCAAATCGTGATCTAAGGTCTTACTTTGTGCCCGGGGACTTATAAGACGCCTCTGAATGGTAATCATAGGGTTCTAATCTGCCCCTGCCTTCGGATTCGAGGTCTTATTCTGTGCCCGAGGACTTATAAAACGCCGCTGAATGGTAATGGTGGGGTCTTAATCTGCCCTGAAACTTACCACATGCCTCCAAATCGTGATCTGAGGTCTTATTTTGTGCCCAGGGGCTTATAAGACGCCTCTGAATGGTAATTATAGGGTTCTAATCTGCCCATGGGATTTTATTAGATGCCTTCGGATTGTCATCCGAGGTCTCGTTATCACTGGAAATATGTGACGGTACATGATTAAGCAGCCATTGGTACCCAAAAAGCCAAACTTGAATAAAATACAAGCAATTATTCCATTCTTTATATGTTCCACATCATAGTGGCAGAACAATTTTATCATCTACGATATGAGCAGATGATTTGAACTACTTTAGATACGTAGCAATTATCCCAGTCGGGGTTATATGAACCACCTAGATAGGTGGTAATCATCCCCCCGGACGCCAACTGCCTCTAAATCATGATATGAGGTCTTATTTAGTTCCCGGGGACTTATAAAACGCCCTCTGGATTGTAATCGTAAGGTCTTAATCTTCCCCTGGGACTTGCCAAATGCCTCCAAATCGTGATCTGAGGTCTTATTTTGTGCCCAAGGACTTATAAGACGCCTCTACATGGTAACCATAGGGTCCTAATCTACCCCTGGGATCTTATTAGATGCCTTCGGATTGTGATCCGAGATCTTGCTTTTCCCAGAGACCTTATAAAGATGCTTCCTCTGCTTGGGATCATAGGATCTTATCAAATGCCTTTGGATTGTGGTCCGAGGTCTTACTTTCCCTAGGACTTATAAAAATGCCTCTGCAGCGTATTATTGCACATTCCCTAGCTATATATAGCTCAAGTTACCACTAAAAATATCTAACGTGCAAAACTCATTAAAAAGGGGTCATTGTAGCATTGTAGCATTGTATTGCAGGATATGGTAATATGTATTCTCAAAATGTAAAAACACACACTCGTAGTCGAATCATGCATACTTGCATGGAGCATGATTCTTTCATTTCTAGAGAACTTACTACATGCCTCCAAGGATTTACTGCATGCCTCCAATCTTTGCAGAAAGGACCCAATGTTCCCCTGGGTCTTAAGGAATGCCTCCGGATTGTGATCCGAGGATCTTATATTGCCCCGAGGAATTACTAAATGCCTCTTAACTTGTAATCGTAGGGTCTTAATATGCCCATGGGAATTATCAAATGCCTTCATATTCATGATCAGAGGACTTACTCAGCAAGCTATTACACCCATAGAGTTCCAGGACTGAATTAGTGAGCGAGCTTATTAGTCTGCCCCCTGGGGACTAAAAGCCTTCGGACTGTAATCCGAGGTCTTACTTTGCCCCGAGAACTTACCAGTTGCCTCTAAATCGTATCACTGTATATTTCTTAGGGCAACTGTAACGGTGCGACTACCCTATCGACTAAAAACCAAATTTTGGTTGGTCTTTGGCTTAAAAACCACAGCGGTAGGGGAGCAAATTTTACTCGCACGCTCTTCTTGGTAGCCGTATGATACAAGGCGTTCTCTTAGTGGGCCGAATATAACACGGACGGTTAGCTATCCTAACGTATGTTGTATTGTCGTTCACTTAGAAGAGCGCGGAACTATACGCTCATCTGAATGAGCGCCAAATATAATGCGCTCAGTTAACAATACGTATGATTGAGCGTCTAGTTGGGTGGCCGTATTACGAGAGACGGCTTCATAGAAGGTCGTAATAATTGTTGCGTCTAGTTGGGTGGCCGTATCACGAGATACGCTGTCGATGAAAGACGCTTATCTCTGAAACGACCACCCAGTTGACCGTTTTAATATTTTGGCAGTTGCTCTACGTGACCGTATACAACTTGGCAGTGCACCTAAGTGACCGTATGGAACAACGGCCAGTTAGGAGACGATTCTCCATGGAGCGGCTCACTAAGGAACCGTGAGACAGAGGGGCGGCTTCGTAATTGACCGTGTACATTAATTGTTTTGGGAGTTGCTCTAAGTGACCGTATATAACTTGGCAGTGCACCTAAGTGACCGTATGGATTCACGGCTAGCTAGGAGACCGATTCTCCAGTGGAGCGGCTCACTAAGGGACCGTGTGACACAGGGGCGGCTTGGTAATTGACCGTGTGGTAGGGTTTCAGTATTTATAGTTATGTTTGGGAAGGCTATGAGCATTTTCTTCTCTACTTAACAGAAGAACGGCCGCAGGAAAAGAAGAACACGGTTAATCCTTCACCCACTCAATCAAAGGTAAAAGCTTTCTTCCACACTGTCCTCTATATTTTTGTGATTGCTATTGATTCTTGAGAATGAAAAATGATGAAATTGATGAAACTGTGATTGCCGCCGTAGAAACCCATTTATGAAATTGATGAAACTATGATCTTATTTCGAAATGTTAAGATAATCTTTAACATTTTGTGCTTAAGAGGAAAAATCAGAGTTATTTATTGATCGGTTAATTCTTGTGTACATTTTCTTTTTCGTGCAATTTCAGTAATTTATGTTCCAATGCCCTAAGATTTCTTGGAGGTAATAACTCTGTCAATTTCTCTCAAGTTGTCATATATTGTTCAATTTGAGTCACATAGCCATCTTTCTGGCCTCTTTTGAACTGCACATTGCACGCATGTAAGGAAATCGAGTTTGGGTTTTAAGTTTTCATGAGGTTTTGTTGAGAGAATGGTTTGGAACTTATTGATTAGAACTTATTGATTAGCTTAGAAATGTGGGGTTCAATGAATCCGGATGTTTTGAGCAAAGTTAAGAAAATATAATTTTGAAAATAGAACTTATTGTTAGAGTTGTCTGTGGTTTTGCATTTTATTTTTCAGTTATAGTTGGTACCAGAAAATAGAATTTGGAAAATCAACCCTCCAAATGTTCGAAATTCATTTAGTGGATTTAGGTTCAGTACTTTTTAGTTTTGGTTCAGCTATTGTATTCGTTATAATCTTTTGTTATGGTAAGGAAAAATATGGAGTAATATTATTTTTCCCTTACAATTTTTTTGAAATAGATGTTGAGGAAAGCTGCCTCTCGATTTGTTGGTGGGAAAAAAAGAAACAAAAAAGCAACCACATCGGAGGACCCAGTAGTAGATCAGGTGCCGGAAGGAATGAACGATGATGTTGGCCTGGTAATGGTGGAAGATGATGCCCACGCTTCCTGTAATATGAGTCTCAAGGCAGACCCAAAGACCAAGTACATGCATCGCGGGTCTATAAAATCGAACCAACAACATTATCTTGTTATATCTGAGCACTGCACTAGAGCTGCTATTATATCGAAAAGGCAGGATGGACGCGATTTTTGACAATGGAGTTTGGCGAGTCGTCACATGCAATGATAGACTACATCGTCGAGCGTTTCTGGGACAGCACAAACACCTTCCACTTTCCGTTTGGTGAAATGGGGATTACACCTTTGGACTGGATGATGCTGACCGGGATTAGTATTGTGTTGGAGGGGCCATTCCATATGACAACATCAAATATTCCTTTGAATATGTACAAGAACATATTTTCCCGGATCTGCTATACAATGAAGGCTGTAGTTTAGCAGGACAATCTCCGCAATGGATTTCAGATTCCATGACAGTGTCCTTTTTGGCCTCATACTTTAAAAAGGAGAAGTTGGTAGAGGCGAAAGGAGATGACAAACTTGCAACACAAATTGCCCGAGCCTTCTGGATGTATGTTTTGGGTCAATTTTTCTTCTCAAATGCAAAGAACTACATCGATGCCGGTTGGTTAGCTGCTTTTGATGATATAGATAAAGTTGGCACTTATGACTGGGGTGGTGCCGGTTTTTCCAAACTCTTGAACACACTTGGCGTAGCCGGTAGGGGAACGTCACTAACCGTATCGCGCCAGATATTGGAGGTAAATAACTTTCCTTGCAATATTATTTAAATGGTTATTTGGTGGTAACTTATTATTTTTATTGTTTTCTTGAAATTGAAGTTCTGGGGGTATGAGTATCTGGGCATACTTCGACCTCATATCCCATCCGTTGAGACAGCAATGATGTGGCCAAGATGTTCGCGTTGGAAGATTTCACGAATAAAGAAAAATGATATTCTCCGTGCAAGGGCTCTTCTAAACGAATTGACGGCCGACGATGTAACATGGGTCCCGTGAGCTACCTGCATTACAGCAAAAATCACATCAAACATCGATAATGAAATATTCCGTAGAGCGTTGCAGGTCACGGATAGGCGCATTGTATTTAGTTGGCTTGGCACTGTGAGTTTACAATTTATGTTTTTAGTTGTGATTATTTATTCATTTCCTATTTTATTTTACTGGTATATGGGTCATAATTATTAACTATAAATAGTATAACGTTTACCTCGGAGAGCGGTTATGGGCCCAAATCATTGGTGGCTGGAGAATTCCACCTAACCCCCCGGGGCGTGTTAGCAACATCAAATTGCCCGAAGCTACGAAGATAATGGAAAACATTAACGTCCAAATATCTGAATATCTTGGAGAACCAGTTTCGTATGACGTGTATTTGGAGTATTGGCGACGTGTAACCAACTTCAAAAAATTTTGCACCAAAGTCGACTGGGAGGTGGAAACGTACAACATTGTGGGTGAGCGTGTTGGAAAATCAATCGACTTTCCCGATGAGCATGTAGCCCTACCGCCCCAAGATAATTGGTCATACGTAAGTATATTTTAAATCTTTTTTTTTCTAAGTCGTAACATAATTATTGTTGACAGGGTAACGTTTTATATTATGTGTTACAGGGCGAATCTTATACACTTGCGCAAGATTTGTCCGACTTTACCCATCAATTCCGCAAGTTTCATTTGGAAGAGGTCTGTGATTACCAGAAACTAACCACCAGTTTGCAGCAACAACTAGCATATTCCATGTCCCACCAACCACAGCTAGGTTTTTGGGTCTTTTTCAGCAACGGTGCCACCACAAATATGGAATACCGGGAGGCCTAGTTCATCGTCAAATTTGTCTCCGTTTATGCCACCTCGGCAATCTCGTGGGGACGAAAATGAGAGTGGATAATTTCCATCTTTTATTGTTCTGTAATTTTAAACTAATATTTGTTTATATCTATCATTCAACGTTTCTGTTCACGTGAGTTGTCAGGATATCTTTCTAGCTTACGTTTTCCAACAATGTGACAAAAATTAGTTATATAACAATTGACTCTGTCTCCATAGTAATTCACTAAAATATAAATTTATCACCAAATTCAAATTTGTTACCGTTTTCTAACCGTTATTAATTATTACCATTGAACAACAATTCCACTTCTATGGTGGAATGTATACACCTATAAATACATAATCTTATTCCTTTCATCCTCATTCCAAATCCACCTCTTTAACATTTTAGTAGAAATCTTTAACATTTTAGTAGAAATTTGTAATTTTGTGTTTTCATTTAATGGCGGGTTACGAAAATTTTAGACTTAATGCAGAGAATTTTACACTAGAGGAAGATTTAACTCTATGTCGCAACATAGTATTGCATTATCCAGCAAGAGGGCATGAACGTGGGATGAATGGTACAATGAGCATGCAATGGTTAGAAGATACACATGCTAACTTTTGTAACGAAACCGGTAATCCTAACAACAGGAACAGAGCCGGGCTTTTTTTTCGATATGTGCAAATCACAAAGGAAGTGTTAGAATTTTCTTCTTTAACTGCTAAGGTGAATGAATTTCGTCTTTACTCTGAAACTGATGATGCAATTATTTCAAGAACTCTTGAGGAATGGTTAAGATGGATACGTTCAGATTTCAGGTACAAACCTCATTTCGAGATCTTAAGGGTGATGGAAGAATTCAATCCCTTCGTGTTGATTGTTCTCCCAAGTAGTGAATATCGTCGTCCACGCCGTCCTACAAGCCAAGTCTTAAGGTTTCATGACAGGCTTGCTTAGAGAAGTATGGTTTCCTCCTTGTGAAAAAGTTAAATTTCCCTTAGTTGGTTCCTTAATTATTACTATCTGTAGTCTATTCTGTGGCAGAGTATTAATTAATTAATTGTATTGTCACTTCAACCGTAACTTGTGATGAATATCAATAATTCCACTTACATGACTTGTCTTTTTTTTCTTTCTATCTATAGTCTATTCTTTGGCAGAGTCTTAATTAATTAATTGTATTGTCACTTCAACCGTAACTTGTGATGAATCTCAATAATTCCACTTACATGACCTGTCATTTTTTCCTTTTTAGCTATAGTCTATTCTGTGGCAGAGTCTTAATTAATTAATTGTATTGTCACTTCAACTGTAACTTGTGATGAATATCAATAATTCCACTAACATGACTTGTCATTTTTTCTTTTTATCGATAGTCTATTCTGTGGCAGAGTCTTAATTAATTAATTGTATTGTCACTTCAACCGTAACTTGTGATGAATATCAATAATTCCACTTACATGACTTGTCATTTTTTTCTTTATATCTATAGTCTATTCTGTGGCAGAGTCTTAATTAATTAATTGTATTGTCACTTCAACCGTAACTTGTGATGAATCTCAATAATTCCACTTACATGACCTGTCATTTTTTCCTTTTTTGCTATTGTCTATTCTGTGCCAGAGTCTTAATTAATTAATTGTATTGTCACTTCAACCGTAACTTGTGATGAATCTCAATAATTCCACTTACATGACCTGTCATTTTTTCCTTTTTAGTTATACTCTATTCTGGAGTCTTAATTAATTAATTGCAGGCTTGTATTACAACTATAAAATGAACACATATATTCTACAATGCAAACCAACCCAAAACTACTTAACTTGCGAAAACTAGAAACATCCCAAAACTACAAACCTTCACAACTAATGGCAGGCAACCAAAACTTCAATATGTATGGTGCATCTTCTTCTTCCCATTCTTATATTCCTAATGATTAGTTAACCCTATCTTCGTCGTCTGAAGATGAATTTACTCGTAAATCAGAATACCCGAATCGAAATGGCTCTAAGGAAAAATGACCAAGCAATCAATTTGGGGTTGATAGCTTCATATATAGATTGGCCACATACCCGAATCGAAATTCAAAGAGATCGTGAAATCGAAGCAAGGCAGCTATGGAGAGATTACTTTTCCAGGAACCCTCGTTTTCCTCCCAATGTTTTCCGCAGGAGATTTAGAATGCTAAGACAATTGTTTAACCGCATATTGAGGGATGTGGTAGCAATAAACCCGTATTTCGTTCAAAAAAGGGATGCGGCCGGCCGCCTGGGGTTAACCCCACACGTGAAGATTACGGCTGCAATTCGCATGTTGGCGTATGGATGCGCAGCGGATACAATAGATGAATACTTACGCATCGGGGAAAGCACTGTACTGCAAGCAACACGGAAATTTTGTTTGACTATTGTCAGGTTATATGAGGAGGAATATTTGCGGAACCCCACCCCTGCAGATGTTCAACTGTTGCTTGAGCAGAACAAGGCAAGGGGATTTCCTAGGATGCTCGGCAGTATAGATTGTATGCATTGGAAATGGGATCGATGCCCATCTGCTGAATCAGGGGCTTACAAATCATACAAAGGCGATGAGTGTATTGTTTTAGAGGCAGTGGTTTCACAGGATCTATGGTTTTGGCATGCATTTTTTGGTATGCCTGGTTCAAACAACGATATCAATGTCTTGAACCGTTCTTATATTTTTAAAAACGTTATCGAAGGGAAGACGCCACCAGTGAACTTCGAGGTGAACGGGAACCATTATGATATGGGATACTATCTTGGCGATGGGATATACCCTAAGATAGCAACCATTATCATGTCGATCAAGCATCCAGATTCACAAAAAAACGCAAATTCTCTTTTATGCAAGAGGCTTGCCGAAAAGATGTGGAGCGAGGCTTTGGGGTATTGCAAAACCAATTTGCAATCGTTAAACAACCTGCAAGAATGTGGAATTTCGACACACTTGCATATATAATGAAAACGGTTATTATACTCCACAATATGATTGTGGAGGATGAACGTATACCCGGGGATTGGCCACATGAATATGACCAAGGCCGCAACCAAGCACCAGTTACTATTTCACGTCATCGAACTGCTCAACTATCAAGGATGTCACAACACCACCGCCGACTTGCAGTACATAGCAAAGAAAAGCACATTCAATTACGAAATGACTTGATCGAACATATATGGTCTGATTTCGGTGATGTATGAAAGTTAAATGCCGATAAGTATTGTGGGTATATCTAATGTGAACCCTCCGGAGACACCACTCATGTGAAAACGAGTTATCTTAAATTGTACTGTTTTTTCAGTGGTAATAAATGACTTACTTGGTGTTTCCTGACTCAAAAGTTAAAGTTTTCATTAATTAAAAGGAAAATTACAAGCCCAGATTAATATTGCTTTAGGTAATCCGAGATTCTCTTCTTTTCTGTAAAATCTATTGTTTCCTAATTTCAATCCACTTTTTTGTTGCGGCATCTAATAAAGAGACGTCCGTCATCATTATTCGGTACTCCTCTTTCACTAAGCGATACTCCTTCATTGATGCAAGCTCGGCATCTCTCTGATCAATCTTCCTTTTAGCATTTTCGTTATAACTGTTGTTGAAGTTTTTTTGGTTGTTAATAATTTTATCCAAAGCTTCTGCTTGGGAACTAGATTTTGCTCTCCCCGTTTGCTTTAGGCTTTTTGACTCTTTTTTTTCCATTGGCCGTGGATACGTGTTAGGTATATCTCCTATATCTTCGTTTCCACTCCATTGGGCTTGACTAGATGAAGGTCTTTCCGGGTTATTCTTCGGCTTGGGATGAATCGAAAACAGCGGTTGATCGCCGTGAATATTTTATGTTCTCTAACATAATTGCGTAACACTCTTCATGCTTAAATGGTTTACCTCCATTAGCTTCCTTGAACAGCCTCCTTACTTCTTGAACCTGTGTATCGTTGTTTACAAAAATACTTAGTGCATCACATACAATTCAAAACTCGACTAAGGGTGCTTAAAAATTAAGTGTTGCCTTACCTTTGTATCAGGGCCCCATCTAGTGTGGTGCTGACGTTCCACTTCTGCCTCCTTTACGGAGTATAGAGCCACATCTTTACTTATTCCCTGAAATCGTTTTTGAATGGAGGTCCAACTACGATCATCCATTGAAGGTATAACTTCTTTCATTCTATCTTTGATGCGAGACCATAATTTGTCTTCTGATTGATCGGTACCAACAGTAGAATCTTGATATACTGATAAATGAATTCTACACATGGTTACATCTTCATTTGTACTAAAATTTGGACCTCTGGGTCTTGGTGCCATTTCAAAATTAATAATACTGAACAAAAGCTAATTGGACAGAATAAAAATGGAAAATCACATCAACAAATTATTGAAAAATAATGACGAACAATAGGAATAGGAATGAAATAAGAAAAGATGGGGTAGATGAAACAGAACAAGTAAACCAACTAATTTATATACATCAGTTTACTAGCCGTTGTAAAATTTTCTCAACGGTTCTCAACGGTTCTCAGAATCGCAAGCGGCTCACTAAGGGACCGTTTGGAATCCATACGGTTTCCTAACGAACCGTCTGAACAGCTGCTCCAACGGTACCAAATTTGAACCCCGCGGCCAGTTAGGAGACCGTGCAATATATATGAATGGCGGCTAGTTAGGAGACCGTATGGATGTATCACGGCTAGCTAGGAGACCGTATGCTTGTATTGCGGGTTCCACGAAGGTCGTATGAATCAGGCGGCTCCTTAAATAAACGTATACATCCCATACGGTTTGCAGGAAGAAGGTATATGGGTGGGAGTTCTTCTATAACACCGTATGTCTTGGACGGCATTCTATACAAACGCGGAAGTGTGAAGCGTCGACCCAGAACACCGTGTAGTGAAGCGCTACTGTAATGTTTCGTATCTTCAAGGGGCGTTGTTGTAGCTAACCGTATTAAGAGGCGTATACTTAGCTGAGCGCAGTACCAGACGTTTCTCTAGGGATACTTCTGATATAAATACGCTCCTCTAGCTGAACGTATTCGGCATACGCTATCTCACATGCCCGTGCGAGTATACTTAGAATTCGGAGAGAATTCACTCCGATACTGTAGCAAATCTGGAGTAAAACACAAATATGTTCTCCCGTTGCGGCTGCAAACTGACGAGTAAAGAGAAAATTTTCTCTTCTCTCTTTACTCGACTCGCCCGTTGCAGTTGCTCTTAGCTACATACGACTCGAATACCACAGTCGTTTCAAGATGTAGCACATCAAGCAATACATATATCAGCTAAAGTTACCGCTGGAATTTTTATTAATGTGCAAACCTCACCGACTAAAGTGTCATAGCAACACTGATTCTTATCAATATAGTGTAATATGAATTCACCAAACAGATAATATACTAATGTTATTAAATCATGATGATCTTCACTGAAGATTAGGCGCAATCAGCTTCTAATAAAATATATGGAAAATTATCCTTGTAGTCATGGTTTTACAAAGTGCAAGGGTCTTATTGCATGCCTATGAGGACTTACTGTATGCCTCCAGTTGCAATCAAAGGGTCTTATTTTGTGCCCAAGGAGTTATTAAATGCCTCATGATTGAAATTCAAGGGTCTTTACCAGCCCCTGGGACTTATCAAATGCCTTCGGACTGTGATCCTAGGTCTTATTCTGTGCCCGAGGATTTATAAAACGCCTCTGAATGGTAATGGTAGGGTCTTAATCTGCCCTGGGACTTACCAAATGCCTTCAAATCGTGATCTGGGGTCTTATTTTGTGCCCGAGAACTTATAAAACGCCTCTGAACGGTAATTGTAGGGTCTTAATCTGCCTATGGGACTCTGCCTTCAAATTGTGATCTAAGGTCTTATTTTGTGCCGGGGACTTATAAGACGCCTCTGAATGATAATCATAGGGTTCTAATCTGGCTCTGGGATTTATCAAATGCCTTCAGACTGTTAAACGAGGTCTTGTTCTGTGCCCGAGGACTTATAACGCCTCTGAATGGTAACAGTAGGGTCTTAATCTGCCCTGGGACTTACCAAATGCCTCCAAATCGTGATCTGAGGTTTTAATTTGTGCCCGAGGACTCATGAGACGCCTCTGAATGGTAATTGTAGGGTCTTAATATACCTCTAGGACTTACCAAATGCTTTCAAAAATCGTGATCTAAGGTCTTATTTTGTGCCCAGGGGCTTATAAGACGCCTCTGAATGGTAATCGTAGGGTTCTAATCTGCCCATGGCTCGAATACCACAGTTGTTTCAAGATGTAGCACCTCAAGCAATATATATATCAGCTAAAGTTACCGCTGGAATTTTTCTCAACCCTCGCCGACTAAAGTGTCATAGCAACACTGATTCTTATCAATATAGTGTAATATGAATTCACCAAACAGATAATATACTAATGATATTTGAATCATGATGATCTTCACTGAAGATTAGGCGCAATCAGCTTCTAATAAAATATATGGAAAATAATCCTTGTACTCATGGTTTTACAAAGTTCAAGGGTCTTATTGCATGCCTATGAGGACTTACTGTATGCCTCCAGTTGCAATCAAAGGGTCTTATTTTGTGCCCAAGGACTTATTAAATGCCTCATGATTGAAATTCAAGGGTCTTGACAAGCCCCTGGGACTTATCAAATGCCTTCGGACTGTGATCCTAGGTCTTATTTTGTGCCCGAGGATTTATAAAACGTCTTTGAACGGTAATGGTAGGGTCTTAATCTGCCTCTGGGACTTACCAAATGCCTTCAAATCGTGATCTTAGGTCTTAGTTTGTGCCTCTGAATGATAATCATAGGGTTCTAATCTTCCTCTGAGATTTATCAAATGCCTTCGAACTGTTAAACGAGGTCTTGTTCTGTGCCCGCGGACTTATAATGCCTCTGAATGGTAACGGTAGGGTCTTAATCTTTCCTGGGACTTACCAAATGCCTAATCGTGATCTGAGGTCTTATTTTGTGCCCGAGGACTTATAAGACACCTCTGAATGGTAATTGTAGGGGTCTTAATCTGCCTCTGGGACTTACCAAATGCTTTCAAATGGTGATCTAAGCTCTTATTTTGTGCCCGGGGACTTATAAGATGCCTGTGAATGGTAATTGTAGGGTTCTAATCTTCCCATGGGATTTTATTAGATGCCTTCGGATTGTCATCCGAGGTCTCGTTATCACTGTAAATATGTGACTGTACATGAGTAAGCCATTGGTACCCGAAGAGCCAAACTTGAATACAATACAAACAATTATTCCATTCCTTTGTATGTTTCACATCATAGTGGCAGAACAATTTTATCAATTAAGATATGAGCAGATGAGATGAACTACTTTAGATATGTAGCAGTCATCTCGGTCTAGATGATATGAACCACCTAGATAGGTGGTAATCATCTCTACCTATTACTATGCGACTGTACTTGAATAATCCATCGATACCCACAAACAACGAAGAAGTTAAACAGATTTAGGGTTTCTGAGTTCAACCACCATCAAACAACAAAGAAGTTAAGCAGATTTAGGGTTTCTGAGTTGTAAAGATTTAGATTAATTCGTACCTTTTTAAACTCAAGTGATCCCACTTTCCTGAAAGAATGAGATGAAATCTCTGTTTCTCAACTATCAATTAGGGTTTAAGAATATCCCTAATTTCCTCATCAAGAACAAACATGGAACGCATGAGAAGTTAAGCAGATACGTACCTTGGAGAATGAGATTGAGAATGAGGAAATCATTGCTATCAGAGACCCCCTTTCCCCTAGCAACGGCTATAACCCAACTACGATATACCTCTTCTCTCTCTTTCTCCCTAAAACCGACTACAAGAAAATATTCGATTCCTTTTCTTATTTAAAAAGAAAAATTTGGCCTCTCTTATTTGGTACTGCCCGTTGTCCCTCTTGTGGAACTGATCGAGTGAAAGACCTAATACGGACCACTACCTTGGAGTGTTTTTATCCATTCTAGTGAATGGTCAAGATTAACTGAATTTTCAAACAGATAGTAGTATATCATGAAACATAAAAAAAAATGTCAAACACCAGAGAGCACTGGTTCAAACCCCATTTGAATTAAACAGCTTGTCTTTTTTTTTTCAATCCGTGGGTTAAAACTCCATTACCCTATACCTATTACTATTAAAACCCCAGTCAAAACAAAATAAAACAAAAACCTTATTTGAATAAATCTTTCTAAACTACTATTTATATTAATTCAACCCAACAAAAATAAAAATCAACCC
Organism: Papaver californicum; assembly: GCA_023531435.1. Classification (NCBI taxonomy): domain Eukaryota; kingdom Viridiplantae; phylum Streptophyta; class Magnoliopsida; order Ranunculales; family Papaveraceae; genus Papaver; species Papaver californicum. The sequence goes on from JAJJMC010023031.1 coordinate 852,630, forward strand.
CACTCTTAATCTTTATTCTCTCTCACCACCAACATTACCAGCACCAGCTCACCACCACCAACCAACAACAACCACCATCATCCAACAACACCACCACTACCAGCCACCAACTAAGAGCAGCACCAACCACCACCACCAACGAGCATCACCAACCAGTACCGCCATCACCCACCACCACCACCACCAACGAGCACCACTAAAAACCACCAGGTCCACTACCAAAGAGCACCACCACCAACCACCACCACCAACCAACAATAACCAACACCACATCCAACACCAACAACCAACATCAACGAGCACCACTAACAACCACCATATCCACCACCAATCATCATCATTTTTCTGACGTTTCACCACCAAAAAACTCTAATTTCGACAATGATGATGTATCATTATTTTTTGATGATGATTTTCGACGATGATGATCTGGAGGTGTTGGTGATGTTTGTAGAGGATAGAAAGAGGAGGAATAGGTGTTATTGGTGGTGGATCTGGACATGTAGTGGTGGGGGAGAAAAAAATAACGAGGAGGAAGCGATGGGGGAGGAGGAGGTGTTGTTGGTGGCTGATCTGGACATAGAAAGAAAAGGAGGTACTGGTGGTGTTGGTGGAGAAGACGGAGGTGCTGTTAGTGGAGGATATGGGTGACAGAGCTATTATTGGTGAACATAATAGGAAAATAAAAAGAGAGAGAGGTGTTGGTGAAGGAGACAGAGGTGTTGTTGCTCTGGATCTATCTTTTCTCACTGGTTTGGTGACGATGGAGCTACTGTTGCTGGTGGTGATGGTGGTGTGGAGGAGGAGGAGGAGGAGGAAGAAGAAGAAGAAGAAGAAGAAGAAGAAATGTTCAGGAATTACTAGATAAATGTGAACCATTGGGAATATTTGATAGGTAATGTAACTATCGGGATATTTAGTTTTTATCTAACGCTTACTATGTTCGTGTGAATTTATCCTCTATGATTTCTTTTTCAGCATTGCTACCCTCGCGGTTGCTCAGAACATGCGTGAGCTTTACAGATTGGTGCTTGTGGACATTCCATTGGCTCCATATTTCTCTGAATGCATTACTTCTGAGATAAAAATTCCTTGTTTGCTACATCTTATCTTTGCTATAATCAGCATTGTTTCTTCTCTTATTGTATCTGCAGCAATAATATTTTGACCTCTTTTAAGTACAGTCAAATACTGTATATATATCATGTTGATTTTTTTATTCTATGTTTTATCATTTATGGTTTACGGGGGTCGAGGGGCAGCGCCCCTTCGTTAACATTCATATCTCATTTTTTTCATTTTATTATGAGGTCTTTTTTGTTAATATGTGTTTCAGTAGATGTAGAATGGATATTTTTATTCATGTTGATACATTATTTACTTTACTTGTGTCTTTTTTCTGTGTGCAGGTCTTGTATTGTTGATTTAAAAATGCAAATGCAAACATGTAGTTGCCAAATATATCGCGTGTATGGTTTTTCATGCTTGATAGGACAATGACCGACCTCTCCTATTTTTGTCAATGTATATGTTATGACTACTGTAATAGGGTCCAATCATAATGAATCAACCAGGTTACTATGTTACTTTTTTCTTCCCCATTTTGTTTTTATGAATTATACAATTGTGTTATATAATAACTTGGAATTTAAGAACAAGTGAACCGTGAATCAACAAGTCAATGAATGAATAATTAAACGAATTAAGCGTATGTTATAATATCAGTACATATCAATATGTTTTGTGGTTTTACTCTGTACATATCTATATGTACTAAAGTTGGATGAGTTATGTTTGTAATTGTGTGACATCGATATGTACTACCAGGTTTTACTGTACAAGCAGATATATACTGCAAGTATTTGAGGACTCATATTTTTTTTAATTCTTTTATACTAAGTCCATATGACTAGTATGTTGCAGTACTATAAGAAGCATTGAAACACATTCAATCTTTTAAACCTGAGAATCACACTAGTTGAGTGAGAAATGTTAATGTCAGTATCTCATTATTCAATTGATCAGAAATAAAATTCATTTTTTTTCTTCTACAAGATGCAAAAATGAATTCGAAAGATTGAAATATTACAACTAAAATAACAACAATAATTCTCTCTTTCTGTACCAATGAAAATAATTTCTCTTTAGTACATTCTCTTTTATCTTGTTATAAGATTTAATTATATTTCTCTTCTTCTGTTTTTTTTAGAACCATGAAAGAAATGTCCCAACCACGACCAGCATCGTTAGTCTTTTTTTTTTTTCAATTTGTGGGTTAAAACTCCATTACCCTATACCTTTTACTATTAAAACCCCAGTCAAAACAAAATAAAACAAAAACCTTATTTGAATAAATATTTCTAAACTATTTTTTATATTAATTCAGCCCAACAAAAATAAAAATCAACCTCACTCTTAATCTTTATTCTCTCTCACCACCAACACTACCAGCGCCAACTCACCACCACCAACCAACAGCAACCACCATCATCCAGCAACACTACC
>JAJJMC010023031.1:855144-1009073 GCA_023531435.1 Papaver californicum
CACTACCATCAACCGGAAAACACCACCACCGACCAACACTATCATCAACACCACCACCACAAACCATCAACACCACCATAGAAAACTTACCATATTACTAAAATATTGGTTTCAACGATAAAAGTTAGGCAGAAAAATGATGAAACCAAATTTGGTTTCAACATAAAATTTGTATTTCACCAACACAACTTCAACGAAGAAACCAAGTGCACCAAATTGATAAACTAGGAAAAATTTAGTTGAAACCAAATTTGGTTTCTATAAAACTTATTGTTTTCACCAACACAAAAATTGGTTTCAGCATTGTTTAGTTTTTCTAAAATTTGATGAAACCAAAAAAGGTTACATCATTTATTTTATTCCAGATGAAAAAAAAATGATGAAACCAAAAAAAGTTTCACCATTTTTCAGACATTCCACCAACACAAAAACTGGTTTCAACATTGTTTAGTTTTTGTAAAATTTGATGAAACCAAATTTGGTTTCATCATTTTTCTGATGTTTCACCACCAAAAAACTCTAATTTCGACAATGATGATGTATCATTATTATTTGATTTCGATGATGATGATCTGGAGGTGTTGGTGATGTTTGTAGAGGATAGAAGGAGGAGGAAGAGGTGTTGTTGGTGGTGGATCTGGACATGCAGTAGTGTGGGAGAAAAAATAACGAGGAGGAAGCGATGGGAGAGGAGGAGGTGTTGTTGGTGGATGATCTGGACATAGAAAGAGAAGGAGGTACTGGTGGTGTTGGTGGAGAAGACGGAGGTGTTGTTAGTGGCGGATATGGGTGACAGAGCTATTATTGGTGAACATAATAGTAAAATAAAAAGAGAGAGAGGTGTTGGTGAAGGAGACGGAGGTGTTTTTGCTCCGGATCTATCTTTTCTCACTGGTTTGGTGACGACGGAGCTACTGTTGTTGGTGGTGATGGTGGTGAGGAGGAGGAGGCAGAAGAAGAGAAGAAGAAGAAGAAGAAGAAGAACCCGATGAAAAGAAAGAAAGGGTAGGGGTGGCATTTTAAAAAGAGGTAAAAACTAAATTTAAACATTATAAATGAAAATAAGGTTTTTATTTCAAATAGTTTTTATTTATAAAGAATAATATGGGAGGAGTTTTTATATGCTAAGTATGATCATCTTGGTTTTTTTTTCACTTATTATGTTGTTGTTTTTTTGCTTGTTAATGGTTCTTATGCCTGTGTGAGAGTGACCATCGGATACTCTTTACTGCTTTACGATATTGTGATCATCATTACGTTTTGTGTTAAACTAACCATGTTGAATGGTGGAGGGTCTACCTTAAAAACTGAGTATGTCACAGCTTCCTCGGGGCAATGTTTTGGTTCCAAAAAGGGCATAAAGCATGGAAAATTCGGCCTTACAACAGCAATCAAGTTGATGCTGATTGCTGACACTACAGATAAGGGTTCAAGTAATTCAGAAAAAGATCTACCAAATGACTCGATTATTAGCAGCCAATCCACTTTTTGAGAATATACAACTCAAGTCTAGTGCCAAAGATGAACAGAGTCCTCGAACAACAGAATTGTCTAATGGGTCTGCAGTTACAACTGATGCAGCAAAGGAGACGACATCTTCTGCGAAATCACCAAAAAGATCATCACTGACAGCGAGGGATGAGCTTAGAGCAGCTCGTGTTCTTTCTTTCACTAACTTCCTTGCCTTCTTCTCAAACACTCTATACAGATATAACCATAACCTGGGATATCAATTCCCCTAGCTTACCATGAAAAGTGTTTTGATATAAAAAGAAATTTCATTTCTTTACTGAAATTTAGTAATTACAACTAGCCCATCCTCGGTTAAGATATTTAGAACCAAGGGAAAAAAAGTTAGCAGCCAAAAGTCGCCAAACTAGACAGACTTAATAGTTAATGCACCACCAAACCGCTTCAAATCTAACATCTCCATTATCTTAGTCCCTATAAATTTGAGAGTGCATAATAAGTGGCTTAAAATCATTATAAACTGGAATTACCATGAACCCCCCTATTTATGTTCCAGAGAGTATAAGCATATGAGATGTACGTTACCATGATCCCCCCTACATATATAGAATGATCTTCATAATTTTCTGACTTGGTTTCCCCGTGAAATCTTGAAACAGAAGTAGTATTGCTCCAGCATCTTAGGATATAATCATTATCAGCATCTTTTAGGTCTGCTTTGATTCTTTTTTTTTTTGTGAACAGTACTAATTCGTTTCGTAACTAGTTTTTTTACATACTTGCATACAAAATTTCATATTATCCTCTGCGAAATTTTACTTCACTAATAGGGAGAAAATGTCAAACCAACCTGCGGTGATCGGTTAATATTTCTTGCAGGTGGTGGCATCACATTTGCCAGAGGAGTCGTCTGGGGTGTAGGTAGTGGTGATGCTCGACAAATAGGACAAGTAGGATGCTGCAGCAACCACGGATCGACACACATCTGATGGAAAAGATGCCCACAATCAGGAAGTAACCGAGCTATGTCAGTGCTGTTATAATCAGACAAGCAAATTGAACAACACGAACCGTCAACAGTGTTACTGTGTTTGGTTTGGAGTTTGGCTTCTGAATATAGGAATTTTGGGTAGCTCTCGAGGGTCGCTTCATCTAGGCCTACTTCAATATCACTAGGATGATTATGATCATCATCATCACCTGTGCCGTTGTTCTGTCGAGGTGGGTTTGTGGAGCGGGTGCAGTAAAATGAAAAAACCACAATGGTAACAATAAACATGATCACACCAGACGATATCCCAATGAAATATCTGTATCCGTTGACATTATAACCAAGTGGATATCCATCGAAATTAGAGTTTGAACTATTCATAATTGAAAACGTGGAGAGGTTTATGGTGATGATAGAACAATCTAATGAACCCAAAATTGATTTTATAACAGAGCTCTACTGGTTGACAAGTTACAAATTTAACAACTTGAGCATGATTTGATCATGGCAGAGCTCATCATTTGAAAGTGGTTGAAACATTCTTTGCAGAAATTAGGAGGAAACTGATATATAAGGATATTATTCAAATACCAAACAGTAGTTGACTCTTGCAAACATTATAGTGTGATTGGCTGGACAGGGGAACAGCCGAACAGGTTTAGACTTGGTCTAAGCCTCCATCATTTTTCAATATGTTCAACTCAAGATTCAATTCAATAATAGTAGATCTTGAGAATATAGAATGTCAATATTCATTAGTAAAAGATTAATCCATTAACGGTCACAACTCACAAGCAAGGTACCCACGACTAACAACACACAAGAACGAAATACAAACATCAATCATCCGTGGAGAGTACGTTTTGTCTGGTCTTCTAGGTATAATTTGTATTCTAGCAGCAGCCCAACTACTGCAACTAATCATCCATGGAACAAAAACAATTGATTTCTGAACCCAGAATCTATTGACAAGCAAATAGATAAGAAAGGCTAACTGTACAATAGAGAAAAGAGGGATTACATTCAAAAAATAACTCGTCTACAGCTGCAATTTGCCCTTGTACACCCCGCTCTTCTGAAAGTTAAGTCCAAAGTTCAAACACCTTGAGATACATACCAACAACTACACCAGCTCTGACAAGCAAGGAACCTGGATTTGGTTAAAAATACAAGGAATAATCAAATTATTTTACTTTATATGTCCAGCAATTCAAAACTCCATACCAACTGTGGATAACATAAAATAGGAGTAGTTGTTATCCCTTTCAAAATTCTATATGATGTTTTTGGAATCAAGTAGAAGAAGGGGTAGATCATATTTTAGTGCACTGCAAATATGCAAAACCAGTTTGGAATTCCTTCCTCAAATGCTATAAAATAAAATGGGCTCAAAGTGAAACACTGGTGAAACAACTGGAGGCTTGGAGTTGCAAGAACGGTAAGAACAGAGGAAGGGAGATCTGGCATCTATTGTTATTTGCAATCTGCTGGACGTTGTGGGCTGAAAGAAACAGCAAGGTAGTGGCAAGGAAAAGACCAAGAAAAGAGGAGGTTATAATTGATGAAGTGAAGGGCTTGATTTTTCTTTGGGGAACCACACTAGACTGGTTCAGATATACTCTGTTTTGTGAGTATTACTCACTGGAGGACTGTAATCGAGAGAAATTAGCTTCAGAATGTACTAAGCGGGCTTTGATCTCTCCTATTTGAGGGCATTAGTTTTCTTTTCATAATAAATTTCAACCTTTTCTCGTAAAAAAAATGATCAAAATTATACAAGAAACCAATTACAATAAAAATGAGGGAAATAGCAAAAATACCTGAAGCCAAGCACCAAGAGCACAACCAAGATCAAGAACAGAAGCAGCTAATTTCTCTTTAGCTGCAACAGAAGGAGAGCAAGTGAGATGATAGTTGAAAAAAAAACTGAAACAAACATATACGAAGAAAATTGTAAGAATTTTGGAAGGCTGTTGTCTAGAGATAAAATTTTGGAAGCAATAAGTCTCCTACATACAGAATTGTAAAGATAACAAAGAAAGCATCTTAGAGAATAGCTCGCCATCCGTGGGTATTTTGTCTTAACTGTCTTTCTATATTTATTTTTCTATTGACTGGTCGTTTTCCAGATATACTACTACTACTACACTAGTAGTGAGTGTCGAATAGGAGGAGGATCAAAACTAATAGTGTTAATGAGATCTAGAGACAAGCATCGTTCTACATGTCAAAGAGAAATCCAAAATATATTTCGTGGAATTATTTTGGTATGGGGTTTGATCCTATGGTGGAATTACTTATACTTCAGCAAAACTCACCCACCTCCTTAATATTTGTTAGGCATCTATAAAGTACCATAAGGTGCCTTTCTCAGTTCACCTCCTTAATTACCACTAAGGTCTTAATGCGAGTCAAAAATTGCTTAAATAATTGCTAAAAAAGTGAGTTATGTTGATCCCAATCCTTGTATTATCATGATATCATTTATTATATGGGCAGATAAACTAAAACAACAAAAACGAAGACTAGTTAAGAGAAAACGTGGATTACCTCTCCTCCTAAAAGAACGCAGTCTGATTGTTTGCATCCATCAAGAATGCCTTTTATGACCTGAATAAGCAAAGAAATCGCACCACGGGAGTGTCACATATAGACATTGGAGGGAATGAACATAACAGACATATACTCTAAAACTATTATTAGGATTAGAACCCTCAGCAAAACAACAACAACAAAAGAAAAAATTACACAAACAAATATGAGAAACATTTCAACCATGAACAGTCAAATCCAAGACCAAATAATATACCTCAAATAGCTTGCAAGTTGCAGAAATGAGAAAGTGACTGTAAAGACCAACATATGCATGTACATACCATTTCAGATTTGCATCGAGAAAATTTTTTCCTCCCCATTGTGTGATTGGCTTTTTGATGGCTTCTGCTCTTGATATTACGATCGAAAAGTTTCTTATGAATACACAAGTCAGAATAAAATAGACATGAATGTAAAGAAGAAAATTACTACATGAACATAACAGAGTTATGAATTTACTTGATGTTTTTCGGTAGTCCAAAATTTCACAAGATCCTTCCACTCCTTGTCAGTTAACGCATTGGGTTTATCTGCAAGACGCATTTCATTTGTATCATGGGGAGTATAGTGATGTCTTTTCCATTTGGTTTTCTTGTTCCTATATATTCCACAGGCAAGGTAGCTTTTTCATAACATACATCTAGTACGAAAAAAAAACCTGAAATAGATAAAACAATAAACTTGTCATTCACTGCATAAGTCACACATACGAATCATATGGGTACACAAAATAAGCAAACATAATATAAGGAAATGGCATGATAACTTATCCAATAATTCTATGATTAACCACATGCTAACAATCGAAAGAAGGATAAAATTGTAGGTTATGCTGAGTATGCTCACCTGAAGTTCGGCCCACAGCCATTCCTTATCCTCCCGAACTCGAGCTATCTTATCTCAATCGTCTGTCCATTTGAACCGCTGATATTGTGTATATCATGTTCCATGGAGAAATCCATTAAAAAGTTGAGCTTCATATTGTCACCAGTATCGTAAGATCCTCCGACTAGTCCACCTTTCACATCCTTTAATTCTGAATCTTTTAATCCTGGATCCTCTCTCTGTGGAATTTAGGCAACTCCCATGCTGCACATAACCCCCAGAATTTAGCAATCCAATTGATAATGCATGTTGATGGTTTTTGATATAGAATTCAAAAACAAAGAAATAAAAGGAGAAAAATGGTCTGGACTCTTAGATGACAGAAAATTCTCTTCCCTATGTATTCAAATGACAATGTCAAGAGCAGTTTCAACTGACACTAATGAATATATAGAAAACCTAAGTAGTAATCTAACCTAAAACTATCATAAGTTGGGATTTCAGGTGTGTCACCAAACTCTGCTACATTATCTCGTAGATAGCATCACTGTAACTTTCGATAACTAAAGCATCAGATCGAACAGATTCTTCAGCAAATGAAGATTACCTAATTTCAATTAAAAACCACATCATTCTAATCAAATCAAAATGAATACAAGACCAAGAAAATTTACAATCTTACAATCACAAATACATGCATGACTCAATCAATTCTAATGAAATAATTAAAATATGTTGAAAAAGAAATGAGGATAAAGCCCATTCTGATCAAGAAGAACGGATACTTGCCTGGTGTGCCAGAGCAAGTGAAACCCACAAATCTAAAAGCCACAGATGAGTGATAAGGTGAAACCAGAATTTCCGAGTCCGCTCATACCGATGATTATCCAACATAAACCATACATTTTCTTCATCTTCTTGCTCTTCTTCTGTACTATTACCATATCGGAACCTTGCTTCTACTGCTGGATATCGAAACTAATAAACCAGCAATTGGTATCTCAATCAATTTTGTTCATCTTGTATGCAAAGTCGATTCAGTAAATCTAACCTTGGGATTGGTGTGTGCTGGTGTAATTTTTACCAAAGATGGAATTCACAATATTAATACCCATGCATGTGCAATGTGTATGTGTCTCAAACTGCACGGCTCTACTTCTATAAATACAACTCCCTAGTCCATACTACTCAATTCTCTTCGCAACATACAACAAAACAAAACCAAGTACACCATGAGAATCCAACAACAATATCTTCTTCTTTACTACTCGTTTTTTCTTCTCTTCTTAGCTGCTGCTGCTACTACTACTACCCGGATATCTCTTCTCTTGGGGGTTTAGGAAAATGCAATCCCAGTGACTATATTAAGAAGTCACTCAAAAAAGCTTACAGATTGTTGCGACTGGGACGGTGTCAGATGTGATAGCAAGACCAACCGTATCAACGAACTCATCATTCTGGGAGGTGAAATCTCTACCCAATTTCATCCTCACTGGGTGACCTCAGGCACTTTAAAAATATCACTGGTTCCGTCCCACTTGCCTTCCAAGAAGTTGGAGGTGCATTGTACGTCCCGTGTTATACTTTTACATCCGAAAAACTAAATCGCTTTTTTATTATTGACTTATGAATTAAAGGGTTTGAAGTTTAAACACCGTTGAAACAACACATAAATATAGGTTCTTTTGAATTGCCTTAAAAGTATGTTAAATTTATGGGGAAAAGGCTACATTACATGATTACACAATTAATAATAATCAATGTTGAATCAAAGACACAACAAGGGTTCTTTATCTGTGTTTTCGTGACGGATAAATGGTTAATATGTAAATCCAACAAATTATAGATTATTTGGATAACGTATAAAAAGTTATTTTCTGATTTTTAGAAGTCGAAAAACCAGAAGTTAGTTCGGGTTTCGAATTTCAAAACGATTTCTAGAAATCGAAGAGTTAATTTTTTGTGAAGTAAAATAGTTTTACTTCTGAGTTCTGCTTCTGGTATCCAAACGCGCTATTAGTCTGGTGTATGAAACGTAACATATTGGACATTATCATGTCTTCCTCTTCTAAGCAGTTTTGGGGTGCATTGCGCGTCACGTGTTACACTTTTTCATCGAAAAACTTCTTTTTTTAAGGAGTGCGAAAGAATAATAAGAAAATCTTTATGGTTTGGGGGTGGTGAGGTGAGAAAATTTGTGACACTAAGTGTGCACACCATACAAAGAAGGAGGTTCGGGTATTAGAAGATTGGAGGTCATCGACAAGGCATTGCTTTGCTTATGAAGATGATGTGGATGATTATCCAATCAAAGGAAAACTGGGAAAAGTTTGTTGTTGCAAAATTTACAAATAAAAATGATTTATGGATAACCAAATGTAAATATTCTTCACTTGTTGGTCGGGTTTGAAATGGGCTTGGACTACACTAAAGATGATGTGAGATGGTGTGTAGGGGATGGATATCTCAACTTCTTTGATCAATTCTTTTGGTTTTACTGAATTTGTTAAGAACAGTTTACATATGAAGGTGAACGACATTCTACACCGGAATGAATGGTGTGTTCTTAATGAGTTAATTCCTTTTTTTCCAATCAGCAAACTACCAGCACTAAGTGGGGGTAGATAAGATTGTATACATAGAGAAAGAAAATTTAAAAGTGTTTTCTCACAAGACACAGACACACCTGGGGGGTATATATATTCACTAATCAGGACAGAGATAAGAAAGGAACCATTCAGAACACAACATGGGTGTGATCGATGGTGATAACAGAAAACAGACAGAACAAATAACTGAGTATAACTCAGGTGTAAGAAAAGATATATCCAATATATCAACAATTACGCCCCCTCAAACTGTGCTTTTGGAGGAAAGACTGCAAATCAACAACACACAACTTATCCTTCAACAAACCAAACCTTGGACCATGCAAGCCTTTAGTAAAAATATTAGCAATTTGGGCAATGGTGGACACATAGGAGACCTGCGATTGCTTAGCTTGCACTAGCTCCCTAACAAAATGAAAATCTAAAGCCATGTGTTTCATCTTTCTATGAAAAACTGGATTAGAGGCAACAAACAAGGATCTAATATTGTTACAGGCTAACTCAAGTGGAGTAGGGAGAAAAATTCTCAAATCATTAAGCAACTGACACAGCCAGACCATCTCAGCTATAACCTGTGCAAGAGCCCTATATTCAGCCTATGTAGAAGATCTGGGAACAGTATCCTGCCTCTTTGAAGACCAAGATATGACATTATTTCCAAAGAATAACCAAAAGCTAGTGGTATATCTTCTATCATCTAGAAAACCATTCCAATCAACATCATTGTAGCCTTGTAAAACCTGTAATCTTTTTGCGAAGAATATACCATGATGCAAAACACTTTTAATGTACCTCAATATTCTTTTAGATGCAATGAGATGCACATTGGTTGGTTTGTGCATAAATTGGCAGACCTGTTAACAGAATAACTTATCTCAGCTTCAGTCCAAGTTAAATATTATAAAGCACCAACCAAGGATCTGTGCTCAGTAGGGTCTAAAAGAGGATTTTCATCCAGAGCACTTAACTTCATAGAAGCAGATGTAGGAGAAGTAAAAGGCTTAGCACCAACCATGTTATGTTTGTCAAGAAAGTCTAAAGCATACTTGGTTTGAAACATGAATAAGCCAGTGGCATTTCTTATGAACTCCAAACCTAGAAAGAAATAAAGAGCACCCAGATTTTTATAGGAAATTGAGCATTGAGTGTTGTAAGAACATAAGTACAATGAGAAGATAAATTCCCTGTCAAGATAATATCATCAACATACACAAGTGGAATAGTGATGATGTTACCCTCATTGTACACAACAAGGGAGGTGTCTGCTGCAGATTATTGAAGTCTAGAGATAGAAGAGCTGAATGAAGCTTAATTATCATACCAAGCTCTTGGTGCTTGTTTAAGCCCATAGAGAGACTTATGAAGCTTACAAAAAAAATCTGGATGATATGGATCCACAATCCGAGTTGTTGAGTCATATATACCTCTTTCTTGAGCTCCCCATGAAGAAAAGCATTATTGGCATCAAGTTGACTAATTTTCCAATTATAAGAAACAACAATAGCAAGAACCAGCCTAATAGTTTTTGGCTTGGCAATATAACTAAATGTATCATTAAAGTCCACACATACATGTTGATGAAATCCTTTGGCCAATAATATGGACTTGTACCTCTCTATTGAGAAGAGTCAGGTGAAACCTTAGTCCAAGTTTCATTTTTCATCAGAGCATCATACTCTTCACTCATAATACATTCCATTTTGGATCTTTGTTGGCTTTTGAAAAACTAGTAGGAGTTATTGGAAATGCAGAACTTAACAAAGCATAAGGAAGTAAATGCTTGGATGCAAAATAGGATTTTGGTTTAAAAATGCCAGACTTGCTCCTAGTCATCATTCCATGATCATTCTCAATGATTTAGTAGGAACCAAAGTAGAAAGTTGAGGGCTAGAAGAAACTGAAGGTACAACAGATGACATAGAAACAGTCTATGATGGAATAACAGATGACACAAAAGCATTGTCTGATGTGAACTGAGCAGTAGTAAGAAAAGTACATGTAGGAGTGGGTATCTGGACTGTTTTTGTTTTCTTGCATGTCCGATAGCTTTTAACAGGTTTTTGTAAAGGGTTAATTGATGTTTGGTACTTAGGTTTTGACCAACTTTAGTCTTTGGTCTAAAAGAGTTTGGTATCTGGACTGGACGTTGACTTACATTAACTTATGTTGACCCGGTTAAATCATGACGTGTTAAAATTTCAGTCAATTAAATACGTAATTACTAAAATATATTAATCTTTAGTAACAATGACTAACCATGTCTTTAACCCATCTTATATTGGACGATCCATATTAGATGTGGACGATCCATATTAGATCTCTAACCATCTAGATGATCAATGTCTAAGATTAGAAAACTTTTACTTAACCCATTGTATTCATTAAAAAAAAAAAAATTTCATCTCTCTTATCTTCTTCAAAAGCATTACATACAGAGAGAAACTTCAAATCTCAAAACCACCATTATTTTACTTTTAGTTCTAAAAGTGCAATCCACACTTTCCTTTGCCCCTCCGCCCCTGTACTTCCCCCTCTCTATCTATTTGGTTTTTCCTTCAAAAGATAAAGGTTTGATTTATTATCTTCCTATTAATGTATTTCTTCTTCTTATGTTCCATTATCATTAGTTAGGATTTGCTGAAATTGATTTGAAATGTCGGTTAATGATGGATAAGTAAGATGTGAAAGATAGGCTTGATTGAGTTAAGAGTTTGAATGGATATTCTGAAGTTGAATTGAAGAGAAGAAGATTTGAGAATTTAATTAGGGTTTTGTGTTCTTCCCCAATTCTAAAACTGAAATTAGGGTTTCGGGATTAATTTAGATAAAATTGAGAAGTAAATCAATTTACTAGTGAATGAAGAATGAAAGGGTTATAATTGGATTTAAGTTATAGAGATGATTTGATGGAAGAATCAAGATTAGGGTTTTCATAGTTCTTCCCCAATTTCAATCTGAAATTTGGGAAAAATTGAAATTAGAGGATTAGTGATAAATAGGAATGTTTGAGATGGAAATTGGTTTCAATTGCTTAATTGAATCGAATTCAGGTAATACTTTCTCTTAGAGTTAATGATGGTGTTGTTATGAAACCAGATTCATTTGATCTAGCGAAGTATTGTGTTTTCGTTAGTGGTGGTGGTGGTAACTTAGAAGTTATGATTTGTCCTGGATTTGTCAACAATTTAGGTTCTTCAATTTTGGATTCTTCAATTTGGGGAAGAACATGAATTAGGGTTCTTCAATTTTATTGCTAACTTACAAATATTAGGCTTGTAATTTTTTAAGTGAATCACGTGCTAATTTTATTGCTAACTTATAAATATTAGGCTTGTAATTTTTTAAGTGAATCACGTGCTAACTGAACCGTTAACGGCGTTAACTTTTTTTTTCTTTTAATAATTACTAAACAGAAGTCAACACGAGTCAACGTCCAGTTCAGATTCCAAGCCCTAACATTAGACAAATGTTAGACCAAAAACTAAAGCTGATCAAAACCAAAGTACCAAACATCAATTAACCCTTTTGTAAATCTCTTTGACTTTTCATTAATAAAATTTGGTGATTAAGCAAAAAAATGAAAAAAAATGAAAAAATATATAAATTATGAAAACAATATATGAATCAGCAGGGGCAGAAATGCAAAGATCTCGCCTACCTATGCCACAAGTTCGGCATGAGAGGCATAATTTGGGGGAAGCCAATTTTATGATCAAACAAAGGCTAAAATTAGGGTTGTCAATGGGTACCCACCACCCGGGACCGGAACCGGGTGAATTGGATCCAGGTCCTAAATCTGGACCCATTAGTAACTTAGGATCCGACGGGTATTACCTGATTGGACCCGAAATCTTAACGGATCCTAACGGGTATTATCCGGCAGGTACCCGTGGGTATCGGGTACCCGAACATTTGTCATTTGTTTGTTAATTTTACTTAAAATTCAAAGACTTCGTCTAGTTTTGCTTGAATTTTTTTCATTTTTCATTCATATTCTTAGATTTAATCTTTAATTAGAACATGCGCATACATGTAACAATAACTTTATATGAAAAATTATTCGTTTAAAAAATTTATAGTTGATTTTAGAAGACCCATTAAATACCCGGATCCGACGTGAGTTTAAGTTTTTAATCGGGTCCGGTTCCAGGTCCACTAAGTCCGAAACCGGACCCGAAACCCGACCCAACTTTTATAAGTAAGGTCTGGGTCCGGTACCCAGACCCATTGACATCCCTAGCTGAAATGATCGACACAACTAAAATCAGGCTTTGGAGCCAGCTAGGTTGGGTGAGTGACATATCCCACGCGGAGCTAGGTTTTGGAGGAAGGGGATGCAAAAAAAATTGGCAAATTAGATAGAGGGTGTAAAATGGATTTAGGAACACATTATTTGACAAAAAATATTAAAGATAATAACGTGTACAATTATACATTCATGCTCTAAATTGGCTCCACCCCTGCTAGCTTCGCCCTGGGCGGAGGTCGTTCATACTCCTAAAATGGTTGATCGATATACTACTTCTTGATCATCGTTGAAGCAACACCATAAGAGCAACAATATAAAAATCCGATTTCTTGTATCAACCTGACGATCCAGTTGGATAACTCATAAATTATAAATATGATTTTTTAATAAATAACACTTTACTACAATACTATTCCCTTTATTTTGACAAAACAAATTAAAATAAAAAAATGATGATATTTCTTTTGTTGAAATAAAAATAATATATTTATATTGTATAAGAAGAAGTTTGCTACCACGTTAGACAAAGAAAGAAAGAAAAATCTTATGCAAGTGAAATTCAAACCTCAAAAGACTCCTTGGTATAACTACAATGTATCCATCAACTCGACTGTTGGGCACTTACAATAAAACTACATTACCCGATTAGCAATAATCAACTCAGAAATGTTGAAATCAAAGACGCGACAAGGGTTCTTTAGTCATGTTTCCCTGACCGATAAATGGATAATCTGTAACTCCAATAACTGGGTTTGGTGTATCAAATGTAGCATACTGGAGAAGATCTTGATCTTCCTCAAATATGGCCATGTCCTCCTCTTCTAGACTCACCCATGTTTCTATACCAGTACCACATTTTGTGTCCACCAGAAAAACAGAGTTCTTGTATTCTGCATTTGTTATTAAGGCCACCCATGATGGTTTTCCCCACCCAAAATCAATCTCATAAGCTGGAAGTCCACATATACTACTTATCCAACAGATATGAACCTTCTCAGCAGCATTTTCATCACCATTTGAAGGATGAGAGGCTTCATCAAGTGATTTTAAGAACTCAATATCACCTTCTTGTAATTTCCGTATGTATTCGCCGTTCATCTTACTTAATCCTAATCTCAGCTGGCTTATCAAACCAGCTAAGGTTTCGACGAACCCATGGTCAATTATCGTTGACTCTGCTGTTGCATCCATGATAACATTGCCGAATGACGCTTGAGGCAATGGTGGATTTAACCTTGTTCGCAAATTTACTGCAAAATTTGCTTTAGACCTTATGATGGGTTTTGTTCCTGCTGTTGATAAGGCGAACTCACGGGCTTCTTTCACTCTACTTGTCTCCATGAACGACTTCCATATCAAAGCCGATACTGCTTCAGTACGAGTCGGATATTTTGATAAAATGTTACTACTTCTTGATTCAGTAGCAATCCGTGCACGAAGAGCACTGATCTTAGAAGCATTAAATAGAAACCGTTTCGTAACAACGTTTTCTCCTTGGACGGAATCATCTGACTCAAGCGATGATATTTGAACTCCTGGTGTATGGCGGGGAAAATAGCCGCAGAATCGAAAGTTGGATACACGATTTCGTTGTCAGGTGCTACACGAGCAGTGGCTGCCCAACTGTTCACGAATGTTATGCTTGCACATCCATCAACTATCTTGTGTGATAAACATACACTAATTGCAATTCCTCCACAATCAAACAAATTGACTTGAACTGCTAACTGCGCTTCTTTAGCTACATCGTCTAAGATAATGTACGACGGCTGAAGCTGATGAACTACGTCGACATTCATAAAATCAGACATCACAGCATTAACTTTCGCTTCGATATAGTCTACGCCTTTGTCATTACACTCAACTAAGATGTTATCTCTTATTCTACCCGCAATTGGGTAGTATCTTGTCAGGGTTTCCGATAAAGATTTCTTGAGTATATTAGCTTTACGAATTTGATCATTGTTATTTGATTCATGACCATCGTTAGCCGGGTAGAATAAAACTATGGGAAAGTAGAATGGTGGAAGAAATTGATCAAGAAGTGAAAGCTTGAAATTTCTAAGATGTGGAGGTGTTGGTTTTGAAGGTTTAATCATCTCTTTTGATATAACTTGGACCTTCATTGTCGAAATTTGCTGATGAATTTACTTGCAAATGAACAAAAAGATGGATGCAGATATAGGCTGGTTTGATTTTCTATACATATAGAGTATGGGGATCTAACATTTTTGGAAAACATCATCCATTAGCTGATATAACCAACCATTCTTGATTGCCATTTTCGGAAAGATACTAACAAACATTCTGCGATCAGAATAAAATGAAGGACAACTCCAACTGCAAGTCTGCCGGCCATACAAGGGAAACATATGGCCTATCCAACCACAGTTCAAAAAACAAAAGTAGACCATCAGACCAATCTGACTTTTCGATTATTCAGTATAATCAACTCGGCAATGTTGAAATCAAAGACGCGAGAACGGTTGTTCTTTCTTTGTGTTTCCCTGACCGAGAAATGGATAATCTGTAAATCCAATAACTGGGTCTGGTGTATAAAACGTAGCTCGATTGTACTTGTTTAAGGGTGCATTAACCTTAAATCTCACAACTAAATCCGGGTTCGATATAAATAGACGACCATAGGATACTAGATCAGCATCACCACTGGCAACTGCTTCCATTCCCAGTTCCTTAGTAAATCCACCACTGCACATGAATGTACCTTCATATGCTTTCCTCCAAGCTCTTATTAATCTTAATTCTTCGTCTTCTGTACCAGGTCGTCCGGATTCTGTTTGCCCGTATGCTGTATATCTAGGTTGAGTTATATGTAGGTAAGCTAGGTTTTGGTTACCCAAATCTCGTTGAAGGTCGTTAAGGTTCTTGATCACAGCTAACCCGAGGTGGAAGGGGTCAGAATCCATTGCATCCAAATGATCAATTGCAGGCGACACCCGAACTCCGACTCTGTCTGGACCAACGGCTATTGCTACCGCTTGGGTAACTTTCATTAAGATTTTTGCTCGGTTCGCCAAGGATCCACCATATTCATCAGTCCTGTCATTGATTCCATCCTTGAGAAATTGATCGATAAGGTAACCATGAGCTCCATGGATTTCAACTCCATCAAAACCTGCTCGGATAGCATTCCTGGCTGCTTGGCGCTAATGCTGCACAACTTCTAATATTTCAGAGATTTCCAATGGTTTGGGATTTGGGTAGTTGCCATAAGACCCATCTGGCATTAGAATTCTCCATCTTTCGAAATTGGCACACTAGTAGATGAGATAGGAGCACTAGTCACACCTGTACTAGATATTGTCATATTTACTTGCTTAAAGGAAAAGATGATGCTTTCGAAGCATTTAAATTATATAAATTAGAAGTAGAAAACCAGTTGAACACCACAATTGAAACCATTAGATCTGACCGTGGAGGTGAATATGTAATCCCTATAGGAGACTTTTGTGCACAACATGGCATTATTCATGAGGTAACTCCTCCTTATTCACCACAATCTAATGGAGTGGCTGAACGGAAAAACCGAACCCTTAAGGAGATGATGAATGCCATGTTAATCAGTTCAGGACTACCGGTGAACTTGTGGGGGGAGGCCGTCCTCTCAGCTTGCTATATCCTGAACAGAGTGCCTCTTAAAGGATCAGTCAAATCACCATATGAATTATGGAAAGGCAAAAAACCCTCTTATGGATACCTCAAAGTGTGGGGGTGTTTAGCCAAGGTCTCTATTCCTCCACCTAAGAGGACTAAAATAGGACCTAAAACAGTTGATTGTGTCTTCATGTGATATCCCGAACACACCACTGCTTATAGGTTTATGGTTGTGAGTTCTGAAAACTCAGAAATTGGTGTGAACACCATTATGGAATCTAGGGATACTACATTTTTTGAAAATGTGTTTCTGTTGAAATCTGAATCTCTCATGATATGTGATGATCCCCTAGATGTCCCTTCTTCTAATCATATTTTACCAATAGAAGAAGATAAACTTGTTTATGAACCTAGAAGAGGTAAAAGACTTAGAATAGAAAAATCTTTTGGGCCAGACTTCATAACCTGTTTAGTTGAAACTGATCCACAAACCTATAAAGAGGCCATGACTTCGTCTGAAGCTCCATGGTGGAAAGAATCCACTATTAGTGAGATGAATTCTATTGTTCAGAATGAAACCTGGGAGATAGTAGATTTACCTCCAGGGTGCAAACCCATAGGCTGTAAATGGATCTTCAAGAGAAAACGTAAGGTAGATGGAACTGTGGAAAAGTATAAAGCTAGACTAGTAGCTAAGGGCTATAAACAAATAGAAGGTGTAGGTTTCTTTGACACTTATTCACCTTTCACTAGAATTACTTCCATTAGGATGCTAATTGCAATCGCTGCAATTCATAAACTAGAAATATATTAAATGGATGTAAAAACTGCGTTCCTAAATGGTGAATTAGATGAAGAAATTTATATGGACCAACCCGAAGGCTTTGTAGTGAAGGGTTATGAAAACAAAGTGTGTGGACTTAAAAAGTCTTTATATGGCTTGAAACAAGCACCGAAACAATGGCATGAAAAATTTGATCATGTAATGTTCTCTAGTGGATTTAAAATAAATGAAGCTGACAAATGTGTTACAATAAATCTATAAATGATGCCTGTGTGATTGTATGCTTGTATGTCGATGATATGCTTATACTAGGTACAACCTTAGAAATCATTAATTCCACTAAGAACATGTTGAGTGAGAACTTTGACATGAAAGACTTAGGTCCTGCTGATGTAATCCTAGGGATGAAATTAGAAAGGAGTCTAATGGATTCAGTCTTAGTCAATCACATTATGTTGAGTCAATTCTTAAGAAATTTAACCAGTTTGATAGTAAACCAGCAAGTACTCCATTTGACCCTTCTTGCAAACTCAAGAAAAACAAAGGCAATGGAGTCTCGCAACTTGAATATTCACGTGTCATAGGAAGTCTGATCGCAATTTACGGAGCTTGCGGAGCTTGCGTGTGCAATCTATCACAAATTTAAAGCATCTCATAATGCTGGATCTCAGCGATTTGAGTATGCCGGGGCCGATTCTAGATTTCCTTAACCAAATCACTGCTCTCACATACCTCGATCTCTCAAACAATCAATTCTCTGGTTCCATTCCACCCAATCTCTTTGAACTTAAAAGTATTAGAACTATCCATCTCGATCATACCAAGTTCACGGGTTCAATCCTGGAGTATTTCAGGAAATTCACTGGTATTGTTTGTACATGAAGGTCCTGAACTATACTTGTCTCGCGATAAACCCACTGGCCCGATTCCAAAATAGCTAGGAGCTTTGGCATATCGCGAGGTTAACTTGTCAAGAAACAAACTATTCGGGGATGCATCCATGCTGTTTAATTCAAACCACAGCTTGACAACATTTATCGATCTATAGATGAACCATTTGAGTTTGATCTAACAAAGTTAAAGTTTCCAAAGGAGTTAAATTGGTTGGATAAATCACATAACAAAATCTTTGGTGGAATCCCTCAAGAGATTAAAGGTTTGGATAATTTGTATATGTTGAAGGTGGATTACAACATGTTTATGTGGTAAAATACCAACTGGAGGGAACATGCAGCCTTTCAAAACCACTTATTTTTTTCATAATAAGTGTCTATGCGGGTCGCCATTGATGGATTGATAATGAAGAGCATGTATGATTTATATATTTACTGGGGTTTAACCCGTACTGTAACGGCACGAGAACATATGTTTAATGACTTGTATTCATCCATGCTTATCCCATTTGTATTCATCCATGCTTATCCCATTTGTGGGTGGCATGGGCATGGATTAAAGATGAAATGCATTCATCGGATTGTAGTTCAAAAATTATAATTGTGGAGCTTCATACCTATTTTTATATCTATGCACATACAATAACAAATTCGTACTAAACAACGATGTCCAATAGATAGAATATACCTATTGAAAATGATTAATAGTTGCATACGAGAAGTCCAAGAAATAGCAAACTAGGTGTCGTAGCAGATAAAAACTTAATGAAATATTCAACATTTAGCTCCTAAAAGTGCTTGTTTGATGAATATCCAACTATATGGGAACACAATATATGATGAATACAATCTTTTAGAAATATTCTTTTACGTCAAAACATTGAATATAATCAAAAGTTTATAACTCCTTTATAGGCCAACACATGTGACAAACTGAAACAATTAGCAGCTGACATCTTTACTTGGTTCACGCACTCAAAAGGTATATTGTTCCGGTTTCAAGGATTTATAAGAATTCGTATATGTTGATGCAATCCTAAGAAGAACTGTTCCGTTGGATTAACAGTCCACAAAACCATCCGACTTTCCTGTGACTATCCCTTATTCTCCTCGGCACCCCCTGCCACACCATTTTTCTGCCATTTGCTCCCACTTCCAAACTATAGGTATAGTTCTTCGCCTCATATTCATCACCCATAAACCGTAAGAACACTACGTAAACAGGAGCCATCCCTAATTGGAATGCTTCAAAATGTAGGCAGAAGTATTCTCCAAAGCAACTGAAAACCTAGAGACACCAAAACAATTCTAAGGTTTATGCATATCCAAGAAAAAAAAATCAATACAATATTGAGATATCAAAAAGTTGAGAAACATAAACAGTATCCTAGTGTTTGAATCCCATATTTGTGAAACAAAACCAACCACGGCCTAGGAGGATGCCAAACTTAATGAGAAAACAAACACCAATCATTAAAATTTTCATAAATTACTATACTTACAGCATACTTCATGTCGTCATAGTTTGTGTAATCCACAATCCCTGTTGTGCCTATAAACAGCCAAAAGACGACGTAAGAACCTTTTATTGTACCACTGTTACCAACCGACGGAAGTTATGAATATGCTACCAACTAAATAGACAAATGGCATGAAACAAAACAGTTTCATTGCATCGAGCCCCATAGAAGAAGAAAAAAAGAAGTCAGTCGCTACTTCTTTGACCTCCTGTTTAGAAGAAATAGAAACCAAAACCTAGAAAGTTAAAGCTGATGCAAGTTACCTCCACCCTCACGAAACACTTGGGAGAAACAGACGTCCCCCGCTCAGCGCATACGTTCCTACTCGTAGAGAACATAAAACTAGAAACGGATCTTATAATTCTAACTACTTTTTGTCCCCCTTAACTTCCCAAAATAAAATTTAGACCAACTCATTGTCCGCCTCTTAACTTCACAAGATAAAATCCAAACCACGACTTATAACTTAACTGTGCTTTATATTCTTGATTAAAAAGAGAAAGTATGAGAACAACCTAAATTTTATATATAATATCAGAACAATTTAAAGAGTTGTGGTTGAAAGATGTACAAAGTTCAAATTCTAGAGCTTCTAGCCTCACTTAAAAGAATATAGACCAATAGGAAACGTGGGTTTTGACATCTTTTTGGTTGTTTTTTTCTGCAGAAGAAATGGGGTAGGTGATGAGTACCTTCCCAAACATCGTACAAAAGCCTAATTTAATATTTACTCTCGCCCTTCAGCCTCCCTATTCTCCCTACTCTCTTTCTCTCTCATGAAACCCTAACCACCGAAAAAAACCCTTCTTCTTCATGTTTTCTTGCGACAAGAAAACTTAAATTTCAAAGGGTTTTTTATTTACATCTCAAAGGGTTTTCTTGCTGCAAGAAGAATTAAATCTCAAAGGGTTTTTTATAACAATCGTGATAATATGAGTTACAACTTGTGACTGATTTTATGTTTTAACTTATTAGATTTTTCTTTGTGTTTGGGGATTTATAAACCGGATAGGATAAAGATTAATGATGCTTATAATTGCTAAGCATCCTTTGGTAAAATTTAAACTAATTAATAGGTGATAGAAGGTATATAGGGTCCTCTTTTAATTGGTTTATGACACTTCTTTATACAGCAAATGAGGCTGTGTACTCGGTTTTAGCCTGTATCATTATCTTAAGGTTACCAAATGGTTCCTACGACTGTTCATATGTTCATTTTTTTTTCTTCCGATTCCGGTGTAAAACACTACTAAAATTATTGGATTCCGGTGTCATAAATGTCGTGAGAGTAGCCCTCTTGTTTGCCCTCATATGATGGACATAGCAATTCCCTGCAATGTCAATGAAGGGGAATGTCCTTCCGGAGCTGAATGTGTTGACAAGGAATTGCCTGATATTGATGAATTTTCTAATGGAAAATATTAAAGACGTGAATTTACACCCAGTGATGGTTGTCAGGGTTTAGTTCACGCTTATGTTCGTAATCCACGATCAGATACACTTCTTAATTCTAATCACAAGGTTGAAAAAACAATGGAAGTTCTGGATTTTAATAAGTCGATTGATGAAGAAAAGTGAATATGATGTTGAATCAAAATAGGGTACCGTGTCTGTTGAAAATCAGGAATAACTACTGTAGTTCTAGATTCAGTTTTCATGAGGATTAAAAGGTAGATATGGTTCTTTACTGTGATGATACTCCTTCATCCTAGGCATGCATGATTGAATCAGAAAATAATGATCAGTTGTTAAAATGCAGTCTTAAGAAAATGGAAGGTGCTCTTTACGATGCCTAAACTATATTTATAATTCATGTGGCCTACAGGTACCCAATAGGAAGCATGGGGTTTGTTGCTAAGCCATCCCTAACGGCAGATTATGTGTCTGAAGCAAATATTGAAGAACAATGACCGGTGACCAAGGCACGTATAAGTTGTCATCTATAGTTCTAAGTTCGTTTTTTTTTTTTTTTGAATTCTTAGTTGAGTAACATTAACTATGTATTAGTTTGTGTTTAGTTTGTGTTTGTATGGAAATATCATAGAGGTGTTGGTCAATGTGTAAGCAACACCAAACTGAGTTGAGTCCGATAGTTATGTTTGACGATGAAGACCACATAAACTTGATTGTTGTGTTTTTTTTGGTAGTTTTTGTGTAGGTTAGCATCAGGTTTGTTGCATATGAAGCATATAGAAAAAGGTACCGTGATGGATTGATACGTGTCATAAATACAATAAATTACTCAAGATATTTCCTACTAATTAACTAGTAATATATCGGTAGTAAGGATCATTCTCACAGAGAGCGGTGTAGTTGATATGTTATTTAGATTGGAAATGGGGTTACCAATCAACCAATTCATTTATAGGTATACCAAAAATATAGCCGTTACAACGGTAACAAATCTCAACGGTTAGAAGAGGAGGCGCTCGCTTAGAATCACGCCTCACACACAGGCGCACGCTTAACGGCACACCCCATATACAGACACTCTCTTAGACGCACGCCCACAACAGGCGTTGTATTAGCCAGATGCCCAACACAAGCGTTAATCTAGGAGAACGCCTGATTAGCAATCGTGCTTCTGGCGTTACGCCCCGTTGGACGTGGTCTTGGGTGAACACCTAATGGGACGGAGTTGTGGTTCACGCATGACAAATGAAACACACATTTAGTTAAACGTCTAGCATTAGACGGAGAGCCAACGTCACGCCTGGCAAGAGACGCACGACTAGGTTAACACTCCACTATAAATATGGTTTTGGTCCAGATTTTAATCCCAAACAGTAAAAATACTGGATCAAAACCTAAATTTAATCACCCAATAATTAAATTTGGACGGACCAAAAACCAAATTTGTATTTGGTCCATAATATACTCTTACCAGTGTGGGTGCTGTTAGTGTACTATTAAAATACGAAGTTTCTCAGCGCAGTAACAATTAAAACCATCGGTTACTATATTATGTTAAACAACATTTCAAATATTATTTTTTATATATAATGGTCCTTTTTTCACTTCTTCCTGATTGTAGCTTTCTAATTTGGGTTTAAATAGCTTCCTTTGAATATCATGTATACACCTCTTATCAAAGTTTTAATGTTTCATCTTTCATATTCAAGAAGTGATCAGGAGCCTTTGTTGGTTGGTGAATTAGGGTAGATTGATTTTGAAAATTAGGGTAGATTGATTTCTTCAATTCTTTTTCTCTGACTGGTAAGTCTACTTTTTAAATTTTTGTTTTGTTTTTTTCGTTTCGATTCTGCCAATTTAGATTCTGATTGTTGTCACTTTTGTAGGGTTTAGTGTTTGATTGCAGCGTGATTGTTAAGACCCTATCTTCTAGAAAAGACCTGCAAAGGTTCATTCATTGTATTTATTTTCTTAATATCAATAACACAACTTTTTATTCTTTCCCTTCCTTCTCATGTCTATCGCCTTTAGTTGAAGCTTGCTCAAGAATGGATTTGAGTGCAGTTAATGAGATTTTGGAAAATACTGGGTACAAACACGATGGAGGAATAACGAACGAGGTTAGTGGTGCACGCTTAAACTCTCGGAAATTTTACTGAATTCGTTTTCTTTAGCTAGAATTTTAAAGGAATTTGATTGAACGAAGTTAGTAGTGCACGCTTAAACTCTGTAAAAAAATTTACTGAATTCTTTGTCTTTAGCTAGGAGTTTGATTGATATATACATCAATATATTTCGTGAATCATGGGTTAATGCTCTCTTTCAGGTCTCGAATCTGGCACAAGCTATTCAACAACTGTTGATCATATGGATAACTGTTACGAAGCAATTCAACATCAACTGCTTCTTTGAGACTTAAGTTATGCAAATCAGTATCATATAACTTTGGAAAAAGAGCTTCGTACTTTAATTGTATGGTGATCTATTACATGTTTATGAATAGGAGCTGATTGATAATTATCTGTCAATATACCTAGCTAGGTGTTGAAGATTCTGGGAACTTGCATTATGGATAGAGTAGATATGCTTAGTTCAGCTGAATTACAATAAAGCTTGACAAAGATATTACAGTAGATATGCTCAGTGCAGATTCTGTTTTTAAGTTGAACCTGTATAAGATATTACAGTTAAGCTACCAGAACGGTGTCAAAGAAATTTTCAACGTCTTCTTACTTGAACAGGTAAAATATACATTATTGCATTTGTATCTTACTGTTATTAATTCACCTCACATATAATCTATCATGTTTTCTGTAACTTCTTTATTGATTCGTATTATTTTTTTGTTTCCTTTTGATGGAAAACTCTTATTATTCTTACTGATTCTTTTGCTATCCACGTTGACAGGCCAACATATTGTTCCAATTTTTCTGTGTGTGAGGGTTGCCGCGAAGACTTTACACTGCTCTCATTTGTGGGCTTACAAAATAAGGTATACTTAATCTAAATACACACAATGGGCAAGGTTAGGGTCTTTAGTTGGGATTATTGAATGTAGTTCTATACTTGGTTGCAATAGTAAGGTCTAATTGTTGATCTACCTACTTGATAATGACCGATTATAGACTAAATGTGCTTTTGTATCATTGTAAACTAATGCAATTTGTCATATATTCTTATTTATGAATACTTGGTATGGTTGTCTACTGCTTTTGTATTAAGGAATTATTTGACAGAAACTAACTCTATTGGTTCTGTTATCTTTGGCCTTTTATTTTTTCATTTCTCACTTATTCACTATCTATCTCTAGAATCAAATTTTATTGTCATGTAATTGGTTGGATTGTTCAAATTCTTCTTAATATAAGACTTTTGCTAACAATCATATCCATACTGAAATTCTTCTTAATATAGATCAAATTCTCTCATCGTCCACAAGAGTTCTTAAGTACAAGGTTCTGTTTTGAATTCTGAATTGTGTCGTCAAGTTCTGAAATTTTACCAATTTTTGGAGTTTATTTTTTGATTTTTTAAGTGTTTGAAGTAGTGGGTTTCATTTAGTTGATTCAAATTTGAGTTCATGGTGAATAAATTAGGGGAAAGGAAGTACACTGTGTAAGTTACAGGGCTAAATTAGGGGAGGTAGAGACTTGAAGTAAATTTTAGTGGTATACTGAACAGATATATTGGTTTTACTGATATTTTTTTTGGTTTCTTGATTTTGTGTAGGTATGGGTTCGATAGAAACCAAGTCACATGGATAGTGTAGATGTACTAATGTGTATACTAGATGTTCGGTTAAATTTTTTATCTTCGTGAGTGGTATGTCCAGGCAATGAAAATAATTTGCAAAGGCTCAACAACAGTGAGACACTTCATAAATATTCAGCACAATACCTCCATAAATATCCATCACAATTGTGTAATAGCCTGATCTATTTTTGTTGTTTGTTTTGCAGGTACCCTTGAAAGTGAATCAATTTGTACTAATGGCTCTGGGAATGGAGCGCAAATAATAGTAGGGAAGTGGGATCGATTTGCTATTAGTTGCGGCATATGGGAGCAATAATTACTGATACAACCTACAGGTTGTTTTGTTTTAAGAGAGGTAAATATATAAGGAACATAGATGAAGGTATATATCTAAACCTCTGATAATTGGTATGAACGCTCGACGATGGTGTCTCGGAAGCTCATCGATAGTAAACGTAGTCAGGTCTTTACCTGTCATGGAGGATGTGACACTTCTTTAGTTCACTCATGGATAGTTGCATAGGAATCTATGAAGGCAGCTCCCCAACCAACGGATACTAAACTATGCTGTAAATGCTCAATTACGTGCCAGGTTATCAAGGCAGGTTACTTCCCTGCCCTTGTGCGCATCCAATGCTTGCAATTCCTGTTGTATGTGTTTGTATGTGTCTATTCCTTTGGGTCTCACTTGGTATTGGCTCTGTGGCTCCCTTTAACTGGCTTAAAAGTTATGGAGATTGCATATAAAAGACAGTCAAACCCGTGATTATGCCAACCCTTCATAAGCTCGACTTAGAACCAAAAGTGTGATGTAATCAAGTTTATGAGGGTGCCGAATCATGGATGTCTCATAGTTTATTGTAATAGCTGACATTATTAACTGCTAAAAGTGGTGAATGCTTTCTTATGACTGTTGTTCAACACATTATCTGGGACAACCAATTTGATCCCGTGCGATGCACGGGCACACTACTAGTTTATGTAGTATACATGTTGTGTTACTTTTTGCGATCTTTTTCACTTGGAGACGTGCATCAGTCAATTAACAATTCATAAAACCAAAAACTAGTACAACATGATTTACAACCAATTAAAACGAACAAGAATTGAACCATCCATGAATAGAACCCCGGATATAAATACGACTCTTAACCTCATGGATTAGGGTATGCCTGTCCTTTTTCCTTTTTCCTTTTTTTTTTTCCATTACTCTTGAATCTCTCATTTCAAATTGCCCAAGATAAAGCAGCTGGTACTAATGGCCAAATTTTCCTCCCTGACTTCTTCCCTTTGTAATCTTGCCCTGTAATTAACAGGGACTGGATGTGCAACCAGGATATAGAGTTTGTCGCACACAGGATATAAGTGACTTGACTTCACATCCCCACGGGTCGCATATACATCCCAAGCATAATGAAGCCAATAAATCTCCGATATGAGTATCAAGTGTTGTTCTTGGATAAGATAATTCGGCTTCATGAATCAGAATCGATATCTAGCTTAGCAACAAAGGACAAGCATGTCTGCAGATTATATTTAAATTTTGATTCCTTGCAACCTTTCGATAGTGATTTTCTGGAAGATGTGCACAGGGACTGGATGTGCAACCACGAATACCAGGCGGAAATGTAAGAGCTGGGCAATCAATGAACTTCGATTCTTTTAGAGAGTTGCTGTATAGGTGAGAACTTCAATTCATTCCTTACGAAATTTGACTTCACTAATAGGGAGAAATTGTCAAACCAATAACCTGGGGTCGGTTAATATTTCTTGCAGGTGGTGGCATCACATTTGCCAAAGGAGTCGTCTGGGGTGTAGGAAGTGGTGATGCTCGACAAATAGGACAAGTAGGATGCTGCAGCAACCACGGATCGACACACTTCTGATGGAAAAGATGCCCACAATCAGGAAGTAACCGAGCTATGTCAGTGCTGTTATAATCAGACAAGCAAATTGAACAACACGAACCGTCAGAGATGGTACTGTGCTTGGTGTGGAGTTTAGCTTCTGAATATAAGAATTTTGGGTAGCTCTCGAGGATCATTTCATCTAGGCCTATTTCAATATCACCTGCCAGATGATTATTATTATCATCATCATCATCATCACCACCTGTGCCGTTGTTTTGTCGAGGTGGGTTTGGGACGCGGGTGCAGTATAATGAAGAAATGACAATGGTAACAATAAGCATGATCACACCAGCTGATATCCCAATGAAATATTTGTATCCATTGACATTATATTCTAGAGGATATCTATTGTAATTAGAGTTTGAGCTATCCATAATTGAAAGCTTGGAGAGGTTTATGGTGATGATAGGAGAACAATGCGAATGAACCCAATTATGATAAATTGATGATTTTAATACCTTTGGGATAAATTTAATATCTTGAGCATAATTTGATCATGGCAGAGCACATCATTTGAAAGTAGTTGGATACATAATTCTTTGCAGAAGTTAGGAAGAAATTATTCAAACACCAAATAGTAGTCTGACTCTTCTAAAACTTGCAACAACAACTTATTCGGTCTGGACAGGGTACCCACGTCCAACAATTTGGTCTAAGCCTCCATCATTTTTCAATTTGTTTAATTCAAGATCCAATTCAATAACAATATAAATCTTGAGAATATAGATTGTTTTATATTAGTGAAAGATAAATCCATTAATGGTCACAACTCACAAGCCAGGTACCCACGTCTTACAACGCACGAAAACGGAATACAATTACACCAATTATTGGTGGAGGGTACGTTTTGTCTGGTCTATCTTATAGGTGGTATAATTTGCATTCCAGCAGCCCAACTACTGCTACTAATCGGACTTTTCTTAAGATTTGTAATGTTTGGAATATGGCACGCTGTCGTCTTTCAGAAACAAAAGCATGCCGACAAACCATACTGAGAAGTGCACTCATCAATGCTTCATGTTGGGGCTTTGCAAGTGCTTTGCTTGGGAAGGACATGTATCTTATGGCACCATGCCTAACAAGAGAGTTAAAAAGTCACAGCTGCAATTATCATGGTGGGACAAAACCATTTTACTGTTTTTCACAACCTTTTATAATTATTACTGTACTTAGATTACTTTTGACGGACTGCAGGGGATTGACTAACAAATGTGCATGTAGAAGAAGCAACGGGAATGGGGATACAGGGACCATATTGTAAAGGTTGCGGGACTTCAGTCTTTCCACTTTTCAGGATATCATTTTTCATAGGCACACTCTGACACTCTGACACTAATCAAATGCTTTTATCAGACTAAAGTTGGCAAGAAATTCCAATTTTGGGGGCATTTTAACTCATTTCGTCTTAATGAAAGGTTCATGACATATCATGTTTTCAATGGGCAATGATTATGGTTTTTGAATCTATCAAGCCATATTCCCAAAAAGGAAATATTTACTATAATTAAGCACGGAAACACAAGAACACATCAGCCTTCAGCTTGAGAAAACATTTGTTGGACCAGTGAATATAAAAAAGGTTTCCTTCACCTGATAGTTACATGCTTTGCATTTTAGGTGCCTGCTAAGGTCTGAGGTCCTGTGCCTGAAATGAAATACAAGCTCGAAGTGGCAAGGATGTGAAATACATATGCTTGTACCTGGGATCAGAGTTCTATGGATCGATTCATTTTCTACAATCTTGGGGTACTGCGGTGTTGCATAACTACTATTTCATAGGAAACCTTAATGGAATTGCAAGTACGTCACTGACAAGTCAGATGAAGGCGAGTTCGATATTCGTTCGATAAAATGCTTGTAAACCCTTTCTAGCTAGGTCCGGTTATTGTGGTTCGATATTCAGATCATGTAATTCTCTTTCAACTTTGGGAAGGGAGGCTTGATTTCTTGAAGATAGAAACTAGAATGAGCTAATGAAACAAGTTGATATGCCCGAGTTGGTCTAAAGCGCCAGATTAAGGTTCTGGTCTGAAAGGGGGTTCAAATCTCACTGTCAACAATAACTTCTCCATTAGCCCTTTATTGTTTTTTTTTTTTTTTTTTGCAATTTCGAACCAAGGCACCTTCAGATGTATAACAATTATCAGCATCTTTTATGTCTGCTTTGATTCTTCTTTTTTGTGAATAATGAGTACTAATTCATTTCCTAGTTTCTTTACATAGTTGCTTACAAAAAAAATTCACATTATTCTAAACAAAATTTGACTTCACTACTAATGGAGAGAAAATGTCAAACCAACCTGCGGTTATCTGTTAATATTTCTTACAGATGGTGGCATTACATTTGCCAGAGGAGTCGTCTGGGGTGTAGGTAGTGGTGATGCTCGACAAATAGGACAAGTAGGATGCTGCAGCAACCACTGATCGACACACTTCTGATGGAAAAGATGCCCACAATCAGGAAGTAACCGAACCACGTCAGTGCTGTTATAATCAGCCAAGCAAATTGAACAACACGAACCATCTACGGTGGTACTGTGTTTGGTTTGGAGTTTAGCTTCTGAATATAGGAATTTTGGGTAGCTTTCGAGGGTTGCTTCATCTAGACCTGCTTCAATATCACCCGGATGATTATTATCATCATGACCTTGTTGAGGTGGGTCTGTGACGCGGTTGCAGTAAAATGAAGAAATGACAATGGTAACAATAAGCATGATCACACCACATGATATCCCAATGAAATATCTGTATCCGTTGACATCGTAATCGAGAGGATATCCATCGTGATTAGAGTTTGAACTATTCATAATCAATGATCAAAGAAAGCTTGGAGAGGTTTATGGTGATGATAGAAGAACAATTTGCTAATGAACCCAAAATTGATTTTATATCTTGGCAGAGAGAAAGAGAACAATTAGCTTGACTTGGGAAACAAGAATGGGAGAGATAACTACTGGTTTAAAGTTACAAATTAAATATATTGAGCATAATTTGATCATGCCAGAGCTCATCATTTGAAAGTGATTGGATCATTCTTCGCAGACATTAGGTAGAAATTGATATTTGGATACTATTTAAATACCAAACAGTAGTTGACTCTTGGAAACATTATTGAGCGATTGGCTGGACAGGAGAAAACATTAGTAAGGGTAGACTTCGTCCACGTCTCCAAGCTAAGCATCATGTTTCAATTTGTTTAAATTCCGATAACAGTACATCTTGAGAATGTCATTCATTAGTAAAAGATTAATCCAATTTACATGACAACTCGCAAAAAAGGTACCCAAGAGGGCCACGACTAACAACACACAAGAACGAAATACAAACATTAATCATCCGTGGGACAAAAACATTTGTCTGGTCTTCTAGGTATAATTTGTATTCTAGCAGCAGCCCAACTACTGCAACTAATCATCCATGGGACAAAAACAATTGATTTTTTGAACCCAGAATCTATGCACAAGCAAATAGATAAGAAAGGCTAACTGTACAATAAAGAAAAGAGGGATTACATTCCAAAAATAATTTGTCTACAGCTGCAATTTGCCTTGTACACTCCGCTCTTCTGAAAGTTAAGTCCAAAGTTCAAACACATTGAGACCAATACCACCAGCTCT
Source organism: Papaver californicum (assembly GCA_023531435.1). Taxonomy (NCBI): domain Eukaryota; kingdom Viridiplantae; phylum Streptophyta; class Magnoliopsida; order Ranunculales; family Papaveraceae; genus Papaver; species Papaver californicum. Next base: position 885,389 of record JAJJMC010023031.1, read on the forward strand.
GTCAAGCAAACGACCAAGATTTGTTTATAAATTCAAGGAATGATCAAATTATACAAATAAAAGAGGAGGGGGTCGTGATAGCGTGGCGAGCCAATGATTGAAATTCAGCCACTCTCTTATGAAATGAAACCCATAGCCTACCCTAACTTGTTTGGGACTAAAGGCTTGGTTGTTGTTGATCAAAATATACAAATAACCAAACCAATTACAATAAAATGAAGGTAATAATACCTGAAGTTAAGCACCAAGGGCACACCCGAGATCAAGAACAGAAGCACCTGATTTCTCTTTAGCAGCGGCAGCAACAGGAGAGCAAGTGAGATGATAGAAGAAAAAAACTGAAACAAACATATATGAAGAAAACCGGTAGAAGTTGGAGTAAAACAATACATCTATCGTTTGTGTCAATCTAATCATCTGTGTGTATTGTTAGGCGAAAATGTTAGAAAACTAGATAGTTGCTAGCTGGTAACTGGGTTGCTCGGTGGGCTTTTTTGAAGGTTGTTGTCGCGAAATAAAATTTTGGAAGCAATAAGTCTCTTGCATTCAGAATTGTAAAAATAACAAAGAAAACAGCTTAGAGCAGAGCTGGCCGTCCGTGGGGATTTCGTGTTAACTGTCTTTCTAATTTCTATATTTCTTTTTCCTCTTCGCTGGTCGTTTTCCAGATATACTACTACTAGTACACTAGTAGTGAGTGTGGAATAAAAGGAGGATCTAAACAAGTTGTGTTAACAAGATCTAGAGAGTGGGGATAAAAAGATAGATAACTGGGCTGAATACTGACTAAGATTTATAACAGGAGGTGTGTGCATGTGCAGGTCATGGGAAATTGGTATGGGACTCTTACAAACAGGTCAGGTCAGAAATCTATCAGACTCTTAGGACCATGGGATAGGTGCCTCGGTCTCGAATCGCAGGGTTTCACCTCTTATTCACATTTTTTCCCCTTCTGTCAAATCGAGTTTTTGTTGGATGGTCACATGCTTTTATTATATGACATGTGCCAATTCCTTTTACCTATGGCTAAGGGCAAGTCTATCTGGAGTTCGTTTATTGACAGGCTTCATTCTAGACTGTCCAAGAGAAATCCAAGATATATTCCGTAGAATTATTTTGGCATGCAGTTTGATCCTATGGTGAAATTACTTTATATTTTAGCAAAACGCATTCACCTCCTTAGTTTGTGTGGGGCATCTATAAAGTACGATAGGGTACCCTTTCTCACTCCACCTCCTTAATTACCACTAAGGTCTTTATACTTTTCAAAAGCTTGCTTAACCAATTGCTTAAAAAGCGAGTTATGTTGACCTTAATCCTTGTATTATTATGATATTATTCATTACAGGTGGCAAATAAACTAAAACAACAAAAATGAAAGACTAGTTAAGAGAAATCGCGGATTACCTCTCCTCCGAAAAGACACAGTCAGATTGTTTGCATCCATCAACAATGCCTTCTATGACCTGAATAAGCAAAGAAATCGCGTTACAGGAGTGTCATATAGAGAAGATGAAGGGAATGAACAATAGAAATGAAAAACACCAGAACATTCTTACAAATAGGGTTTCCTCCACCTCTTCAGCCAAATCAACATCGAGATGGCTTGTAGCATAGCCATCGAAGAAAAATAGAGGCTTAGCTCCAGAAGTAATGATATCATTGACACTCATGGCAACCTGGAAAGAGAAAAGATTGTGATGTCAGTCCCAATTTTTAGAATGCAAAATTAAGAACTCAGTTTCAAATATACAAGGTCTATCCCAAATCTTGACACACTGATCTTAGCATACCTTTTTAATATCCACCCCAATAAATGCACACAGTTAGATACGAAGAAAGAAAAAAAAGGCAGACATATACTCTAAAACTAACCATTATTAGGATTAGGATTCTCAGCAAAACAACAACAACAACAACAACAAATTACACAGCCAAAAATGAGAAACATTTCAACCATGAACAGTTAAATCCAAGATCAGATAATAAACCTCAAATAGCTTTCAAGTTACAGCGATGGAAAGTGAATGTAAAGACCAACATATGTATGTACGTACCATTTTAAATTTGCATCGAGAAAAGTTTTTCCTCCCCAATGAGTGCTTGGCTTTTGATGCCGTTTGCTCTTGATATTACGGTCAGAAGGTACCTTATGAATACACAAGTCAGAATAGATTAGACATGAACACAAAGAAGAAAATTACTAAGTGAAAATAACAGAGTTAGGAATTTACCTGATGCTCTTTGGTAGTCCAAAATTTCACAAGATCCTTCCACTCCCTGTCAGTTAACGCATTGGGTTTATCTGCGTTGTGCATTTCATTTTTATTGTGGGGTGCATAGTGATGTCTTTTCCATTTAGTTTTCTTGATCCTATATATTCCACAGGCAATAGACAAGGTAGCTCTTCTATAACGTTCATCTAGTATGAAAAACTCCTGAAATAGATAATACAATAAACTTGTCATCCAGTGAATGTCACACAAATGAATCATATGGCACACAAAACAAGCAGACATAATATAAGGAACTGGTTATTCCATGATAACTTATCCAATAATTCTATGGTTAATCACATGCCATCGATCGAAAGAAGGATAAAATTGCAGGTTATGTTGAGTATGTTCACCTGAATTTCGACCCACAGCCATTACTTATCCTCCCTAGCTCGATCTTGCTTATCTCAATGGTCTGTCCATTTGAACCGCAAGATTGTTTATATCATGTTCATGGAGAAAGCCATTGGAAAGTTAAGCTTTTGTCACCAGCATTTTAATACCTCCAACTAGTCCACCCTTCACAACCTTTAACTCTGATCCATCTTTTAATCCAGAATCCTCTCTCCCTGGTTTTTAGGCAACTTCCCCACTGCACATAACCCCCAGAATTTAGCAATCCGAATAATAATTTATGTTGATAGCTTCTGATGTTAAATTCAAAAGCAAAAAAATAAAAGGAGAAGAATGGTATGAACTCTTAGATGACCAATTCAACTGACATTAATGAATATACAGAAAACCTAAGCAGTAATCGAACATAAAACTATCATAGGTATGAATTCCAGATGCCTCACCTTGATCATCATCTCCACTGTTACTTCCGAACCAACAGATTCTTCAGGTGAGTGATAAGGTGAAACCAGGATTTCCGAGTCCGATCATGTCGATGATTATCCAACATAAGCCATGCATTTTCTTCCTATCCGTTTTCTCCTTGATTTTTTATAGAGTATTTAACAATTTCTCTTACATCAGCAGCTTCTTCCCATATCATAACCTTCCTTGCTACTGTTGGTGTTGGTACAGCAGCTTGATTGATGATTTCAAAACTTTGGGTTGGTTTTGGTGTATTTTGTTATTGGGAATGGTTTTTGAGTCTGGAACTGGAATGTCAAGACAAGAGTCTAGGGTTTTACTTTTTAGGGGCTGCTATTTCTGACAGACGTTTGAGAAATGGGTTTAGACATGAGTCGCATGCTATATAATTAGTGAGTGAAAATTGAAATTGTTTCCCATAACGAGTTGGTAAAAGGGTTATAATGGTCGTGATGTGCCGGTAAAAAAGCCTCACTAATTTGAAGCCTATCTATTTTATTTGAGATCTATCAAATTTTACTCTCATCTGAAAAAGAAGATAAGGGGTATTTTAAAAGGTGAAATTACTAAATTATCTTTTATAAAACCTAATTATAACTCTAATATTTCTAATTTATTTCTATTTATCTAAAAACAAATAAAAATTGGAAAATTTTCTTCTATTCCAAATCAATTTTCTTTTCGGATTAAATTTTTTGGATTTTTTTCGAAATTTTCTAGGTTCAAGAACAATCGGCCATCGTTCATGAAGGAGGCCTACCAGATTTTACTCCCACCTAGATGAGGGGATAAAGGGTGTCTAAAAGGTGAAACTACTAAAATTACCCTCTATTAAAACCTAATCATAACTCTAATATTTCTAGTTTATTTCCATTTCTCTCAAAACAAATCAAAAATTGGAAAATCTTCTTCTATTTAAACTAATTTTCTTTTCGAATCAAACTTTTTGAATTTTTTTTAAAAATTTTCTAGGTTCAAGAACAATCGGCCATCGTTTATGAAGAGATTGGCCGATTGTTCTTGAAGTTCTTCGAGGGTTTAGAAAATTTTTAAGATTTCCCAAGTTCAAGAACAATCGGCCAATGCATAAATGAACAAAGACCGATTGTTCTTGAAGTTCTTCGTGGTGGAAAAACATCAACACCGAATCGTCCAATGTGAAAATTCATATCGACTGATTGTAGTTCTGAGCAAATACCCTTTTTTTCTATTAATTTTTCATGTTACAATCAACGGATATAAATATAAACATTCATCGATTATTGACGTTCTTATGACATACTCGATCAGAGAATGGGTATGATTTCATACTCATTCTAAAGCTTAGTATGATGTTGTTGATGGTGGGTTTTTGCTAAGGCGAAAATCGTAAAAAAATGTTTCTGACCCGGGTATCATAATTATTGAACTTTAGTATATTTTCATTCTGCAAAGAATTTTAGAAATATACCAAGTCATAAAGGGTGTCCATGCCCCTCTCTCTATGTATATATATATAGTCATATGAATGCTTCACCCGGCTGAACTCGGAAAATATATATACAACCATATTTATTGTATAATTCAGTATCCATTTATGTTTAGAATAACGCTGGTGCTTGTTGCGATATTCCCAGATATTATATTATTTTTACACGATAATCTCAAGCTCCTAGATGGATTTCCCACTAGTATATAACAACTTGAATCTTCCTTAGTGTTATATTCCACGGTTGAATTCCTAAAAAATTACATTGTATCAATACTCATGCTCAACTGAATTATATTGATTTACTATGGTGTCTATACAAACTTGTATAAAAGTATGTAACAAGCTGCATATAAATGTACATGACTTAAACACCACATTTGTGTCTAGATATCGAGTTAAAACTACGCTAAATGCAAGAATAGAGCTCTAACTAGCCAAACCTAACCTTGGACAAGCTTATGAGTCACATCTCCCATAATTGGTTGCATTAAAACCCCAACAATGGTCAAGAAATAATAAAACCCTAATTTTTGGGCCTAAACGACTTATTTGTGTCGTTTTCAAGAAAAGAAAATTTTTTATTGCACCTACCTTGGCCGGCAAAAACTAGTTGTCCGGCCACCCTCCTTTTCGCCTGACCAAGCTGGCCGAATAACTTGGTCGAATAAAAAAAATTCATGGCTGGCCAACTTGGCCAGCCAAACTCCCTTTGAAAGTCATAAGTGATACACCAAGGATGTCGTAGCGTGAAACACAAATATGTTCTGTAAATTTAGAGTTGGGAGTCATATCTTATGTTATGCAATGCTTATAAGTGTTGCAAACCTAGGAATGTGACTCCCAACTTCTCTTCCACAATGCTTATAAGCGTTGCAAATCTAAAACTGGAGTCTCAATCCCTTCTCTACCTCCTCCGTAACGCTAATAAGCATTCCAAACCTGAAGGTTGGGAGTTCCAACTTCTTCCTTATAGTTAAAAGAGACATAAGAGATACTTCACATTTTTTAACCCATGTCTCCCAAATTCGACTTACCAAGTGTGTCATTCACTAATTTTGACTGACCACATATGACTTATAATGTGTAACTGACACAATAAGCCATATTTTTTATAAAATTTAACTTATTATATATGACATACCATATGCACAAATAACATACGACTGACCATGGATGGCTTACCATATCGTTTGGCCAGATATCTTATTTCATGCGGCTTCACACATATGTTTTGCTAAATATGTTTGACCACTTCAATACTTATACATTTTCTTCCGCACTCTTTCAGGACCATCCATCACCTCTCGCTGATGATGTGAAAGGCAGTGTTTGATCTACTCAATGCCTGCATCCGACATCACCTATTCACTTAAGCATGTCAACACTGATTAACACATTTGAACTCTCACTGGTCTCCTGAGCATATCAGAGTCTTGACATGAGGATTAAATAAATAGATATTTATTTTCAGTCTGCCAGCCCTTTACGAGCCTCACTAGTCTTGTCATACTCATCAAGACTCATTCTTCATGTCTAGCCAGGTATAACAAGTCATAAGTTAACATGACTTCACACTAAGTAGTATTTTCCAATTAAATTCATACGAGACATCAAAGATGTCACAAATGGAGGGAGTATTTATTAGAGTATTTGTTCGGCGGTTTACGACGTGCTGTGTAATAATACACCCATTATGAGAAAGTGTTTGAAATGTGCAACGGTTAGCGGAGTAGAGGAGTGATGGATGTGTAATTGTTCAGTCTTCCCCACCAAGTGGGATACAGTTTTCAACACAATCTTCATCACCTCCACTTCACCACTACTCCACAACCTCCATTTCCTACGGGGTCAGGGTGAACGGTTACTGCTATTATAAATAGATTCTTCAATCTATGAAAATCAGGCTGGACATAACATACAAAATAGACAAGGAGAGATACATAGAACACCCCCTTCGAACAAGTCTACCATCTGATTTCATCGAAGTATTCTCTCAGTCATGTATAGAGAATCCTTCATAGCAATAAACACCTATCACACCTAATGGAGTCTGGTACTCTGACCTCAACACTTCCTTTGCTTCCCTCCCTAAGACCAACCCTTATTCTTCCTTCATGACCGAAGCAAGACTGGAATGTCCATTTCTTGGTTTAGGCCATTCTTGTATGATTTTGATTTTTCGAATCTAAAAGTACTTCCACGGTACAAATGTTTTAGGGTTCATACGTATTTCTCATCAGCTTACCCCACTTTTACCATTTTTCAAATAGAATATGATGTATACTCGACCTGAGAATGAGTATGAAATCATACTCATTATTCGAGCATGGATTTGAAGATGTAAATTTAAAGAGTGGTTGAATTGAGAATCATCGAATGTGGAGATACATGATGGTCGATTGTGTTTGATGTTTTCAACATCAGCACACAATCCGTCGATGTGGAGGTCTATATCGACCGATTTTGGGTAAGAGCAAATTGTCATTTTTTTCTGTGTGTTTTTGAAGTTACAATCGATCGATACGAATGTCAATATTGACCGATTCTAGAATGTGATTTTTTAAAATCGGTTGATATAGGCACCAGTATATGTCGATTCCTCGTGTACTTTGTGAATGAAGAACATCAAACCAGAATCGACATGTGTATGCCATCGTATTCACCGATTCTGGTTAGATGTTTTTTAAAAAAAATACTTCAAAATGACCCGATTTTGTCATTAGTGGTAGGCCTCAAACTAGCCAGGTAAAAAAGACCAAACCTCAAGTACGACCTAGAATAACAATTGTTCTCTAAATACAAGTATATTGTATAGGTGTCGTGACCGTAGAAAATCAAATTGCATTATACAGGTACTTACGTTCACCGACACATGACCATTGCCCTTACAACGATCATGAACATTCTACACATTTATTTTTTCGGAGGTGGTCGAGTAACGAAATAAGTGAAATAGTGCTTATAGATAAAATAAAATAAAATAATATTTCATGTAGATACATCCCTGACTTAAAAAAACACAAAACTTATAAATCAAATGTAATCAAAACTCACCCATAATACTAATGGATGTATTGTGTTTTTGTATTGATAGTTGATGGCAATATAATACGACTCGGGGATCGGCCCCGACTTGGCTGGGGACCGATCCCTGAGTATTTACTAATCTCGTACGATCTCGTTCGAGTAACTCGGCTAGTCAAATACATGTGCATATTTCTTTTATATATCTTATTTATCTTTTTTAGACTCGTAATAAATGGCCACATTAGTTATCCTACCATCTATAATAGATGGCCACGTATTATACTTATCTTTTTTTCCAAATCAAAAGAGCGTTAGCACTTAGCAGTACACATCTTTTATTTTTTTATTAATTACTTCTCCTACTTTTTTTTTTTTTTTTCATCTCTGATATTTTTCTTTTTATTTCTTTCGGCAATACATAATATAAAATTAAAACCTGCTTTTTATTTTTAGTTATTCCTAATTTCTTCTTGTTGAATCCAATTCAGATTTTTTTGGTTTTGGAGTTTTGGTTGGGAAGAGTTTCATTTCATGTAATCAGCTCTTTATCTCTCTAATCTCATCTTTTTCTAATCACCTCCTCCACCACCACCATTCATCTGTTTTCTCTAGGTTCATTAAAGAGAAAAGAAAAACATTAGAGTTGCAGATCCGGAGCGCCTCCACTGTTATCTTATTCTTTTAGGATTTTTCACTTTATAAAGATGTTTGCAAACCAATTTTACTATTTTCACCCCGAGTTACTCGTGACTCGTTTGACTCGTGACTTGGACCGACCCACCATAGACTCGACGAGTAAATAGGAAACGCTCGGCTCGGCCGAGTATATGGGTTCGTATCGGCAAAAGGACGATACCCGAGTTACTCACGAGTAACTCGCCTGACTCGGCCGAGTCGTACTACATTGGTTGCTGGTGGATTGTGATGATAAAAAAAGGGTTATTTAGACTTTAAAAGCTAATATTTTGACCAAAGTTGATTTTGGTTCCCGGAAAGTTTAATATTAGAGTATGGTACCCAGGATCGGAGTTGACCATCTTGACAGTTAAAGAATATAGTCAAGTACATAATTACAAACTTAATAATAGGTTTTAATTTATTTACTAACATTGCCAATATACTCTACACGTGTATGGGTAAGAATTGAACATGAAATCACCATCTCACGACTACCACCAACCTGAGCATCTCTGTTTTATCTTCTTGTCCAATTATCTTCTTAATAATTCTTGTATTTCTCAAATGGAGTCTATGAGTCAATATGATGGGTTTTTTAAGAGTTGGGTTTTGGGATTTAATGGTTTATTTATTGGAATGTGAATTGAAGAAGAAGATGGTGTATTGATGAAAGGTTTGGGTTTTGTTATTTATGTGAACAAAAGATGATGAAGTTTATTAAGATGATTTTGTGGGTGTTTGAATGATAATTGGGTTTCTACTGGGTCTTAATACCTTAATCATGATCAGAATTGAGTAGAAAGAAAGAAGATATAGGTTGCTAAGAAGTATAATGCAGAAGGAAAATATATGCTTCTGGTACTTTGTGGAGGCTTAAAATAAAATTGTACCTAATCATTCTTCCTCCTTCATGTTCAATGATTTAATTAGTTGATTTTTTTATTTCTTATTTTTATCATCTCTTTCAGCTTTTTTGTTATGTTAAAATTTTATCGTTTGAATCACTTTTACATGATAGTATTGGGTGTTTTGTGTATTGACAACCATTGGATCCAAAGCTAATTCTAGTTCTGCATATGGATATATGAGCAAATTGGTTTACAAGAACTATTAGACTATCGATGATCTTTTGCATTGTGTAGACTTCCTAAGATATTTGATGTGAAGATTGGACTTTATATTTGTTCGTAGAAATCTCTAGGAGAAATATTATCAACACCGTTGAATTCCATCGATTCTCATCTGTTAGATGTATTTTACACGTGCAAGTCATGTGTTAAAGGTAACTGACATCATTAACTAAATATAAACTAATTAAAGTTAAAATTATTTTGGTAACAGTCAGGACGGTCAACTAGGTCCTATGTACCAAACTTTAATATTGAACTTTCTATGACCTAAATGCAACCTTGGTCATAAAGCCGTTACTAAAGTCTAAATAACTCTAGAAAAAATGTACAAAAAGTCTTTTAACAATGTAGATAGTGTTTCGACATGAAAATGCCAATATAGATAGTGTATAAGGGCTTAAATGTAGCACAAAGCTTAAGTGCGGATTTGTGAAGCATGAGATGTGGATTCGTTCCTTACTTGGATAGTTAGTCTAACTTTACTGGAATTCAATCCATAATGAAAAGTATAACACATTCTACAATAAATCCAAAAATGAATATAAATCTTTGTAAAACGATTATAGCTTAATATCGTACTTTTTACTGTAGAAAATTTATGAAATATTTTGTTGGTTTGACTCCCATCAATTCTCTATGAAATAGGAATCAAGAAAGATCGGTGAAGAAAAAAAATCTAGAATATGATTTCTTTTGCAATTTGGTAGACAATATAACCAAACAATCACTCTAATTGATGATGTTAAGTGTGATATTTTACTAGTCACCTGGGTGTTTGAGGTTGTATCTCTGGATACAATTTTAAATTATTTGCCTAGTGTCGTATGAAATATGTAATTTTTGTTTTTGTTGTTTGTCAGGTGTTTAACTAACTTGGTTGTAGATGTCTTGCAACATTTCCAACATTTTTCAAAAGTTTTATTTTTTAGACACATAATATTTTAGATCCCCGATTAGAGATATTTTCTTTCCAACAGTTAGATCCAATAAAATTGGAAGGTTGATGGCATGACTAACAAAAGATATAAGAGAAAGTCTTATCTAGACTTTCGGTTAAAACTCAAAAAAATTCCAAGTCATTATTTTTATTTAAAAACTTTTGTTTATGAACAAACATGAATTATATGATATTAATATTTTTATCCGCATAGGTATACATGCCAGTCAAAAAAGAGTTTGATTGAACCCATATTTTCTAATTACCCTGTTCTAACTTGTACTCTATTCTCATTACTCTGTTCTAATTTCTTGGTCTTTGTTGTAGCAAAAGTATTCCAACACTCCTCAAAATTTGCATCTGAAGATGAAGTTTTAGCCATTATATGATTTAATATTTGTACCTTATGGATGAAATGTGGACCGTTGGATGATTCAACAGTATTCCTCGAGATGCATTCCTGATGGATGAGGAGATTTCAGCTACTTGGTGAATCAACTCTTCTTTAACTTTGAATCTCTAAGAATTGTTGATAAATAAAAAGTGGGGGGTAGGGTGGGGGGTGGGGGGTACCTGCAAGGACTCTCCGATGACTCAATGAGTAAGAGCTCTATGTATGTTTTTGTGGAGAAAAAAGATTAGAAAATGTGTACCTTCCCAGTTAAAATTCCCTAACTATTTATAGGTTATAGAGGATATGCACCGGTCAAGTATATGTCTAGATTCGTATTGACTATGTACCCAGACTAATTCATTTATAGATTCATCCTTATTTTAAGGATAATTTAATTAGTCTTATTTATCAATATAATATCAGTGTACCTGGACTGATTGCTGACCAGGTCATTCCTATCTTTTAAGAATAATTTAATTAATATTATCTACCAAGATAATATAATGCACCTGGACTGATTCTTGACCAGATTAATTCCTATTTTTAAGTATGATAAGGGTTTGACTATGAATTTGGATTAGTAAACATTCAGATTCATTCTTATGATAAAATTTGAATGTGTATCTGGTCTCTTTGCACCCAAATTCATCCTCTCCTCCAAATACATTGTATCTGGTCAATTTTTATGTGGAGACTAGCAAGCTGGGTTGCTAACCCTTCATGGACTTAAACCTCAATCCAGAGTCCAATTGAACTAAGATTATTGGGATGAACAGTTACTGACCCCACTTCCCTGATAGCTTTATTTTATTTTTTGTTTGAGTTTTTCTGTCTAACTAATCTTGTAATTTGGAGTTTCTAATATGGTTCGTTGGTGGGAACCCTTTGGAAGCAAGTTTACTAGTGTTTTCAACCATTAGCAATTATGTTTTTCTACCAGGCCAACCCGTTTAACCCCGTGGGCCCTAAAAGCTCAACCCTAACTTTGCCATATTAACCATCAAGGAGGGTTAGGTCTGGGTTTACGCGGGCCAGGTTATGGTTGACCCGCAAGTTTTGACCCTAATTGCCAGGTCAAGCGACTATATGAAACAGACTTGTTCAAATCACTGTATAAATAACCAAAACATACATAGAACCAAATTAACACGTACCCTACAAGCTATAAAAAATAAATAATTATTCAAATACAAAAATGAAATCCCAAACACACGCATTTGTTACTTAATTATATCCTAAACTCAACACACAAATCAAAAATCCAAACTACCAAACTTAGCCCAAGACTCATCCCTAAACCCTAGACGAGTCTCGAGCTTCATTCAAGGAAATACTCTAGCTTATACTTAAATCAATACCCAGACTTAATCCTAAGACAACACTCAAAGTTAAGCTTAAAGAAGGACTCAAGATAGCTTCCAAACATAACCCGAGCCTTAGCCTCAACAAAGGCGCTACCTAACCTCAATCTAGCAATCATTTCAACGCATACCACTCTATCATGGTCGGTTATGCAACTAAGCCCCACAAGCAAGCTCAAGACTCCATAGTCTTGAGCGCATCTACAACCAAAACGTTAAGTTCATGACACATAAGATTCATTCAAAATTTATAAGCGTGTTTCTGGATATTTCATCCCTCGGAGCTTAAAAAATCGACTACGGGACCCTCATAAGATTTTAGGGTTTCTTCTCTCTTCAAAGATGGACACCGAGCTTCAAATCCTCTTATGGATAACCTTGCCTCCGTTCTTCGCTCGACGGATGAATCGCCTTGCTCCTATGACTGGAAAAAAGGACATCATACCTCAGTCCCTCCTCATGGTCGTCCATGTACTGTTTTTCTCCCAAGAAAACACACACACCATAGGTCATACTTGACCTCACCCAAGCTTGTTATCTCTTCATGAAACATACAACTACGCAATTCTCCTTGATCTCTCCACGCGACTCGTGCTTACCTTTACACACAAACATGAGTATTTCTTTTACAAAGTTACGATATATCCGGAGAATACTACCACATCATACGACACATCATAAAGAATGATTACATCACAAATGTGTGGATATATTTAGGGTTTTGGTCTGGAGGCATACAACATGTGTGAGTACCAGCCTACTCACACAATAAATAGAATAGTCGGTCACAAGGAATCAGTTGCGGAGGATATAATCAAATCCTTGATCTATCATTAGTGATTCCTGAGATGAAGGAGATGGTGCTTATCTTACTCCTTAAACTTATCTCACCGACTTGAGATTAAAGTTTTGCAGAGCTATAAATAAACCAACTCTCGATTATTCTAAATAGAACAACAATAAGTTCACAACTACGAACAATAATTTTTCATAAAAAATTTTCTCTTTCAGAATTTTTTTTCATCTGCAACTCTCTGCAACTTAAACTCTCATATTATCTATTTCGTATTCCTCCCCTGAGACTGGCCATATCTCTCTCATGTGACTGAAGCATTCCTTGAACGAACATTTTATTGGTTTAGGCAATGACTGTTCGTAATCAACCTTCCACACTTATGCAAATCCTAACCACTTTTACCCCTCCCACCCTTTTACGATTTTCATCATCTACACCTTGCTACTACAACTAGATTTGCCTTTAAATTAGTCGAGGATACATAGAACTATTTGAGGTTTGAGTACGCAGAGGCTCATTCGGTGGTGCAAAGTTCTAATACTATAAGTCTTGAATCAGTTACCCATGATCTTCATTATGAATGTGTGGTTATTTATTGTGATGCCTCATTCGATAATGTCACTAACTTATCAAGTATTGGGATTGTGGTGACTAAACCTACGCGAGACTTTGAAAGTTTCAGGAGTGATGCAAGATCATACTAGGAGTAACAAGGGATTCAAAGGAAGCTGAAAGTTTGTCCATTGATTCTTAAAGCGGTCAGTTGGGCAAGTCGAACTAAAGTTTACATTATCAATGGTGCAAAACTAGTAATTTTATATTTAAAGGATAAAAATAACCATCCAAGTTGGTTTAATAATACTATCATTAATGATTACAGTGAACTTTTAAATAGTTTTAATTTTGCAAGAGTTGAGTTTTTAAGTAGAAATTTAGCAATTTGGTAGACGCTGCAGCCAAGTATTGTAAAAGGTCAAAGTTAATGAGATAATGTTTAGTCACCAGTCATACTTTCTCCTCGGAAAATTCTAGTTCCTTATCCCATTTTAATATTATCTTTATATTTTTTTCTAGAAAAAATTAATATATTATGTTTATCCACATGTGAAACTAATTTAAATAAAACTATAATCATTGGAGATGTCTTTTGAGCTAAAAAGTCTTTTTTCTTGATACATGTAAAAATCCTTACACATGAAAGTCTATTAGTGACCTCTACGTAGGATTTTCTAGACCCACTATTGGAGATGCTTTTAGAGTCGTCACTTTCTCGTGTTTGTTTGATCCCTATATTTTCCCTTTTTTGTACAAAAAAAAAGTAAATAAACTATGCTTCAAAAAGAAAAGAAAAGAAAACAAAAAAAAAAAAAACGGTAATTCTATTTGTCCCACTAGTCAATCCCACGTTCTAACCCACCGCTGATGTGGTTTGACTATGGTGGGCCACAAAATTCTTAAATCCTTTTTTCCTTTTTGGGTTTCATGGTTTTTCATCTCTTTTTCTTTATTTTGTTGCTGCTACGTCTACAACTATCCCCGTTTGTGTGGTTAGTACCACGCCTCCGTTCATGGATGCTTAACTCAATAACTAGAGCTCTACATCGGACAATAAAATGATCGAAACGACCACCATTCATCGATGCACTCCTTATGAAAAATATGTTTACACTTTGGCAACACCTTAGCTGTCTCACCATTAGACATATTGAACAATTGAACAATTCTCATCACGATTGCTATTATTAACTGAAATGGTGGAAGAACCATTAGCCGGTGAATGGTGACAGTGACGATGAATAATTAAGAACCAGAATCATTTTATCGAGGTTAAGAACCATTTGGGGATTACAAGTGGTGTTACGCGTCGTGGATTCAGGCCTATCTATTATCGTAACATGAACAAATTCATGTAAATATCGATCGATGAAACAAAAATTTCATGATCATTATTGATGTTGCTGTATAATTGAAAGCATTTAAAGAGAAAATTGAGTATAAGGAGAACAAAAACTATAAATGTATTTACTAGGAAAAATATTCTCATGGTTTCACTAATCTTCTTTTGGTTGTTTGAAATTACAGTATTAGGAAACGAATCCATGACGAACACGAAAAAAAACTATACAGAAGAAGAAACAGATTTAAAAAATTTGTAGAATTATTGGAAAAAAAAGTAAATAAACCTATTAACCGTTACAAATCACTAATAATAACGGTTGGATTGAGTAATATCAGCCGTGAGATTAAATATAATAGCAGCACATCCGAGTGGCTATTGTTTGACCAGTTAACCTCCATGGGCAAGTCCTTAATTTTGCCTATTTGCCTATCCAGCGGTGGTCCTAAAGTAAAAGCAGAAATGCTTATTTGCCATCCCATTAGAATAGAATAGAATAGAATAGAATAGAATAGAATTGCCCTTAGCCCACAGGATGTTGCTCATTGAACTTTTTTTTTTAGTAGTACTCCAAAAGTATTTCAATTAGTAATTTTGAGAAACAACCTCCCCCTAAGTTGCACGGGTTTAGAAGTAGTCTTTTTTTTCTTAAACACCCTCATCTCTCATCTTAATGTAAATTGAAACCAACATTACTTTACCCCCTAGAGACCCAAATCTGATGTTTTGTCTTGATTATTAGTAGTACTAGAAAGAAAAAGAGTTTTCCTAATTGTTCAAAAAAAAAAAAAAATGAGGTGGGAAAAGTTACAGTTGAGCAATAGATTCACAGCAGAAACCAGTGTTGATGTTAGGAAATCAGGTCCAGGTCCTGGTAAAAGATGGGGTCATACATGCAACTCCATTAGAGGAGGTAGATTTCTGGTTGTTTTTGGGGGTTATGGGGTGGATAACTGCCAGACTAACGATGTTCATATCTTCGATACAGGTCCGTATTTTAGGTTTATTTCAATCTTCCTTTGTATTTTTAGGGTTTCATTTGGTACATTTGTAAGATGTTGTTATTTTTTAGATTTTTGTTTGATAGATTTTTTCAGGTTTTACTTATTCATTTGGATGTTGTTCTGAGTGTGTTAACTCTCAATGTTTGCAGCTAAACAGACATGGAGTAAGCCAGTGGTGAAGGGAAATCTACCTTCCCCAAGGGATAGTCATAGTTGTACCGCTGTGGGGGACAATCTCTTCATTTTTGGGGGTACAGATGGGAAAGTTCCACTAAGAGATTTGCATATTTTCGACACTTGTAAGACCCCCACTTACATTTAATCTTAGGGCTGTTTCTTTTTTCAAGTTATATATCACATGCAATCCTATAATTTGATTTATGAGTTGTAGAGGAATAAACAAACTAACTAAGTTTTCCTCCAAACAAAAGGAAAAGGGAATTGAAATAACTTCTATTGTTTGTTTCTTTTTTTTTTCTTTTTTCGAAATAACTTCTATTGAGTTGCACTAGATATGAAATATATTATAAGGTTTCAAGTGTTCAGTGCTCTTGGTCCTGCATGTCAAAAACATCCCATTTCTTTGATAACTTTTCTTTTCTTATCAAAGTCCTTAATGCAACTAAAATATGCTAACTATGTCATCTCTGTAGCTTGCAATACTTGGATTACTCCGACTTTACGAGGTGAAGGACCAGAGCCACGGGAAGGGCATAGCGCCGCACTTGTAGGCAAACGACTTTTTATATTTGGTGGATGTGGAAAAGATAATTCATCTGAAGCTTATTATAACGATCTCTACATACTGGATACTGGTAAGTTCTTTGTTTACGGAGATGCTCTTTGGTTAAAGCATAACGAATATTATGAATGCGTTCTCTGAGCTTATTTGTCTCTTGCTACGTATAATCTGATTACCTGGACCATGAGTAAGTGGATTGTGGATGAAATGATGCATAGGTTCTTCTTTTCTACTCTTTTTTGCTGCGATCCTTTTTTTTCTACTTCAGTTATTTTTACATCCAAAATCATATGTTACCTGTATTACAACGACACGGACACGGTGTCAGTGTCCTGTGTCCAGTACGTCCCTTTGATACGGCAACTTAAAAAACTAGAAAACGGAGATACGGTATACACAAAGTAGATAAGTAGGTTAACATAGATAGCGAGAGAAAATATATAGAGAGTTTTTTTTGCATTACTAAAGATAAAAGCTAAAAGCTAAAACTATCTTTTTAACTAAAATTAAAGCTTATTACTTAAGATAAAGCTTACGAAATATCTTTTTCACCAAAGATAAAAGCTTCTCAGAGAAGCTAATAAGGTATATTGTCAGAGAATATCCTAACAAACATATTAATAATCTAATTTTAGAGTAACTAAGGTCTTTTAAATTTCCAAATATATTTCTCGGTAACTGAGCCGTATCCGATGTATCGGACATGTGTATCCGTGTCAATACGTATCGACACGGCTCAATTTTTTTTTTTGAGTGTCGTCGTAACACAGTATGTTACAGGCTTTAACATAGTGTGTACTTGTTATCATCTTTTCCCATGTAAGAGCTGTGCTACGGTGGATGGTAATAGGAGGGTAACTAGAATTAAAATCCTAGGGATAACTCTTTTTCCTTCTTGATTTTTGCAGAGACTTTAATATGGAGATGTGCTGTAACATCTGGAACCCCACCATCTGCACGAGATAGTCACACTTGTTCAGCATGGAAGCACAAAATTGTAGTCATTGGCGGTGAAGATGCGTCAGATTATTACTTGTCTGATGTTCATATTCTCGATACAGGTCACTGATTTACATTAACGGCACTTGGCACTCTAAACACTGATGATGCATTTTCATATGATTTTCTCTTACTTGGGTTTTGAACCATAATATAATATGATTCATAAGTTTGATCTGTTTCAGTTTCATTCTTCAGTCTTTTTCTTATTGTTCTTAACAGATAGTCTTATTTGGAAGGAGTTAAGCAATGCGTGCTGGATACTACCTGCACGTGCTGGCCATTCTACTGTTGCTCTGGGGAAACACTTGTTTATCTTCGGTGGATTTACAGATGACAGAAATCTATACGATGACCTTCATGTGCTAAATTTGGGTATGTAGAAATTTATTATTACTTTGTGTTAACCTTTCGTTTTCTTTAGAGAGGGAGTTGGATGGATATTACCATTTATCAAACATTTAGCATTTTGAGAAACTTTGATTGACAGTTTCTTAGGCTTCCAATGGACAACTGAGAAAAGTGCAGTACAACTTTAACCAAAGTGATTCAGTAATTTATGATGAAATTATGTCTTGTTTCATTTTCAAAAGACAAAAGTTATAGAACCAGCTTATTATGCTTGTTGGAGAAGCATGAGATGAGGGGTCTTGGTGATAGATTTCTGGAATCCAGTTAATATGAGGAATACAAGCTGAAAGACTCTGTAGACGTCAGTGCAC
Source organism: Papaver californicum (assembly GCA_023531435.1). NCBI lineage: Eukaryota > Viridiplantae > Streptophyta > Magnoliopsida > Ranunculales > Papaveraceae > Papaver > Papaver californicum. Next base: position 903,642 of record JAJJMC010023031.1, read on the forward strand.
TGTCTATAATCCAATTTGCCTAAAAAACATGGATTCTTGAGAAGATCGGCGGTAAATTAGTATTGTTTTTTGCGCTCAATATGGAGTGGAACTTAATGGGAAACTAGTATTATAAAGAGAAAACTCATGAAAGTGTTTCTCTATGGTGTTTCTTTTTTCCAAGTAGTCCTTGTAATAATGTTGCAAGTCACCTTGTTAGCCCATCCATCTAATTCCTTGTGATGGAAGAAAATCTCCATTGAAGTTGAGATTGTAGAAGCAAAACTCTATGCCATATGGATGTAGAAAAGATTTCATAACTTGGTTATGTCAAATACACCAGTTCTGTAAACTATAAAATACATACCACAACAGTAAAGTCCTGGTCCGCTGTCAACTTATTTACATCTTCCCAATCAATAAGAACTATTAGTATTTTCAGTTTGGTCTGTTTAATCATCTTCAGCATTACACAGATTTTTGCCACATGGTAAATCGTAGGTCATGAGGCAGATTTTGGTCACTAAATAAATTTTGGTCGCGTGGAATTTAGGGTCACGGTAGCATACTTTGGGTTACATTGCAGATTTTTGGTCACAAATCAGATTTTGCGATACAATGCCAGCTTTTGAGTTACGTTGCAATAATTTGGTCCACGAGTCAGAATTTGGATCAGTCACATTTTGGGCCACTGGGCATTTGCTTGGAATTTTACAGCTCTTACTTTTCTGTGCAAATGGAGTGTGCTGAATGTTTTTCCATTTGAAACTCTTGTTGTAAGAGGGGTTGGGAAGTTGGATTGCTTAATCTGGATTTGATATATCTAACATGTTTAGCAACCAGTTACTAATTTATAATTGCAAACAGTACTTTTTGTTTTTTCTGAACATGCTTCTAGACTTTTGAACCTAATTGTACATGTTTTGTGTATAAGCAGAGAGTGGAAATTGGACCAAGTTAGTAGCTGCTGGCGAAGGGCCTTCTGCTAGGTTTTCTGTTGCTGGGGACTGTCTGGATCTCCGAAAGGGTGTTCTAGTCTTCATCGGTGGTTGCAATGAGCATCTCGAAGCGCTGGATGACATGTACTATTTGCATACAGGTTTAGCTATTTCCATCTGGCGCTTTGTGATTCTATGATTTGAGTCTATTCTAATTCCTTTTCGGCGCTTTAATTGGGGTTATATTCCTTTGAATTAGTGACATCTGTAACATGCTCTCGATTGTGTTTTCATAATGGTAAATATTACAGAATTATCGGTGGAGAATGAGCAAGATGATCAGAGGCAAGAAAAATTATCTCTCAAAAAGGAATTGAAGAGGAAGTGCCAAGAACAATGTTTTCCAACAGGCTTACTGATAAATGACAAAGAGGCGCACAAACAGGTGACAATTCCTAAAATGTCTCGAACCTTGCCGTTGCCATATTATGGCCTAGCAGCAGGTGAGAATCAATTCCAATATTAATTCAATAGCATCTTTACCATTCTCTATATCCTCCGTTCCTTTAAATCGATGGGTTATGTATGATTGGGTTGAAATTTATTGTTTACTATTAGGAAGTGGGGTAGGATGCCTTCAGAAAATAGTTATCTTGAAAGCTGATAGAAAGTATGAGTTATTACAAATCTGGATAAAAGTAAAGGACACAGATAGACTTGCTAATGAGTTTCATTGACTTGCAGCAGAGCAGAAGAACTCAAGAATGATAGAATTTAAGCCTTGTAATGATAAGATGTTTGAAGCTAAAGTCACTGAAGCTTTTCGCTATGGATATACAATTGAAACTAACATCAATGGAAAGCCCCTTCGAGGGGTTCTCTTCTCCTACAAACAAGGTTTTGCAGATTCAGCTAATAGTAACCTCAGTGGGTGAGAATAACCTGGCTTTTTTTAGTATCTTATTTATGGATTTTGACGCACTAACTATTTCTGCTTGCTTATACATATATGCAAAAAATCATTGTAAATTACCCTTTTTGACATTAACTCATCCTGTGTCATTGCAAGGATGGCTGGGGAGGCTCATGTGGAGAATGGATGTCAACTAAAGGTAAAAACAACTGATGATAATGCTGATGGGAAGAAGTCATCTCAAGATTCCCTGACAGAAACTGATATTGCTTCTGAATCCAACAATTCAAATCCCGCTGGTGCTCCTCCGCCTCGTAAGGTTAGATACATGATGCTTATCTTTTAAGTTCCACCATGTTCGGAGCAACTTATTTTCAACAACTGTCTATTGTGGTCTAAGGGAACCGTATCAGTATGAGCTTAGCGTGAGTTTGTTAACTTATCGTTGTGTTTTATTTTGGAGTCTGGATTGATGGGTGGGTGTTAGGTTTTCGATCTACCTTAGGTGGTTAATTTGAGCAAATAATATTAGAAGATTGTCATATGAGTCCAAGGGAATCATACTAGTATTAACTTCAACATTCTAACATTAGGATACCACCGTGTTTCTTGATGGAATCTGCTTTGGTGGATAGGTATTAAGTTTTCTATCACATAAATGGTTGATAAGAAGAAACAATAAACGTATGAAAAAAAAGAAAGTGATTGCTATCAGCTGTTGGCTACTAGTTTGATTCACTCTAATTCCCCATGGCTAGATTGTTCCTTATATCTTATTTGTTTATTTGATGTCTTTCTCTTTCAGCAGATAAATGAGAATTCAGGAATGTCGACAGACTCCATCCCAGATTCAAAGGATAATGGGACACATGAGCCATCCACTTCAAGCAGAGAAGTTCCTACCGAGGATATGTCTTCTGCTGCCAAATTATCAGTTGCTTCGTCTCCAAACCAAGGTTTTAGCTACTACTCCTTGAAATTTTCCTAAATGCTTCTCCACACTCAAGAGTCCAAAATTTTGCCAGTATAAGAGCATAGATGCTGCAATATGTATTTTAGATGATGAGCATTTATAGGTGGCGTTTTTGATGTATTTGTTAAAGTTTCCCTCATTAGTTAGGAGTGAGCTAAATGAGGGAAGTGAGGTGAATGAAGAAATCATTTTTTCGGATGGGATAGCCAAAAGAGTCTTTCCTTGATGGTAATTGCATGGAGAACCTATGTTTATTAGCCTTGTAGGAGTGAGAGCCTATGGTAAAAGATCTGTCTTAAGTTCTTTGACTAACATATATAAACGATCCTATTGAGTCATCACTAAACACTCTGTAGTAGTCTGGAGTTGCACCAATCCTTGACTCCAGTGCCGATTCCCCTATACAATCGTCTCTAATTCTGTGTTTTTGTTTTTAGTCGGATATTCTTTGCTTGCATTAAAATGCTGATCCAAATCGAATGTTTTCTATTCTAATGACTATCAATACAAATGGCTTGTTTGTTCATGTATCTTCATTATAAGTTAATAGTTGCTGTTATCTCATTGCAGTACCAGTTGGCCCAATTTCTGATATAAAAAAGACATGACTTTGCTCAACGTCTTCTTCTCAGTCGCAGCAAACATCAAACAGAGAGATGGGTGATTCATCAATTTAGCTACTAATTAATGGCCTTCAGAAGACTGGCAGAGATATTAGGAAATTTTTTCTTCTCCTTCGGTATCCAAGCCACTTCCGCAGAGGCTCGTCACTTGGTCAGAAGTCTGCGAGACTCTAGTTTGGCTAAATGGTTGCAGAAGGCACTAAGTAATACTGAAATTTGTGCACCACCTTCGCACCATGTAGGACTCTTTAGACAGTTATCAGTTTCAAACACTTGTAGGTTGTATGTACGTAATAGAAAACGTTTATTTAATTGCATTTAATTAAGAATGGCTTAAGATACTTGGTGAACTCTCGCTTCGCTGTCTCTCTTAAGAATGAATTTGCAATTACTCTTTGAGAAGATGGTACAATTACTTGATCTATAAAGAGAAACAGTCTGGTTAGTTTAGGCTGCATTTGAAGGAGTAGAGCGCAAAAGAAGAGCGACTAAGTCCTACAAAAAAATCAACAAGCAGAATACATAATTAGAACTTATTTCCCTTCAGGTAGTCATTCATCTTGCAGGCAGTTCATTTTGTGTTGTATGTTGGTTCATAAGCTGGCCAAAATTATCTATTTTACAAATAGTTCCTCCCTGAGGAATAACGGTTTCCAGAGAAAGGATATTTTACCATCCATGGGCAATGATTATTACCATCCTCACCAATACCACGGTCTAGGGAGATTCCTTTTCAACTTAGCCTCACAAATCGTGGTATATAAGACATACCCTGTCAAACCAACACAGTAACACACGATCGAGAAACTCAACAAACGTGCAGGAAGGGTACTAGTTGTATGAAGCATCAATTCAACTGAGCATATTTAGCAAGAAGCAACACAAAAATGCTTAAATCAGCGCTTCATTAAACACCAACTAAATTTAGAAAAATCAACTCAAGTTGCTGATGAAAACCCTTCATTACAAAAATGAAGGTTTTCACAATGTCACTGAGGTTGTAGTTGAGGCATTTTTTGCACCTGATCTCAGTAATCTTCAGCTGAGCCTACCAACCGAATACATTTAGGAAGACATATATGTTACACTGGAGATTGTTTATCATCTTAAGATACAGTTCTCATAACTACTACTACAGGTCTAAATAACCCATAACTTTACTGCTTTGGAGAAAAAAATAACCTCAGTTGCTACCACCACCTCCGCCAAAGAGGTAACCAAGGGAAGATCCGCCACCAGGAGCTGCGTGAACCTTAGTCGAAGGTCGATCCTGTGTCCAGAAACACATATATAAGCAAATTATGTAACCACAAAAACTTAAGCAAACTCCATTCACATCCAACACAAAATTGCAGATATGCAGATTGCAGCATCAACCATGTATACAACAAGATCATATAATATCGAAGCTTGTATGGTGAAACATATAAAAACTAGACAGATAATGGGGTTAACAATGAGGCTCGAATGGTTTATCCAAGGCTGTAATAAATAACTGTATAGGTGAAGACGGAATTCGGACTTGCATACTTGGAAATGAGTTGTAGACGTAACACAAGTATAATAATATGATGTTTGTTAGACTTACAGTAATGAAGTTGCCAGTGTTCTGACCATCAGCACGATAGTAGTTATTGGCTAGAGAACCTTGCACCACACCTGCTGGAATCAGCTTAGCTTTATCTACTGGGGGTGAAGGGGAAGAAGACTTGTTAGCAGGTACAACATTTTCTTCTGCCTGAACTGGCGGGATCTGAGCAGTAGCAGTAGCAGGTGCAGATGCAGGTGCAGGTGCAGGTGCAGATGGTTTTGGTTCCTCAGGACCAGCAAAGAGATACCCTAAAGAACTCTGACCTCCTCCATAACTCACTCCACGACCCATTGTCTTTGTTGCTACCAAAACATCAATCAAAGCAATAATAATAATAAGTATAAAATTGAGGGGATCACCCTAAAAACACAAATCTGAAGTACCAAACAAACAAATGAAACAAACACCGACTCAGATCTTGTTATTACACGTTTCATGAAAATGCTGAAAATACTAAAACCTAGATCCATCACTCACTTAATGTTAAAACAACAAGAAGAAGAAACAATCAAAAATGGAGTTTGATACATACCTTAGTTTGCGGATCCGAACTGGAGAAACAAAAATCAGAGATTATTTTTGGTTTATAGAGAGAGTGCGGTGATGAATGATAGGAGTGAGAAATAGAATTTTAATTTTTATAGAGGAAAAGGGAAAATCTAGAATTTTATTGATACTGCCAGACACTCTAAGTTATAACGCCAGAGTCATTTTGAATTTTATATTTTAAAATTTTAATAACCGTTTTAATTCAAAAACTGCGATTATTATGTTATCATGTAGTCTAATTTATAAGCTAATGTAGGAGGATTATATCTTTCTTCCTTCAAAAAAAAAGTTATGCAGAACATGGCTATGGACCTCTATGATTAGAACTTATAATACTTATACTATTTTGAAGGAAATTTCAAATTATTTAACAAAAATGGTTCTTATGAAAATTGAATCAATTGATAAATTAAAAAATTAGTCAAAGCTAAATGGATGGAGAAATATGGTTTCGTGTTATGGTAAAAAATTAAAAGAATTAACAATATTATAAATGATGTAAAATAAAATCATTATATAAAAGTAAGAATTGAATGAATACTCCTATTTTTTATGACCTTCACAAATACCCCTATCAACTATAGTTATACTCTTTATTTCTGAGAAGAAAAATTTATTTAATCATTAATACCCAAATTATCTTATATACCCAAATATAGGTTTATTTGATGTTGCACAAGAAATAAGAAAATCAATCATTTGAACTATTTTTCTCATTTATTCTTAAGAAAAAAATGGTCCCCTTAATATTTTAAAGAGAAAAACAGGAAAAAAAATGGTTCATTTTGTGAGTAAAGAAGTAGAGTTACAATATTTGACTTTCCATTTTAGAAAATCAGCATATTTTTATGACATACCAAAAAATGGAAACCTTGCTTATAGTTTAGAAACGGAAGGAGTAGATTTAGTGTTTGTCGCGATAGAAAACTCTGTCTATCTCCACCACTACCCTCTCCGTCGCCACCATCTCCATCTCCACCACCAGGAATAATCAATCAAATATAATCCCACTACCACCACTACCACTACCACAACAACTTCTTTGTACTCTTATGTAGATTCGAAACACCTAAAGAATTAAGAGTTTGGTGTAGGTCCAATAATTCTCTACGAATTTAAACTCATTGAAACTAAGATGTTGTTGTCTGAGACGTGAGTAATTTTTTCTCTCTTCCTTAATGCTTTCAAATGAATTTATAGTTTGTTCATTTTGTTAATTGAATTTTGGTTAATGATAATCTATGTTGTTAATTTTGATCAGTTTTGTATTTAATTTCTCAAATTGGGTAATGTGAATATTAATTTGATCTTCTTGTAATTGAAGCTCAGTGGTATCAAATTTTAGGTTGAAATCTCAGGTATTTAATTCATGGGGTTAGCTCTTATTTGGTTCTTACATGAGTTCATAGTTAGGATTAAATGCAAAATAGAGAAAAATGGCTGCCATTTGATAGGTCTTGATAGGGAGACAGTTTTCGTTTAGGGTGTTGTGAGTACAATAAATCTACCTCAATACGTGGAAAACGATTAAGAGACGAAACAGGATACGACTCTACAACGACAGATACAAAAGCAACTTTAAGGCCTGTGTGGAGAAGTAGTTTTCACTTATCCAAACTGTAAAACACCATTTACCTTCATGGAAACATGACATAATTTAAGGTTGAAGCAGCTTATTAATCACTCAAGAAAACTTCAAAGCTAAGATAGGGGCAGCCGTGTAATAGGCCAATTGTCTTTTTCCTTTATAAGCAGAAGACCTAGAGTAGAAGAGGGGGATTTTGCCTCCAATATCAAAATGCTCGTGGTATCCAAAAAACGCTCAACAATGTAGTCAATAAGTGCATGCGATGAATCTACTACATCCATGGTAAGTAATCGGTCCCATCCTTCCTTTTCAATAATATATTTGACCCTAGGGCTGTGTTTAACAATACCTGCATAGGTCTGAAGGACCGATTTGAGGGAACCACGATGTGAAAACTTGGAATATGGTGTCGCTTGAATACGTAATATTGGTGGAGGCGTGACCCTCAATATCTTTCACAACAGTATAGTTATCCAACCAGGGAACCTCTACCCTTTCTTCAGTAATACAGTTTTCATCTGAATCCTAGACAATTTTAGCCTTCTTAACGAATCCGGACGTCACACTGCTCGACATCTGGGCAAACAGTTCATACAAGATTGAAAATCAAGAGTAATCCTCACAATGCACAAATATAAAAATCTACATTAATCAATAAATCAAGGAAAAACATAATAATTTCATAATTACAAAAGTAATTATCTAATTAGATAATCATATGTACCAACATACAAAAATCAAACATTTTGGAACAAAATTCATGATTCACAAAATACTCTAGTATCAAAGCCTCAATTGTACCAAAAATCATCAAAATTCCCCGATTATATAATTCCATACACAGGTTTTAAAACATAAACATTCATAATTCCCAAATTTTCAAGACAATCTAGTCAATTCATCATAAAATTAACCACAACCCAACTCAAATTAACAACAACTAATCAATTCTATCTTCAATTCAAAAAATTATCATCAATTTTTTATACCCAATTTACAACATCCATAAACCCTAAAAATTATCCCAATTCCATAATTACAATTTCTAAAACCTAAATATCTCTATTTCATAATCACATATTTAATCATTCATATATATAAACCAATTTAATTAACAAAACATAATAATAAAACATAATCTAAATTTAATTTATAAAACAAATTTAATTTAAAAAAAATTAAAAGAAATTACCTTGATTGCTATAATACTGCTTGGATGTTTGAAAAAAGATTGAGTGGAGCCTCAAAAACGTAGGCGGGTCTTTGTGGGATCGTTAGTGAAGAATAGGGTTCACAAGAGGAGGAGACGGTAGGGGTTGCACATGAGAAGATTAGGGTTCAGGGAAAAAATAGAAGTTGTGTTAAAGAGAAAGGGAGGGTTGATGGGGCGGACCGTTAACAATTCGCTTGGAATTGTAGGGGAGGCGCTAGGACACCGTCTGTCTTTTTTATCTCACACGCTTCTCTCGCACACCACACACTCGATCAGGCGTAATGCTGGCGCACCACTCCATCGGGCGTTTTTTCTAGTAAACCGCCCGTCTCTTGGTCGTGCGTCTAGGAATTCGTCTAGAATCTGGCGTAATATTTTGTTCCCGCCCCACATCAAGCGTTCAGCTAGACGTGCGCCTCACGCAAGCGTTACGCTAGACAACCGCCCTTCTCAACAAGCGTTACGCTAGACAACCCCCAACAACAAGCGTTATAATGGAGCACCGCCTGATCATTTTTAGTCTCTGGGCCGTTGTTTTTGGGCCGGACCAAAGAGTAAATTTTACTCTTTACTCTTTGGTTTTGATCCAGCCATTGTGGATGCCCTTAAAGCGTCCACAATGAGAGTAAAAGACGGACCAAACCCAAATTTGGTCTTTGGTCCGTCCAAAACCAAGCACAGCGGCGCGAGCATAAACACTCTTTGGTCCGGATATATTATTGTTCACGACCATTTTTGGCATTTTTTCCGGACCAAACAAAGTATAGTCGGGCGGGCGTGTAGGGAACCGTCTGGGTCTAGGCATCTATGTAGGTAACCTTCTGGTGGCAAGCGTTCGTCTAATATAACGGTTTAAAACAGGGGCGTTAACCAAAACTCCGCCTGATAAAACGTTCAACTAAGATTACGCTTATAAAACGGACTTCTAGAATCACACACACTAACATGCGGTAACCAAATGACCGTCCCATTAAGCGTTACTCTAAACCTCCGCTAGAGTTTGGGCGGCATGTGGATGCCCTCTTTACCCTGATTTCAACTCCATAGTTCAAATTGCGAACCTTCCCGCCATGTGCATGTACCTCTTTAGTTCAAATTGCACGTACCACATGTGGTTCGTATTGGTTCTGATTAACAGCTAATGGCGGGAAGGTGTTACCATTACGAACTAAAGAATTTCAACTCCGTAGTTGAAGATATAACAACTAATGGCGGGAAGGTCTTTCAATTTGAACTAAACCAACATTCAAACAACCACCACCAGGCGTTGATGCATTCGTCCGCCCGGTGAGTGGGCGTTCGTCTACGGATTTACCCGGTGCTTCAAGCAGTTGGTTAGTTGTACGTTCGTATTTTTGCGCACATTTTTTTCGCACATTTTTTTCGCACATATACATAACCGATCAGGTGTAATGTTTGGGCACCGTTCCATTAGACGTTTGTTTAGTAAAGCGCCCATCTTTTAGACGTGCTTTTAGGAGTCCGTCTATCATCAGGGGTAATCTTTATTACCGTCCCACATCAAACATTCGACCATATGTCCGCCTTATGCAAGCGTTACGTTAGATACCGCCCGTCTCAACAAGCATATACCCAGACGACCACCCAACAACAAGTGTTATCTTGGAGCACCGTCCGATCACTTTTTATCTTTAGACCGTTGTTTTTAGGCCGGACCAAAAAATAAATTTTTTACTCTTTAGTCTTTGGTAATGCTCTTACCATTGTGGATGCCCTTAGTACCATACGATCAATAAAGACACATTTTTTGAAGAAAGTTTTATTACATCTGTAATTGATACGGGAGGGGAATTTCAAACAAATAAAAATTTAGTAGCCGAATATTCAGTAGTGTCTGATTGTGGAAGTTTTTATGCATATGAGAGTGTAACATGATCAAAAAAAGATCTAAAGTAAACAAATGAAGCGTCAAAAGTCTTGAAATTTTCGTGCAATTACATACAACTTCAATATAATACCTTGTAAACAGAACTGAAACCGCCTTCTTTACCAAGCTTATTAGCAATAGAAAAATTGTCAGTGGAAGCTCTTACTGTACTGAAAATGGAATTGGATCATCTGAAACAACAACAATATGTATAAAGAAAATGAGAACCTGAATCTCACAAGTGTCTGTTTCAAAACATGTTATTTCGAGACTTGTAAGCCCTCACTGTCAAGTTGCTTTATTTCCGTGTTTGTTACTCTTTGCGGATGTAATTGCTTCGGTTCTTTTGATGCTTTTTGTGAGCATAATATGCACCAAATGGCTATTGTGCATAGGACTGATGCAACAACTGAAAGAACAATTCCAATAATAATAATATTGATGGGCAATTCGTTCTTCTCCCCTGCATGAACACGTATAGATTTTAGTAGTGTGCTATCGTGTAATCCTAGTTTAATTTAGTATACTCCCTCCATTTTGTATGTATCGGCAAAATTTATAAGTTCTTTTAAAATAATATTTATTTTAGATTTTATAAAATTCATTATTTTTATGTTTTACCTTTTATCTCATTTCCTATACCTGAAACATTACTAATTTATGGTAATACCCATACATAATAGATAAAAGGATATATAGAAAAATTATCATAAAATTAAAATCTCAATTTTTGAATGGGAAAATAAAAATTTAAAATTTCTTTTTTATATATACGACGAAAAAAAAAAAATTTGTTTCATTTTTATGCATTGAACAACATAGCCATTTAATTTTACATTAATTTTATACTCTCTTCGTCCTTAATTATTAGTCTCCTATTTTATTTTTGTATATCCTAAAAAATTATACCGTTTCTATTTATATAGTATTTTTTTATTAAACTCTTAAATATGTCTTTGAATTTTTTATATTTATAAAATTTAAAAAATATATAAATAAATTTAAAAATTAAATAGTATTTTTAGAAATAGAAAATAAATCTATTTAATATATTTTATTAAATCTTTATTTCTTATAAAATTTTCATCCCACGGTACTAAACTAATTTTGATTATAGTAATAATTTCACATTTGATACGAATAATTTTATAAATTTTATCGGTCTTTTTAATATCTTAACTTTTTTAAATCGAATTAATAATTAAACATTAGTTGACTAGAAGGCGACTTCACTGTGTATACAGTGGAGTGATAAAATTATTCAGGGACGATATAAATAGTATATATAAGTCATAAATATTTAAATACTTCAAAAAAAAAAAGCATTTCATGAAATTAGTGGATTGAATTAGCTTAAAATCATTAGCGTAAACGGATAACTTACCTCTAGTTGAAGGAGGAGGTAGATAAGAAGATTGAGAGGAGGTGTGGCATTAATAATGACCTTAGAGCAACTGCAGCGGGCGAGTATACCAAAGAGTAAAGATTAAATTTACTCTTTGGTCGTCTAAAATCAAGCGCAACGGAGGAGTAAATATAGGATTGAGGCGAGTATAACTACTGTTCCAGAGAAGTTTTTCTCCAAAACTTATATATACTCGCACGCTCTTGTACGTGGGCGTTAACAACAGACGTTTATTTATGAAAGCGTTTAGAAACACGGACGCAGGGGCAGAGAAGCGTTTGATGAGACGCTCATTATAGAATGCGTATGAAGTAACGCTTCACTAGGAGAACGCTGGTAGAACAAACGCAAGCTAAGAAGAGCGTCTGGTTGAGATGTCCATTTACGTAAACGCCTATATATCAAACGTCCATTTAAGAAGACGCGTTGCTTAATTAAATTCTTAAGTGAGCGTTAGTTTAGTTACTTTAGTTTAGTTAGCGAGCATTACTAACGTGCTAGGTGAGCGTTAGTTAGTAATGTGAAGTTAGTTAGTAATTAAGTTACTAGCGTTAGTTTAGTGCTAGGTGAGCGTTAGTGCTAGTGAGCATTTGGTTAAGCACTAGGTGAGCGTTTTAGTGAGCAGTTCTTAAGTGAGCGTTTAATGACGTTAGTTTAGTTCTTAAGTGAGCGTTAGTAATACGTTCATGTAAAGGAACGTTTTATATATGGGCGTTCTTATAAAGCAGCGTTTGTGATTCCGGCGTTTGATTAAGAGGACGTCTGTGAGTAAACGTCTACACACGACAACGCTCAATTTACATACGTTCTCCTATGACTACCCTTTGATAGCAGATGCTACCTTGTGTGGACGTTAAACATACGTTTGATTAGGGAAGCGTACGAGCATGCAAACGCTCATTTATAAGTGCGTCTGGTTCCAGAATATGAAACGCTCACCCAAATGTGCGTCCAACAACATACGTCCCATTAAAGAAACGTCCGTGTCACCTAACGTTCGTCTACAATAGCGCTTTATAACAGACGTCTAATTAAAACGACGTGCGATCATATTTACTCACAAAACTGTCGTGTTAAAAATGAAAAACGAACGAATTTTTTTACTCTTGGTATTTGATATAGTCCAACCGTTGCAGTTGCCATTAGATTCATAGAAAGGATATATTTCATATCTCAAATTGCAACTTGGATTCAGAACTCTTGCACCAACTTTTCCATTACAACATACGGATAAATTCCTGGCAACCCGGCTGAGGCACTTATTGCAATTAGATGATGATATATCTGCACACTGTACTAATCCATATATCTGCAGCGTAGATACCGACAAGTTTGCTTCTCCTACAGCAAACGATTTAGTAGATTGACCAAAAACTGTACTTTCTCTGACTAGTCTATCCATTAATCCAACTAAAGTTTTATTCAACTCATCCTGATTTTCAGTAACGCTAGTTTGGTTTACGATAGAAAGTACTGGTTTTTGTAGAAGAACCGAGAAGAATAATTCATTAGTATACCTTAGATTACACGTATCATACCATAAAATTGCTTGTTTAGAATTTGGACATCTACGGTTTTTCTTAATGTCATCAGTTGCTACATCAAAACATTTTTCGCAATCTTCTGGTTTAAGATCACCTCTGCACTGGTAAGCCCCATGAACTGCATCGGGATCGGACCCGAAACTGGGACTTCGATATCCATTGTTGATGCCTTCGTTGTCAAATAGAGTAAGCTATGAAGAGAGAAGGAAGTGGATGTTATCCTGATAAGCACTATTATTAATATAATTACCTTCTGAACAGATTTCTTGATAAAATATTGGTTGTGCAAATGTACCACAGACCAAGTGCCCGTAGATTATAAATACGATCAGTATGCAATATGCGCCCATTCTTAATTCCTTGATTTTTTTCTTTTTTTATCGATCAAAAGGAAATTCATCAAAGAGAGAAGGTACTTAAGAGGGGTACCTCAACCCAATGAATACAAAAATAGCCGGAGAAAGAAAGAACCGAAGAGAAAAAAAGACCCAAGACTATGGGGGCCGAAAAATAGAATCACATAAGGCTATTATCATATTTGCCGTTAGACCTAACATTCTTATATTAGCTTCGGCCCAAAAGAACGCTTGAAGTTTAACGTTTCTAATAAGGCTTCCCAACGGTTTCTTTTTGTTATGGAAGAGCCTTGCGTTTCGTTCTTTCCATATGCACCACCAAATTGAGACCGGGACGTTTCTCCAAATTCTATTGGGTCTTTCGTCTCCCCAATTATAATTCCAAGACTTAACATTTAGAGTTATATTAGAAGTATATTTCCAACGTCCCCTACAACCTTCTACAAAGTACTCCCATATCCGTCGAATCCTCCAGCACTCATAGAATAAGTGTGCGCTAGTCTCGTCGTCTTCTTCACAAAAGCAACAAATAGTAAAAACTTCCATTCCCCTTTTTATAATAAGCTTATCCTTTGTCATTATCCTATCATGAGTGAGGAGCCAAATAAAGAAGTTGATTTTGCAAGGGTAGTCCCGGATCCAAACAATCTCGGAAGAGTAATTTGGTTCGTTTTGCTCTTGTTCTTTCCTATTACCTTCTTTAACCGTATAGTGGCCGTGCACTTTCCAACCCAAATTCGGCTATCCTCAATACCTTCTTGAATGCGGAAAGAGGTGAGAAGATTGGAAATGGACTTCCACTGAATACTATCGCCTACCACTTCATATAAACTAGCCACCACAACGTCCTTGGTCCTTGAGGCTTCATAAGCCATTGGAAATAAGTCGCATAACCTCCCTTCTCCAAGCCAAGCGTCTTCCCAAAATCTAGTTTCCTTTCCTTCGCCAACTTTGTATCTAATCCCTTTTTTGAAATCATCATGCTCTTTGTATATATTAAACCAAAGACTACCTCCTTTGCATCCCTTTGGTTGGAGCGTTTCCCAACCGGTGTGAGTTTCACCGAATTTTTCCACTATGATCTTCCTCCAAAATGCATTTTTCTCTACTCCAAAACGCCACCACCATTTTTTAAGCAAAGCCGAGTTCATTTGCTTAGTTCTTCTTATGCCAAGGCCACCTTTTATCTTCGGTTTTGCCACCAAATTCCATTTCACATTGTGAATTCTTTTATTATTTTCATCATCATCCCACAAAAAATCCTCACAACCTTATCTAGCTTCTTAGTAATTGAACAAGGGGAAAGAAAGAGAGAGAGATAATAAATAGGTAAGCTCGTTGGGACACTCTTAATGAGGGTTAACTTTCCTCCTCTTGCTATCGTTTTTCCGTTCCAAGAGGCAATTCTTTTCGCACAAGCTTCAAGGATTTTTTCCCACTTTTGGGAGCCACCTACTTTATCCCCCAATGGAAGACCAAGGTAGATACTAGGGAAGTTTGCATATTTGCACCCCAACATGTTTGCATAGTTTTCGGCTCCCTCTTCAACTGCAATTCCATATAAACTACTCTTGGAGAAGTTAATTTTCAATCCCGAAGTAAGTTCAAAACAAAGAAGAATATAGCGAAGGGCGTCGATTTGTTCATCCTTGGCCTCTAGGAAGATAATAGTATCATCGGCAAATTGCAAATGATTTATTTTTGTTCCCCCCTCCTTAACCGAAAATCCCGAGATTTGATCGAGTTCTTGTGCTTTGCTTAACATACAACTTAAAACTTCGCCAACAATTGCGAAGAGAAATGGAGAGAGTGGGTCTCCTTGCCGCAAACCCTTTTCGCTACCAAAATAGCCGTAAGGAGAACCATTCACGAGAACCGAGAACTTTGAGAAGGTTTAAACAATTTCTAATCCAAGCTCTCCAAACGCTTCCAAACCCCATTTTGGAAAGGACTTCATTTAAGAATTTCTAATTTACATTATCAAAAGCCTTCTCAAAATCAAGCTTGCAAACCAACCCCGGAGAGTTTTTTCTAAGTCTAGAATCAACGTGTTCGTTTGCAATTAACACTCCATCAAGAATTTGTCTTCCCTTAATAAAACTAGATTGAGAAGGAGATATTAGAGAAGGAAGAAAAACCTTTAAACGCTCCGCTAAGACCTTTGAAACAATCTTGTACACACTCCTAATGAGACTAATTGGTCGAAAAACTTTTACTTTCTTCCACACCCGGCTTCTTGGGAATGAGAGCAATATAGTTGTTTTTTAAAGAAGAATGGAGAACATTGTGGCTATGGAATTCCTTATAAATTTTCATCAAATCTTTTTTGAGGAATCCCGAACAAACAATGAAGAACTTCATGGGGTAGCCATCCGGCCCCAGAGCACAGTCACTTCCCAACCCTTTAATGGCATTCTCCACTTCCTCTTCATTAAAGGCTCTCTCCAACCAAATACAAGCATTTGCATCGATGCGCTTTAGGCTCATATTTTTGATCCTCGGGCGATTGTTTGAGGTTTCCTTGAAAGCCGCTTCAAAGTGATTTGCGATTCCCAATTTAATTGCTTATTTATTTCCGGTCTAAGTCCCATTAATTTTAAGGTTGTTGTTGTTGTTTCGAGCTCGATGACCCTTTACCACACGATGAAAAAAATTGGTGTTTCGATCCCTGTCTCTAAGATATCTAATTCTAGATTTTTGTCTCAACATAATGCTTTGCCGATGATGAGCCACATCGAAATTCACTTTTGCCGTCACAAGCAAGTCCTCTTCTTCTACGGAAAGACCCCTATTATCCTCAAGATCCTCTAATTCTTGTAACTTGGTAAGAGCCGTGTCTAAGGCCCTATCGATACACCCAAACACTTCTTTATTCCATACTCGCAACTTTTCCTTAAGAGCGTTAAGTTTCTTTGCAAAGCAATCGCCGGGCGAACCTACAAAAGAGAAAGATTCCCACCAATCCTTCATTAAAGGAATGAGATTAGTTCCCTCAAGCCAAGCTAATTGAAACCGGAAAGGGCGAGCGCCCCAATCCGAGTCCAACGAACATAGCTCGATAGGGTAGTGATCCGAAAAAGGTCTTGCGAGTCTCTTGAGAGCAAGATTTGGAAAAAGATTCTCCCAATCCGAAGAGAATAGAAAACGATCTAACTTGCTTTTTTTATTGGGTGGTCTACCCCAAGTGTACTTTGAGCCGGATAAGGAAAGTTCCACAAGATCAAGATCGATACAAAAATCGTTGAAGAGCCTCATTGAATTTGAAACTCTACTACAACCTCTTCGCTCCTCCATGAATCTAATCTCGTTGAAGTCACCACCAAAGCATATAGGCAACCCAATTCAATAACCATGAAGAGTAGCTAGCTCCAAACGGAAGCTTTTCTTTCTCTCGCATTGCAAGGTCCATTAATTCCTTGATTTTCTGATGATCAAAAATAAAATAAAATCTCATCAACATCCAACCTTTAAATCAAATTTTTGTTTCTTGGGTAAATCTCATTAAGTTGAGACACTTCGTTTGATTCTTGTGTTTCCCTCATCTCTGTGTTCCTGCTTATGACCTTTCCTTTCTTCCAAGTGGGCTTTGGCTCTCTCTTACTTTTCCTTTGGGGCCTATTATCATTATGATTTGTCTCTTCTCGTTCACACACAATTAAAATCAAAGTCAACCGGTGTACGTAATCAACTACATACTGGTATGCGTCACGTCACATGGGCTGTAATTTGACACTTAAAACTGGAAGAAAGGCAATGGTTTAAGATACCGCGAAGCCAGGATTTTAAGAGAGGGATGCAAGAAAAAAATACACCGCAAAATAAAAAGATTAGCAAAAAACTGAAATTCATTGCACATAAAAAATTGTGTTACAATCATCTAATAACAGTAGTGGATAGCAACTAAATTTCCGATACACAAGAGATATCTTAGTTTGTTAATTTACGGTCATCGAATAATGGTTGGCTGCAACAGTATATATTACGGTTAATAATATAGTACATATGATTTGCATCCTTCTTCAAGGATAATGAGGAAGGACCATTGATTAGATACATTAACTATTCGACCGCGCAATTACTCTCCATTTCCATTAATGAAGGTCAATGTCCAAGGATGGTTCTATTATGAGTTTTATTTTTACATAAATTCACTGAATGGAGTTATAAAGAACTTGAGATCTACAATACGATGGTGGAGAAGATAAAAATGATAAAGGATAATATATAAAAGGTAGGATCTCTTTTAACTTAATACCTCTTCTTTTTTATAGGAGATTTAAGATATACTCCATTCGTTTCTAAAAAAATGTTACTATCAGTTTTTCAATTTAACCTATTTTTAGGCTAAAATGAAAAAGAGAAAATAGGTCTATTGTCTAAGATTTCATAATTCATGGGCCTAATGGACTTGTAAAAATTAGGAAGGGGTCAAATGGACACAAAATATTTTTGATATTTATATCTCTCCCTTTTATAAATATTTTCTTTATATCATTTCTTTCTCAAATTTAAAAACAAATCATAAAAACACTCATAACTCTCAAAATATATATCCGATTTAACAAAACTTATATTTTTGGAAAGGATTTTAAATTCTTTTCAGAACAAGATCCATTGTTGATAGTAAATTCAGATTTATTTTTTTTCGAAATAAAATAGCTAGGATGAAACTGGTTTCATCCCGTATGAAACTAAGAAATTAAAAATATTAGAATAGTAGCTAGGATGAAACCAGTTTCATCCTATTTTAAACTAAGAAAATAAAAATATTCGAATAATAGCTAGGATGACATGTTTTAAACTAAGAAAAATAAAAATCGAGTAATAGCTAGGATGAAACTAGTTTCATCCTGTTTAAAACTAAGAAAATTAAAATATTCGAATAATAGCTAGGATGAAACTGGTTGCATCCTGGTTTAAAATAAGATTGAAAAAAAATATTTGAATTATAGCTAGGATGAAACTAGTATCATCATGTTCAAGACACTATAAAAAAATCGGTACATGGCTCAAAAGTGCTTGAGAAGAAGAAAAAAACTAAAAATAACAAAACAGGAAATCTGCAACGTTCTATTTGTGTTACAAATGAACTGTTACAATAAGGCTGAAAATAACCGTTGCAAATCTGAAAGTAACCGTTGCTGATTGGTTGAAGAAACTATTGTAGCTGATAATAAACGTTTGCAAATCTGAAGAACAACGTTGATAATTGGTTGAAGAAACCGTTACAACTGGAAATAAATGTTGCAAAGTTGAAGAACAACGTTGCTAATGGGTTGAAGAAACCGTTGCCTTTTCTCTTTTCTCCATCTTCTTCATCAACAACAGAAAACTAAAAAATTCTGATTTGATATTTTTTTTATCTTTTTAACTTCCTGGGATCGACCCAACCTTCCTAACATCGTTTATGACTCAATCAAACCTTTATATTAACACATTAGAGCCTTTACATCATTAAATAGTATTTGAAGAATCAAAAAGAGTGAGACTCAAATCCAACAGAACATCAAAGAGATTATGTTCTGTCTTTTGGGAGTGATTCCCACAACTAGTAGAAGGCCAGCGCAGCCTAGTAGCAGCTTGCAGGAGCAGGTAAGAATGATCATGGTTTTACCTGCAGTATCAACAAAGAGCCAAACTCTTCCTGGTAGGGATGACACCTGTTAGAAGCATGACACGTGGAAGAAGATCGAGATAGGAAGCAACTAAATTAAAAAGAGCGAGAACCACACAATCAATATTAAAAATATCAAATATCGAAAAGGCATAAAGCATCTGAGCAATGGATTGCATGAACGACACATATGATCGAGAAAGTTGAAGTACATCGAATAAAACAAACAGCATTAAATGATGGAAGATCGAAAAAGTAAGAATAATGATTACTTTTTTATCTTGAGAATTGAGAAAGTAAAGGTAATAATTACTCCAGTTATTTAAATGATCGAGATGATAGAAGTCTAAAAAGATAGGAAGACACGTGTCGAATATATAAAACATCGAACCAAGAAGCAATTAAAAGTGATCTGTCACCTAGTGATCGCACCAGATAAAAAAGGAAATACAAGAACGATGGGCACATCGAAATAAAATGGATCGAACCAAGGAAAAGGCAATCCAAGAAAGACGACAAGACTGGATAAAATGACACGAGAGCATCGACCCAAAGTAGAATCGATCTAGAACGATGACCAAACTGGAGAAAATGACACGTTGCACAAAGTGGGACCCAGTAAATAAATCTATAAATAGAAAAAGCCAAACAACAAAGAAGGGGTCGGGAAAAAATAGGAAGAAAAACCTCAGAAAGAAAGAGAAGATATTTTTAGGTATGAATCTAGGAGAAGTAACTATATTATGGAAGGATTATTTGTACTTAATTAATCAATTTGTAAAAATGATAGCTCAAAGATGTTAAATTTGAGTAATCATATATATCGTATAGAAAAGATTTTATGTTTGGCACAGAGATGATTTTATAAAATCAATACAAAGATGTTTGGGTGTTACTCGATTTCAACTTTAAATTGATATGTGAGAATATGATTGGTTGTTTAGTCGAAAAGATTTTTTGGCCTAAACAATTTGGCGCTAGAAACAGGGACGATTAAAGGATTTATCCTACCTGATGAAGGAAAAAAGGTTTTAATTTCAAAAATAAGTATATTTATTTGACATGAAAAATGTTTGAAAAGATAGTTAAGAATAGGAAACGAAGGATTTTATGAATTAGGAAAAAATCAGATTTGTAATGGGAAGAATTCACAGTTAAAGCAATAAATAGGATCTCTTATGATTTTGATGTATAAGAGTTCATTTGACTGATTTTCTGAGATATTTTTAGATATCAAGCAAGGAAAGCAATCAGCAAGGCGAAGAATAGTTAAGAAACAACAGGATCTGAAAATTATGTCTCAAGACGCTAATTCTGGGAACCAAAATGGTAATGAAGACTGGGAGAATAGACAGGAGGAAGGAAGAGAACCAGGACAACAGCAAAGTAACGAGGGAAATCATACCCCAAATCAAGAATTAACACCAAATACAGTGGTTCAGAATTACTCTTCAGATCATGGGAGTTCTCAAAGAAGAATGCAGCAAATACAGGATTTATTAGAAGAAATAAATGAAATGACAGAGGAGCAAAAAGCAAGCAACCATCGAATTGAATTACTTGCAACCGAAAATCAAGTTTTAAAAGATGTAATTCAGAGAAAGCAAAGACCAGCTGTGACAAAAATACGGAATCAGGAGGTAATGTCAAGTAGACAAATATCGAGAAGTGAACACCGGAATCCAGATCAAAGAATGGTCCTATTAGGATCGACATCTCGAGTAAGAAGGCAACAAGAAAAAGAGATTTTACGAACCCAATGGGAAACATGCTTGGAAACGATGGAACAAATGAAAGAAGAAATTAAAGGATTAAAAAATAAAGAGGGGGGAAGAATAGAAGAGGTATTGAAAGAAGCAAAGCGAACTCCGTTAGCACAACATTTAACATGTGTATCATTACCAAGAGAATATAATATACCAATATTCGAATGTTACGATGGTACCAAGGACCCAACGTCACACTTAAAGTATTATAATCGAGTGATGACCCGGTGGGACGATCATGAAGCAATCATGTGCAGATGTTTTCCATCTAGTTTAACAGGGACGACATTGTTGTGGTACGACAGATTACCGGAAAATTCCATCCATAATTATGCACAGTTGGTGAGGAAGTTTCTTGAAGCGTACATGTATAATAAACCAGTTGATTCAGGGGAGGACAAACTTTATTCATTGACATCTTGGCCAGAAGAATCGATCCGATCATATACAGCCAGATGGCATGCGATATGTCAAGCAATAGGTGAATTAGACCCAATAACAGCTATAAACCATTACAAATGGGGGATTGCTGATCGGAAAAGCCAGCTTTTTGTTGAGATTCACCGAAATAACCCAAAAACTGAAGGCCAGTTAAGAGAAATAATAGAAACATGTGCGAGGCTCCAAGACATACAAGAGCAAGGATCGAGAATCAATCCAAGAAGTCAAGGAAATACAAGGAGAACAAATTCAGTTGAGGAATCACCTGATCAGAAAAGGAAATTTCTTCCGAAATTCGAATCAAGAGAATTAAAGCACCCTCGACAAGGATATGGTAAAAATTTCGCTCAACAATTTCGAGAAAGAACGTTCACCAAGCTTAACATTTCATATTTCAGATTATTTAACATTTTGAAGAATCGGCCAAATTTTCAATGGCCAATAACAAAGGGAAATCAACCAGAGTTTACGCAACATTCAAAAGACTATTGTGAGTATCATAGCTATAAAGGGCATACAACAAACAACTGTAGAAATTTTATAGCCTTAGTACAAAGGATGGTCGATGCTGGAGAGTTAAAGGAATTTGTTCAGAAAATTGAACCAATAAAGAAACATGATGAAAGCAAGGCAATACGCATTCCATATAATGAGCAAACAATTAATACGATATCATATGCGGAAAAAGATAATACGGATTTAAATGTAGCAATCAATAAAAAACTGTGCAAGAGAATTCGGAACCATGAAGTCTTTAAAGTTCAAGGAAGACAAACAGAATTATGGGAAGATTGGATGGCGTGTCCCTTGACATTTTCTGCACAAGAAGTAAACCAAGAAATTGAGATGCATAATGACCCTCTTGTGTTAACATTATTGATATCAGGATGGAATGTGAAGAAAATACTTTTGGATGGGGGCAGTTCGTTAAATGTGATGTTCTATAATACATTTTGTAAAATGGGTTTTAAAGAAGATCAGCTGATCCTATCACGATACATCATTTACGGGTTTAATGGAATATCTTCCAAGCCAAAGGGAGACATTGATCTTGAAGTTTCAGCTGGACCGATCAACATTTTGACAAGGTTTAGTGTTGTGGATGCACCATCACCATATAATGCTATAATTGGAAGACGATGGGTTCACCAATTGAAAGGAGTGGTATCAACATATCACCAATATTTGCGATTTCCAACACCGCAAGGAGAGATGGAGATAAAGGGTGATCAAGAAGATGCTAAGTTTTGTATAATGACAGAAACAAGAATGAATGAGGAACAGGAGCATCTACAACATAAAAGAAAAAAAGAACGAAGAGTTAAAGCAAAGGAGGAAGAAATAAGTCAATATTTAGAAAAGCATGCAAAAAATAAAACGGTAAATAAAAAAGGAGAGAGCAGTCAGAGTCAAGAAAATCAGGTAGTCCAACATCATAAAGGGACGATGTAGCAATTAAAGGGAACCCCAACTCCAATTGGGATTTCAAAACCAGTCTTCGCCCCAGTAGAAGAAACAAAAGTCATAAATATTGGCACTACAGAATTACCCAAACAGGTGCGAATTGGGATGTTAATAAAAGCAGATCTGGAACAACAGTTAGTTAAATTGCTTTGTGAATTTGTAGATGTATTCGCTTGGAGAATGAAAGATATGCCGGGGATCGATCCCAACATCGTACAACACGAATTAAAAATACGTCCTGATGCAATTCCTTTTCGCCAACGGATACGAAAGGTCGCACCAGAATACCATGAACCAGTGGAAAAATAATTAACTAAACTTTTAAGTGCAAGATTCATACGGGAAGTACGATACCCCACATGGATTTCTAATATGGTGATTGTCCCGAAAAAGAACAGTGGAGTAAGAATTTGTATAGATTTTACTAATCTAAACAAAGCGTGTCCAAAAGATAGTTATCCGCTCCCGAACATCGACCAATTAGTAGATGCCGTTGAAGGACATGAGATGTTATCATTTATGGATGGACAATCTGGATACAATCAGATAGCATTAGCAGAAGCAGATCAGGAACACACATCGTTCTTTACTCCACGGGGATTGTATTGTTACACCAGAATGCCATTTGGGTTACGGAATGCAGGAGCAACATATCAACGTTTAGTGGACGCGATATTCAAACCATGGATTAGAAAAACTTTGGAAGTTTATGTGGATGATATGCTAGTAAAAAGTAAATTATCGGATGATCATTTACAGAACTTGGCTGAAATTTTTGGTGCATTACGAAAATATAAAATGAAAATAAATCCAGAGAAATGTATTTTTGGTGTTACTTCAGGGAGATTTTTGGGATATTTGGTTACAAAAGATGGAATACAAGTTGATCCGGCGAAAATACAAGCAATAACAGATATGCCATCACCAAACAGTATAAAAAGTGTACAGAAGTTAAATGGGTGTTTGGCTGCATTGAGTAGATTCATTGCGAGATCATCAGAACGATGCAAGCCCTTTTTCGATGTACTTAAGAAGAAAAATAAATTTGAATGGAACGATCGTTGTGAACAAGCATTTCAAAGTATAAAATTACATCTCGCCACGTTGCCAGCATTGCAGAAACCAGAGCAGAAGAAATATTAACTTTATACATAGCGGCAACAGAAAATGCAACCAGTGGGGTAATGGTACGAACAAATGAAAAGATTGAAAAACCAATATACTACATCATCAAGACTCTGAATTCAGCAGAAAGAAATTATACCAGGATTGAACAACTAATTTTGTCAGTAGTATTTGCTACTCAGAAGTTACGCACTTATTTTCTTACTCATTACGTTCGTATATTAACAAAAGCACCATTGGAGTCAGTTTTAAAGAATACAGGAAAAGTAGGAAGAATAGCAAAATGGAATGCTCAGCTGGAACAATACAACATTATTTATGAATACAAACTGCACAGAAATCTCAAATTCTAGCTGATTTTCTGGCAGATTTTCCAATTGAGGAGGAATATGAAATTCAAGGACTGCCAGGGTGTGAAGAAGAAGAGCCATTGGATATTTTGGATTCAAATAGTTCACGACGATGGGAAGTTTTTGTTGATGGGTCGCGAAATAAAGAAGGAGCAGGAATAGGCATCGTGATTACAGCACCAAGGGGAGAACGTGTGGTACATTCATTTCGTCTTGAGTTCGAAGAGCATACAAATAACACAGTAGAATATGAAGCAGTGGTCCATGCTCTCAAACTCATTATTGAACTAGGAATAAGTGATGTTAGACTCACAAGTGACTCGCAGCTGGTAATTAGACAGATTGAGCTAAAATATCAAACGATTGATGAAGATTTGGAAAGATATAAAAACCTTGTACAAAATTTAACAAATCGTATTCCAAATATTGTTTTTCGACATTTGTCCCGAGAAAAGAATCGACATGCCGACGCACTTGCATATGTTTCATCTATGATAAATGATCCAACCATTAAAGCAGTAAAAATTGGGAGAATATATGAGCCATCCATAAGAGCACAAACATTAAACAGTATAGAAGAAGATAGTGCGATGGAAGAAATTGATGACCCAGCAATACGGAGTACCCCACTTACATCGCAACAAGAAGATGACCAACCAAACGAACCAGATTGGAGGCTCCCGATACATCAATATTTGCAAAATAAAGTGTTACCAACAGATTCTAAAGAAGCAAAGGAAAATTCAACTCAAGTCAAACAGTTACCAACTTCGAGATGGAATCCTTTATCGAAATTCTTTCCTTGGACCGTTATTTCGATGTTTATCTCAAAAAGAAGGATTGCGAATTCTTAAAGAAATACATTATGGAGATGCAGGAAATCACAGCGGAAGACGATCGTTAGCATTAAAAGCCAAAATGCAAGGCTATTACTGGATTTCTATGCTAAAAGATTCGGAAAAAATGGTTCGAAGGTGCGAAGAGTGTCAACGATTTGGTAAGAAAATCAAAGCACCAGCTACAGAATTAAATTCAATACTTAGTCCATGGCCATTTGCAAAATGGGGAGTTGATATAGTTGGACCATTAGTTGAAGGAACAAAGAAAAGAAAATATTTAATTGTGGCTACCGATTATTTCACCAAGTAGGTAGAAGCGAAAGCATTAGCACGAATCAGAGACACTGGTGTTTTTACATTTCTATTCGAGAATATCATTTGTAGGTTTGGGATTCCCGCAGCAATAGTTTCTGATAATGGAAGACAATTCCAAGGAAAGAATATCGATATGTTATTTGAAACATATAATATTCAAAAGCATAAATCTACACCTTTCTACCCCCAAAGCAATGGGCAAGCAGAATCCACAAATAAAACAATCGCAACAAACTTGAAGAAAACATTGGACGGATATTATAAAAAGTGGTGCGAACAGTTACATAATACATTATGGGCATATAGAACCACAAGAAAAACTTCAACTGGAGAATCACCTTATCTTCTCACTTATGGAACGGAAGCAGTAATACCAACAGAGGTTATTTTACCTACAACCAGAACAGAAGCATGGGAGAAAAATCTTAATTCAGATCTTATGTTACAAAAATTGGATGACTTGGAAGAAAAAAGAGAGGTAGCACTCCAGAAGATGGAAAATTATCAAAGGGGATTAGCTCGAGAATACCATAAACGTGTAAAATCACGAAACTTTGTCCAAGGCCAATATGTCCTACAACAAATAACGGAATACCAAAGAGATAAAAATGCAGGAAAATTTACACCAACATGGGATGGTCCATACATAATTCAAGCGTCAGCAGGACAAGGATCGTACTATCTCCAGAATATGCAAGGAGAAGTTTTACAGCATCCATGGAATGCATAATACTTAAAGCTTTACTATCCGTGAATAACAACGCGATGTTAACACAAAAGGCAGGTACATAGCCAACTAATTCAGTAATTACTTTTATAATTTAATCACTCCAGGAACATCGTATCTTGGAAAATACTGTAATTATTAATCAGAATTCCATTAATCTCGTAATATCATATACTTTGAATCCAAGAACATCATATCTTGGAAAACACAATGATCATTGATCAAAATTCCATTAATCCCGGAATTTCATAATACTTTGAGCGCTCAAAATTACTCCAGGAACATCATATTCTGGATTGCGTTGCGATTGACGACACAATCATATACAAAAGGTAAACATCCTTAAAGAATTTCACTAACAACGAAATTCTTATAAAGAAGGAGTTCCTTATTATTGGTTTATCAATTTTCAGAGTACAGTTCGGGACCAACCCTATATCTTACCCCTGGCTCGGGTTTGTTTCATATGTGTGGGATCTCGAACAACATGACTTGAGGTAAAAAGTACTTCAATTCATGGTACTCGGAAATTTATATGATAGCCAAAAAGATTACTTAATCAAATTCTCTTGTGCAGGGAACAACTTTGGAAAAACGTATCAAAAGGTTACAAAAGAAAATTCCTACAAGAACAGACAGAGTACAAGATGGTGAAGCAAACAACAGACGAAATTATAAAGAACATAATCAAGCATCGGGAAGACTGGGTCGCGATGGTGGAGGGGGCACTACAGGCACAGAAGCACGTTTACTGAGCACTGAAGGATCGGATTGTGCATGATCTAAAGCAGTGTTGAAGGATTTCGTAATTTTTGATTTAGCATCCTGCCGAACCCAATGAACAAAGTCGCGCCCAAAGTTGACTTCTTTTTGAAGCTCTTCGATCGTTTGTTGATCTTTTTCTATTTGAGCAACAAAGCTTGATTTTTGATCTTTTTCTTCATTCAATTCTGTAGTTAATGATACAATTTCTTGTTCACGAGCTGCAATCTTGGAAAGCTCAACAGACAATTGAGCTTGTAAACTCCGAACTTTTGTTGCACCAAGAGACACCTTGTTTTCAGAAGTCCTTAACTCTTCAGTAATGTTTTTCACTGTATCATTCATTGTGTTGAGTTCAGTTTCTGCTTGAGTTGCTCGATCTCTAACTTCATTAAGTTTTCTCTCCAGTTCTGAAAATACAAGAAAATATTAGCTAAATTTTATGGTATAATAAACCAAAAGATCAGGTATACCAAAAAAGTACCTCTAATAACAGATTTAAACTCTATTTCTTTCAGAGTAAGCAATTTTACAACTTCTTGGTATTTTGACTCAGCTTTATTACGCCTCCAAGTGCCTAAATCAAAACTATCGTTCAATTGAGTTAGTTTTTCTCTAACCACATTCATCTCTTTGTAGATTTCCTTTGCATGATTATTCAATTGTACCATTCTACGATCGTACCTAAATAGGGTTTCCGAGTTTTCCACTGGACCTAGGATAAAATTTAAATTCTTCATATAGATTAATAAAATAGAATAATAAGTAAAGAGGAGTGAAAAATAAACCTTGATTTTGATTCTGAAGAACTTCGATAGTTTGAAGTTGTTCTTGTTGTTGCTGATGTTGTTGTTGAAGCTGTTGGAATTGTTGAAGTTGTTGTTGGAGAAGATTATTTTGCTATTTCAACTCATCATTCGCTTGTTGTAGTGT
The DNA here is from genome assembly GCA_023531435.1 of Papaver californicum. Lineage (NCBI taxonomy): Eukaryota > Viridiplantae > Streptophyta > Magnoliopsida > Ranunculales > Papaveraceae > Papaver > Papaver californicum. The sequence continues at coordinate 931,538 of JAJJMC010023031.1, forward strand.
ATCATTTCTTCCCTTCATTTTTACTGACTCGCTCTTAAACAGTAACCCCAACATGGTGGCTCGAGCCTTGTAAAATTTATAACCGCTAAATAAGCAATCATTACCATACTGGAGTTGAGCCAAAGCTTGCTGTGGAAGTGAATATGATGAACTCTCAGCAACAGCTAAAACTTCAGTAAAGGAAGAAGGAGGATTCACAGGAAATGTTTGCTCAAGAATATCGTTCTTAGACCACGCATCCTGAGCTTCATCTATGGGGATCGCACCAAGAGAATCACGGAATCGAGACATGAAACAAGAATCAGACTTAACAATGTCAGGATTGGATGAAATATTTAGAAGCCCCCGAGAAAGAAACCACTTGTAAGCCTCTTCTTCATCACCGATTAAATTAAGACCTTCATCAGTTCTGACACTGGCAATTTGGTCAGAAAGAGATTGCAGAATGACAGGATCGGCACTTGGTGTTTCAGCATCGACCTCAACAGCAACAGGAGAAGATCGAACCAAAGTCTCAGTAGGTACGATCGGTTCTGAAGAAACTCTAGTAGTACCCTCGACTTCGGTAGGGATCGAAACATTAGGAGCGATCGTACCAGAAGGAGGAAAAGTTTCTTTTTCAGAACGATCAATATCATTCGATTCTTCAACAAGAGTGACATTGGTTCCAACATTCACATTTTCTACGTCACCGGTCGGATTTACATCAGCATTATTCTTTTCCAACGAATTTTCTTTGTCAACATGAGTTACTTCATTCACTACATCAACAATATCTTCATCAATAACAACATCGTCTCCCTCTTCTTGAGGAAAACCAGAAAAAACTCCTAACGTACCATTATCAGGTACAGGAATATCAAGCACAAAATCAAAAGGCAATGGAGAAATAATATTATAAAAATCGTTTGAAGTACCAGAAGGAGGTGCAACAATAGGATCGAACTGATCTGATACCCCAGTTTCAGCTGGGATCGAAGAAACGGGAATAACATCAATAGGATCGGACTGATCCAATGGTAAAGCAATAACAGAACTTCCTTCTCCACTGTTTAAATATGAAGTTATCCCTCCTATAACCTCAGTGGAAAGCACAAGAGTTCTGGACTTTTTCTGCTTTTTCTCTGCTGCAATGATTAATTTCCGTTTTCCCTTACCTTCAACTATGGGCTCGACCCTTTGTCTACCCTCGACAATTTGAACACCGCGATCAGATGAAGGAAGATGAACTCCGATATCCAAAGAAGGATCGACCTGAAACCAAAAAGGTTCAAACATTATAAGAAGATACTAAAGATCGATACAATATATCTAAAAGAATGGAATTTGAAATGAAAAATTCGAACCTTGTATTCAAATCTATAATCATCAAAGTTTAATCTCCATGGACAATAACTCGGGAAACAGTTTCGAAGATGTTGAATTTCATTATGGGAGATGTCACCATATACCCAAGGACCTTCAATCAAAATAGGGGTACGATACCATCTGTAATCGTGTTCCCGACGGATTATTTCATTTGAAGGAAAATCGACTTTGGTATATGGAGCTATCTTAATTCTAGGGTCGTCAACCTCTCGAAGTAAGGGAAATCCTTGGGAGCATTTGCGAACTGGACTAACACTCCATTTTAAATTTTTTTTAATAGTAATACCATCACCATAAGTATTCTGGAAATTCTCAGGTGTATAGTAAGCACGTTCAGAAGGATCGGGAGTATAGCAGGTAAGACGGGTGCGACCCTCACTGCGAAGAATACATTCATCGAGAGTTCGCCACCAATTACCATTATATTGTGTGATGGATCGAGGTTGAGTATGAGGATCTCTATTGCGAGTAGCAAGAACTATAAATTGGAAAGGATTTTTTGTGTCATACAAAGGGAGACGAAGACCAGCTTCTAAGGCACCAGCAGAAATTAACAATCTTTGATGGCTATAATGAAAATTTCTCATAGAATCATATGTCAACATGTCGGAAGTATCATCAAAGAAAGAAACCTTAAATCCTTGAAGATTATGTGTCCTCTTAAATTCTTCGATGTCCATAGATCGAAAACTATAAGAAGACAACGCCCGTTTACTTTTAGGGGCAGGATTAGGAATGTCAGGGGTAGAATTACGTACGGTGCGGGGTGCAGCAGGGGTAGGAATACCAGGAGATGAATCACGACGAGAGACGGCGTATCTCGAAGCAGTAGACCTACTTGATCTTCTGCTCTCACCTTGGTCACCAGAAGCATTAGACTTTCTATGAGGCATGATGAAAAATCTGAAGGAAAAGAAGCATAAGAGAGAGAAATTTAGCACAAAAAGAAATTATCTAGAAATCAATTATAACCATCATTTCAATCATGAAAAGAGAACATAAGTCAAGAAAAAATTACTTACATGAAGAAAAGAAGTGAACAAAAGTCAGATCAAAGTAAAGAAGGAATCAACTGATAAGAAAAGAACTCCTGAGTAGTGGGGGAATTTGAAAAGTTTAAGGAAGACAAAGTGCAATAACTATGAGAAAACAGTAAAAAGTTGCAGGGTATTTAAAGGAGAGAATTAATACCGCCATAAAATGGGTAAAGATTTGATTCTATCGAAAAAAGTGTAACTGACACAATCATATGTATAGAAACAATAAATGCAGAGCCGGAAAAATCAGTAACGTGCTAATGCAATTAATACCAGCGGAAAACTCGGATAACGTGCGAGAAAAAGACTGAAAAAAGTTAAGTTCTTCTCCATTTTTTAAAATCTTGGATCAACCGCTAGATGATTTTGTAAAAAAGAGAAGAAGGAGGCAAATTGTTAGAAGCATGACACGTGGAAGAAGATCGAGATAGGAAGCAACTAAATTAAAAAGAGTGAGAACCACACAATCATTATTAAAAATATCAAATATCGAAAAGGCATAAAGCATCTGAGCAATGGATTGCATGAACGACACATATGATCGAGAAAGTTGAAGTACATCGAATAAAACAAACAACATTAAATGATGGAAGATCGAAAAAGTAAGAATAATGATTACTTTTTTATCTTGAGAATTGAGAAAGTAAAGGTAATAATTACTCCAGTTATTTTAATGATCGAGATGATAGAAGTCTAAAAAGATAGGAAGACACGTGTCGAATATATAAGACATCGAACCAAGAAGCAATTAAAAGTGATCTGTCACCTAGTGATCGCACCAGATAAAAAAGGAAATACAAGAACGATGGGCACATCGAAATAAAATGGATCGAACCAAGGAAAAGGCAATCCAAGAAAGACGACAAGACTGGATAAAATGACACGAGAGCATCGACCCAAAGTAGAATCGATCTAGAACGATGACCAAACTGGAGAAAATGACACGTTGCACAAAGTGGGACCCGGTAAATAAATCTATAAATAGAAGAAGCCAAACAACAAAGAAGAGGTCGGGAAAAAATAGGAAGAAAAACCTCAGAAAGAAAGAGAAGATATTTTTAGGTATGAATCTAGGAGAAGTAACTATATTATGGAAGGATTATTTGTACTTAATTAATCAATTTGTAAAAATGATAGCTCAAAGATGTTAAATTTGAGTAATCATATATATCGTATAGAAAAGATTTTATGTTTGGCACATAGATGATTTTATAAAATCAATACAAAGATGTTTGGGTGTTACTCGATTTCAACTTTAAATTGATATGTGAGAATATGATTGGTTGTTTAGTCGAAAAGATTTTTTGGCCTAAACAACACCCATGTTATACCTGCAGTATCAACAAAGGACCATCATCAAACATGGTTTGAAAAACAAGAGTGCTTGGGATATGGAAGCTTCTCCCACTGTTAGATGGTATTCAACGTTTCTCTGCTGTTGTAGATGAACAATATCATGAAGATACGAAATGCTCGTATAAGAAGAGTGCTTCCCACACCGTGAAAGAAAGAGAAAGAGATAAAGGGTATTTTCGTCATCTGATTTATAAATATGTGGGTAGAATACCTATTTAGGATATTAGAAAAGTATCTCTTAGATACTTGGGTATTTGAACAGTATCATAGTTTAGCTGTCTTCTACACTCACAAAATAGGAAATGTGGGTTATTCAACCAATTATTTGAATAAAAAAATGATAGTAACACTTTTGTAGAAACAGAAGGAGTATTATATTAGTAGTATGTCCTTAGGGCTGATATATATGGATAAGAACAAATAATAGAATAATGTTGTGTTGGTGACTTTATCTTGATATGTTGCTTTGACTTTAACCTATCATCACGTATTGAGAAGGATTTATGCCTTTATATTTTGTGTTTTTTTTCTTGAGTATAGTTCGAAAAAAAATCCTGACGAAAAAATCCATCTAGGTTTGATTCCGAAGCGAAACGCGTGGTGATGGAGTGATTTCGACCCAAACTTGGAGTTGAGTTGGTGTTGTGTCAAATTCCACTACTTCGTTGTGGCGGATAGTTGGTGTCGTTTGGGTGTGAAAAGTGCATCGCTCCCCGGTTGGTAATGGTCTTGGTTCAATTGTTGCTAGTGCTGGATAAGGAACAATGGAAGTTCTGATGGACTCGTTTATTGTTTAAAGGACTTTATTGGGCTTGGGCGAGCTGGATTCTTGTTGGATACAAGTATCAGGTCCCCCCCGCCTTTAATAAGTATCTTAAGCTTCTGATGATCGAAACGTGAGTTTCGCTAACTTGCTGACCGCTAGGGACCTGACATATGTGATCCTGGCGAGTTAAAATTGGCGAAGTGGATATTTGTTTCGTAAACTTTGTTTACGCAAAAGGGAGATTGCGAATGAGATTCTTCGGATCTAAGTTTCGGAGGAACAACAATTGCTGCGAAGTGGAGGCCTCCGAATGATTCTAGTTGTGCGAGATATTGTAGCTGATTCAAGGTACTGTCTTCCAGGCTTGATGACAACAGACTTGGGCGATGTAGTTTGTATGCGAGGTTAACAACAAGGCGTGATACAGGATGACCATTAACACTGAGCTTGTCATATTTATGCTTCGGAAAATCCAAACTGTGGCGGTATTTGATTCCATGTTCTTCGGCGAGACAATCTCTCCAAAAATATTCTTTCTGAACATAAAGTTGGAATTGGTTTTGGCTAGTTGGAATCTGCGAAGTGATTACTGGCTTTCTGGACTTTACTAGATGACTGTCTTGCGAAGTAAACAATAGCGAGATGATGAATCTGACTCCAATTCTTCACAGAAATGAAGCAATTTCTGATAGACAGCTAACTATCCAGGCAGTTGAATAGTACATCTGGACAGTAATACCACGCTGGAAGCATGGTGTGCCCACGTGAAGAGACAGGTAAATGTACAACACAATCAATCTGTATATAAGGAAAGATATGATTCTCTTGTAAAATCAATTAAAGAAGATATTCTATCTTCTCTGTAAGGAAACAGTGAGATATTTTTCTAATAAAAGAAAGAGTTTCCATTATGGTATCAGAGCAATGCTCGATCCAAAATTTTCTCCATTAATGGAGTTTCACTAATTCTCAATCTTTCTACTAAAACAGTTACTCAACTTTTCTTTTGTACTGTCTTAGTGTGAGAAATTTCTCAATCCGCTGCAATCATTCAATTTCTTGATCTTTCTTTCTGATTTTCTCCATTCTTTAATCATCTGCCTCTGAGTTTCTTGATTTCAACAACAAGAATTTCTCATCAGTGCTTTCTTGAACTTCATGATAGAAACATTTAAAAGTTCTTCTATGGAAAATCCAACATCTAATCTTCTCTCTAAAGTGCCTTTAAATCAACTAACAAGTTTTGTGAGTGTCAAATTGAAAGAGACAAATTACCTCACATGGAAAAGTTTGCTGAAGCCAATAATCCACAAATACAAATTGATAAAATACTTGGATGGATCATTTCCATGTCCTCCACAGTATACAAATCAGATAAATCAACTTAATGGAATTGAGAATCCAAATTACACAGATTGGATGGATGAAGATTCCACCATTACAATGTGGATTCATTCAACAATTTCAGAAACAGTCATTGCTTATTTTTCAAATACTAGCACCTCTGCATCTCTTTGGAAGAGTATAGAGGAAAGATTTGGTAGAGCTTCCTCAACATATTCAATTCAGTTGAGAACCAAACTCCTCTCAATCACTCAAGGTACAAAAACAGTCTCTTCACTCATCAATGAAATAAAAACTCTAACTGATCAGTTAGCTGCTGCTGGAGAATAGTGTCAGATAAAGAACTAGTTGTAATCACTATTAAAGCTCTAAATGATGATTACATTCCCTTTGCAACTTCTATGAGACACATGAATCCACCAATTTCATGTATTGAGTTGCACAATAATCTAAAAAGTGAAGAAACTGTGATTCAAGAAAGACTAAAACAACAAAAGGAAGATCAAAATGCTAAAGCATTTCTTGCTAACTATGGAAGAGACTCTGCAAGAAACTCTTATTCAAACTCTAGAGGATATCCAAGAAATGTATACATGAGTTTATATTATGGGCATAGACAACCTAGTTCAGCAATCTTTCAAAAGCAAAATGCAGCAAGAAATATTTCTCAAGGTGAAAAACCTATCTGTCAAATCTGCAACACTCAAGGACACATAGAAACAACATGTACACAAAGACTAAACTTCACTTACCAAGGAAGAACACCACCAACAAACTTAAGTGATATGCTTATTGCAGCTGATATCTTTGAGGAAGAAGAATGGGTCGCAGACAGTGGATCTACTCACCACATTGCTGCAGACAAGAAGACTTTACAGGAATCTCATGCTTATGATGGAACATAAACTATTCACACAGCTAGTGGAGAAGGTATGTATATTACTCACAAGGGAACATCCAGTAAAATAGCTAATTCACATGTCTTTCAACTTAAAGATATTCTGATTGTACCCAAAGCTTCCCATAATCTCTTGTCAATTCATAAGTTTACCACTGACAACCATTGTGCTTTAACTCTAGACTCTTCTGGCTTCTCTGTGAAGGATCAGATCTCTGGGAAAGTTCTTTTCCAAGGTCCACATAGGCATGGACTATATCCCATTTCCTTTAGTCATGCTCATCATGCACCACAGGCTCTTGCTTCTATAATAAATGACACACTTATTCTGCATAGGAGGTTTGGTCACCCCTCTTTTCAAACTATGCAAAGGATTTGCTCTTCACTTCATCTGCCAAAGCAATTCAATAAACCATTTTCCTGTACAGACTGCAAACTGTGCAGAAGTCACAAACTTTCATTTCAGATGTCTATCACAGTAGCTAAACACCCACTACAATTGTTGCATATTGACCTTTGGGGTCCATGCCATGTAGCATCTGGCTCTGGCAAAATGTACTATGCAAATGTAATTGATGAATATAAAAAATATTGTTGGATATTACCACTGTCCACAAAATCTGAGTTCAAACTTACTTTTGTTACCTTTGTGACTAGAATAGAAAATTTACTGTCTAACAGAGTTGTTACAATCAGAACTGATAATGGTGGAGAATTTGTGAATCATTTTTTAGAAGACTTCTGTGCATCAAAAGGAATCTATCATGAGTGTTCATGCCCACATACTCCAGAACAAAATGGAGTTGCAGAGGTGAAGCATAAACATCTACTAGAGGTAACCAGGACACTTTTTTCTCAATATGGTATGCCAACCACTTTTTGGGTAGATGCATTACAGACAGCCAACTACCTTATTAACAGATTACCCACAAGGTCTATATCCTATCTATCTCCCTATCAGAAGCTTTTTGGCAAGATTCCAGAATATGATTTCTTGAAAGTGTTTGGATGCGCTGCATTTCCATGGCTAAAACCATATACCAAGAATAAGCTACAGCAAATGAGCAAGTGTTGTATACTAATTGGCTACAGTTTGCAGCACAAGGGCTACAGGTGCCTAGAACCAAAAACAGGAACAGTCTACATCTCTAGGCATGTGTCCTTTGATGAAACTAGCTTTCCCTACAAAATGATCCAGTCACCTACCTCTATGCCTTCAGTTGATATTGAATCCTTATCTTCAGACATCATACAGGCTATTCCAGCTGAAGTCAAAACTGCTGCATCAAAATATGACATTCAACAACATCTACTGCCTGTACAACCGGACAGTGTACAACCTGACAAAAATGGGTCCTCAAAAGAAAACTCTGATGATGTGCACAATACACATACAATGGTAACCAGGAGTAAAGCTGGCGTACACAAGCCAAAGGCTCATCTCTCAACCAGGTACCCCTTACCAACTGCTCTTCTAAGTACTACTGCCACAGTTCCAAAATGTATATCATCTGCAAACAAGGTTCCAGAGTGGCTAGAAGTAACCACAAATGAGTACCAAGCTCTAGTTCAAGCTGGTACATGGTCCCTAGTGGACTCAGCCAACATAAACAATATATGGGCTGTAAATGGGTCTTCCGTATAAAATACAACCCAGATGGAACTGTTGCAAGGCATAAAGCCCTGTTAGTAGCCAAGGGTTATCACCAACAGCAAGGCTTGGACTATGAAGAAACTTTTAGCCCAGTAGCCAAGCCAACAACCATTCGAGTAGTATTGTCTCTTGCTTTCCAATTTGAATGGAAAATTCACCAACTAGATGTATCTAATGCGTTTCTTCATGGGGATCTAAAGGAAGAAGTCTACATGATCCAGCCACCAGGCTTTGTAGACATTAACAGGCCAACAACAATCTGTAGTTTACACAAAGCTATATATGGGCTCAAACAGGCACCCCGGGCCTGGTATGAAAGATTAAGTACATCTTATCTAATCTCCAATTTGTTCAATCTCAAGCAGATAATTCACTCTTCGTCTACCGCAAGGAAGCTCATATCACAATAACATTGATATATGTAGATGACATTATCTTAATAGGAAGCTCACCATGTCATCTATAATATGTTCTAGCCCAGTTACAAACAACATTTCCTATTAAGGATTTAGGGCATTTACACTATATTCTGGGCCTAGAGGTCCAAAGAACAAATGATGCACTATTTCTGGAGAAAGCTAGATATGCATCAGATCTTCTCCTAAAACAGAAAATGGAAGGCTGTAAGCCCAGCAAAACACCTATGGAAACCTCTACTAATCTAAGTAAGGATTCAGGAACTTTACTAGAAGATCCAACAACCTATAGATCATTAGTTGGAGCACTCCAGTATCTAACATGGATGCGTCCGGACATCTCATATGCTGTAAATTCAGTTTGCCAATATATGCAACACCCAAGGACAACTCATTTAGAAGAAGCAAAGCGTATTCTAAGGTACATCAAAGGAACTATTAGTCATGGGATACAGTTTGTTACAGGACAAACTACAATTCTATGATATTCGGATGCAGATTGGGCTGGAAGTATCGATGATCGACGTTCAACAGGGGGATATGGAATTTTTCTGGGTTCTAACTTGGTGTCATGGTCCTCCAAGAAACAAAGGACAGTAGCGAGATCAAGTACTGAGGCTGAGTATCACACTCTAGCCCATACGGCTGCTGAAATAGTCTGGCTTTGTTATTTACTAAAGGATCTGCACTTCAGCCCAACAGGGATCCCACGAGTTGGATGTGATAATATTAGTTCAATCAGTCTTGCAGTCAACCCAGTGCAACACACAAGAATGAAACATGTCCAAATAGACTACCATTTTGTGAGAGAAATGGTACAGGCAAAATCTCTGGACATCTTCTATGTACATACAAACAACCAAATAGCAGACATATTTACTAAGAGTTTACATGGCACAAGGTTCTGTCTGCTAAGAGACAAGATTAAGGTAGTTTCTCCCTTGCGCTTGAGAGGGGATGATAGACAGCTAACTATCCAGGCAGTTGAATAGTACAGCTGGACAGTAATACCAGGCTGGAAGCATGGTGTGCCCACGTGAAGAGACAGGTAAATGTACAACACAATCAATCTGTATATAAGGAAAGATATTATTCTCTTGTAAAATCAATTAAAGAAGATATTCTATCTTCTCTGTAAGGAAACAGTGAGATATTTTTCTAATAAAAGAAAAAGTTTCCATTAATTTCTTCCGAGATACTTTACTTGGGCGAGATGTTGTGGTTGAACTGATCTAGGGTATTGCAGGCTTACTCTGAAGAATCTGATGAGCGAAGTATGTAGCGAGCAAATGGTGACTTGAGTTTCTCTGTTTTGGGGCTGATGTATAGTTTCATCCATAATAGCGAGATGACGTATTCTTGAACTGGCAAGGTGATGGTTTGCCTCATGAACTTCGCTTATGTTGAATTTATCATGCATTTGTTCTTTCCCTTCGTAATGGTATTATGAACTTGGTGCTGCATACAGTTGTGTGGTCTTTACCGGTGATCTTCTCTCTGTGAACCAACTGTGGTGTTTTTTTTCGTTTTGTCCGTCGTTGTGCTGTTGCTTCTTTGATACAGCATACCCAGGCGTTTTCCTCTGCTTTTATCCAATGTATCAAGACACATGTACTTGCTAGATGATGTTCTGCAAGGGAATATAAAAGTGAGCACTGAAATTAAAAATTTTATGAGAAGTGCGAGGCGTGATGTGTCTTAAGCGTGATGCATCTTTCCCGTATATAAGTGCCCCTTTTTGCTTTTGAAAGTGAGGGTATTGAGACTTTCGAAAACAAAAGCGTTATTTAGAACCCAAAAAATGAAGTATTTGCTGCAAGGACTGAGTAGAAGAATACCATCTACTTAAAAAGTATAAATACTTACCTCTATTCTTGTACGAAGTTCTAAAGCATTGCAATATAAAACATATGAAATATAAAGTATCAAAAATCCGAAGTAAGAATTATAGACCCTTGAAGGAGTAATTTTTATAAGAAGTATAAAATACACGAACTAAGAAGTATCCGTTCTCGAATAAAAACTTTTGAAACAATATAGGTCTCAATATGGATTACGTTTTTAAATACCTACGACTTATAAAGACAAGTCACAATCACCAAAACCTTATTAAATAAACATTTTTATAAAAATGTATGTTTATAATGTATTAAGCTATTAACTACATGAGCTTATTTTATAATCATGAAGGGAGATAATAAATGAAGTATATAAAATATATTTTTAAAATACTTAGTTTGTATTCGCATGGAGTAGTATCCTGACTTCGTCGAAGTTTAAATGTAATTTTTGTTCCTTCACCATGTTCCAAAGTGCTTTTTGTTTTGTATTCGATGTGTAACATGAGCTATAAAAGAATTTAGAATTCCAAACTTTCCCAACAATAGTTAGTTCATCATAATATCTCATTTATTCGTTTTGCCTCAGGGAGGTTTTATTTTCTATTTTACATTGTGCATTCGGGAGGGCTTATTTTTCTTCTTGTCTTCGTCAGGTCTTATTTTTCATTGTGCCTTCGTGAGGTCTTATATTTTTATTTTTTACTCCCGCCAAATACCTTTCGCCAGATCATGATTTCGACGATAAGCGACGAACCACAATCCGACGATATCCAGCGAATAAGTAAGTCTTAATTGCCTCTTGCATTTTTGCGCATAAGGTCTTATTCGGCCTCCTAATGGGGTCTTAATTTTCCTGTTGTAGGTCTTTGCCTATTACTTTTTCAGGCAAAAGTTTCTAGAACTTCCATGCAATGTGCGGTAGGTTTTGAAATTTACCTCTTACCTTTTTGGCGTATCATAGGTCTTAGATTTTGTTTTTAATGCTCTCGCCTTGTAGGCGGTTTTTTTTTTCTGTCACATCAAATAGGGTTCTAGCCAGTAGGTCAGGATTTTTAAGTTTAGAGATTATACCTGCCCCGAGGTTGTGTAACTCCTGATAGTAAAGTGATTTGACTTCTGTGTGGTTCTGTAGTTAAATATTCTTCTTCTTCTTGTTGTGGACTAGTGTTGCCAAGCCGTTGCTGAGGGGAGTCTCACTCATTTGGTCATTATCTGGTAGCTTGCGTCTTCTTTCGCTGTAATTTTACTTTTCGTTGGATTTATGCTGCTAGGAGTCGAGTTTTTTCCGATGACATACCCAAGTCTATGTTGGTTCTGCAACAATTAAAAACTAAACAGGAGAAAATTGTTAACGTTAGACAAATTTCTGAATTGATAAACACTCTGATGTTGATGCACACACACAAGAACAGAGCCACCTGCTCAGCAAATTGTCCTTAACACAATAGTTCTCGGGTACTCCTCAATAATGAGAGATGCTATATCCCAACAGAGAAGATGTGTCCAGGATAGAACTGCCTGTTATGACTAGTATAAGCACAATACTAGTCACCCTCTAGACCTTAACACAATTTAGGTAGAAAGGAAATAAACAATCAATTGCGCAAAACAAAGCAACAAGAGGGGAAAGAGCTAGGGATAGTAGCCTGCTCTGGAGTAAGTTGAAATGGAGAAATGAATTTTTCTTTTATATCCAAAACATGAGAGTGAAATCCGCCCAGTATCGAAGGAGAATAAATTTGTATTTTTTATCAAAAAATAAGTGCAAATTTTAATTTGAAACGGTAATAAAACGATAAAAATTTATTTTACATTATGACAAGAATTATTCTCGCCGGGTCAGACACCCCCACATTTAAAACAAAATTTAATAAAATAATTTATGTTTAAAAACGTAAGTCTTGATTGGCCCGCAGCCTCAGCTACGCCCGCACCCGTAAGCATACTCAATCCCGCAGCACGCAAGCTCCGCAAGCTCCACAAGCTCCACAAGCACCGCAAGTTCCGAAAGCCACACAAGCATGCAAGCACGCCAAGCTCCGCAATATCGCAAGCACGCAAGCCGCAAGCGTGCGTGCTTCGGTGCGAAGCACCGCACATGTGTGAGAAGTATGTGTGCACCAACTAGCCCATTTCCTTAGTCCTCCCCCAACCACAAAAGCTTCTAAACCCTAAGGGCCCTCCCTTAGTTGCATTTTTGTGGTAATAAAGGGAGAACTCATCCCTAGTCTCTCCAATGTGGGACTAAAGGTTCTTCATTCATAATAGTGAAAAATGAGCTAGTGTTCCTTAGTGATTTCTAGGTTCTAAGGTCCATTCCCACCAAGAATATAATACATTTTAAGTTCATTTTCTCCAACAATCCCCCACATGAATGAAAACCCGATAAAAAGTCAGAAATCAGAAAGCGAGAAATACCTCTTAGGAAATAGGTTTCCATAAGGTCTTGAACCTTTGCTTAGTGAGAAATTACCGGAACTACTTGATGGACAGTGAACGTGATGTCTTGAACTTCCATCGTTTGGTGTAGTTCATCAATAACTTCCACGCGTGATATCTCTCTAGGCGCTATTAAGTTCGTGTGTCCATTTTGGCCCTGGACGTATCCTGTTTCTCATAATGCTCTAGAGAATCAACTCAATTCTCATAGGAAGCGGCCCACTTCCTCATTCAGATAGGTGAGTTCTATCCAGAGTGTTTACTGCTACACCCCACTTCAATCTTAAATTGAAACTATAAAACTCATTAAGACTTAATAAAAAGTTATCCTCACATGCAGTCACACTATCACGTGTACACCATAGGGAAGGGACAAAGAATGAAATTCTCTGATAGTGTTTCCTTTAACCCACCACAAATTAGTTGTCTTATTCGAAACATTGATCTTGGGATCTCCAGTCAGCAAGGTTGAGTATCCTTCATGGCAAGTTTATTTGATGAACTTAAGCCCCATCCCCCTCGATGCATTACTAACTATCTCCTTGGACAAACTTTTCGTCAAAGGGTCCGTGATATTTTCCTTAGACCTCATTATTGAGGAGTACCCTAGGACTTGAGGGTGATTAGTATTGTGCTTATACTAATCATAATGGGTAGCTCTATCCTGGACACATCTCCTCTGTTGGGGTATAACATCTCTCATTATTGAGGAGTACCCTAGGACTATTGCGTTAAGGACAATTTGCTGAGTAAGTGGCTCTGTCCTTGTGTTTGTGCATCAACATCAGAGTGTTTATCAATTCAGAAATTTGTCTAACGTTAACAGTTTTCTCATGTTTAGTTTTTTCCATTGTTACAGAACCAACATTAACAAGCTGATTAAAAAAAATTAATCAGTTGGTACTATTTGAAGCAATAATGAATTTAAAATTAAGTAAGAAGACTCCTCTTTCCATTGTGCCGCACGTAGCCTGATTTCCAACAACTCGTATTGCTTAGTGATTCTTCTTTACTTCTTGCAGTTGTAAATTTTAAACTAAGCTCCCATCATGTTATTCTTGTTGTTATATTATGGCCATGAACTTGCAACACTTTACTTGTATGGATTACAATCGAAAGGTATGAGATTGCAGAGACTTGAGAAGCAGAGCTAGAAAGATTTGCCTCATATGTAATCTAATGGTACGGTGATTGATCCCAGGTCTTGAGTCGATGTTGTCTTGGTTTATTGCTTTGACTTCTATTTTGTTTGTTTTCTCTGAGCTTAATCTGGTTCGCATGAAGCTTGAATTTTGCATAAAACTTTGACTTCGCATGATGCTTGGACTTCGCAGGAAGCTTTAGTCTATCCTAAGTTTTAACTTTGCAAGGAACTAGTTGGCTCTTGAACTTCAGAAGTAGTTGGTTTTTGCTGAGTTTATACTTCGCTAAAAACTGTCCGTCTAAACTTGGACTTCGGAGGTAATTTCTTCGCGTGAAATTGGCTTGCTTTGAAGTAAGGATAGCTTATAGAATCCCAATAAACTGACTTTGCCCACTTGCACAAATAATTTTTTGATCTCGCCTATTTTGAATTTGAGTTTCGCAAGAAGCTGCTTGGTCTGAACTTGAACTTGGTAAGGATTGAACATCGTAGGTATGGAACTTCGCAAGGTATTGAACTACTTCTAAAGAAATAACATCTGATAACATCTCCATGAATGAGGCTTTACATGAGGCTTTACCTAATTTATCTTGCCGATAACATCTGATATATGAGCAGGAAATAAAGAAGAGATCAATAAAAAAGGCAATCATTTGCAAAAAAGAGATGAGAAGTGGGATTGTTTCTTGGAGTTAATTTAACTCCATGAATGAGGTTATCTTTTTCCTGATTCAGAAGCAATCTGGAAAAGATTTCCATACAAATTAGGAAGAGATAAGGAGATAAGGGATCTTTTTGCCTCAGACCTCTAAAAGGTTTAAATTAGATCCCTGGAGATCCATTTAACAAAACTGCAATGGAAGAGGTAGAGATGCATTAGTGAATAAGATTGTAAAACTCTGGGTTAAAGCCAAATTCCCTAAGGGATGAGATGAGATGAGAAAATCCCAGTTGACTCTATCAAAATCCTTAAACATGTCTATTTTGATACCCAACCCCCTTGTTTTAGCTTTTTTCTTTTTGAGAGAATGAATGATTTCAAGGGATATTATTATGTTGTCTGAGATTTATCTTTTTGAAAGAAAAACTACTTGAAAATGAGAGATCAAGTTGTCGAGATGAGTTTTGATTATGTTAGCCAAAAGTTTTAGTATTATCTTGTAAGTTGTGTTACAGAGTCCTATTATCCTGAATTGACTTGGGTTTTTAGGGTGATTAATTTTAGGGATCAAAAACAAAAAGGTTTTATTTATATTCAGGGTGAAGAACCCCATAATAAAAAGAATTGTTGAGTCACTAGGGTCACCTAATCCCCTACTAAGTTCCAATTATTTTTAAAATAAATAGCTGGAAAACCATCAGGGCTTGAAGATATATTGGGTTTCATATTTTTTAACACTCCAAAAATCTCTTCTTTAGATGAGATATTCAAAATGTGAGACCCTAAACTTTTCTCAGGTATAACTGAACCTATTAAAGTTAGAAATTAAATCATACACTTAAAGTGTTAAAAATAAAATAAAATAAAATTCAATGTTCGTGTGCCTTTAATAAATTTGGGTGCCTTTATGATACAATAGTTTTTAAATAGAATGTTGTTTTTATCTGAATCATTGGTGCCTTAACAGGCTTACATGCACGATGCACATGTGTCGCATTAAAACCTTGTTCTTTCCGTCAGTTTTATTTTAGGGCTTGATTTTTTTCTCCTTCTCAACTTCTCTTTCTCGACTGAAAATGAAGAGGATCTTGATCCAAATTGTACATGCATGAGTGAGCTTTATGGAGTTAAACGTACATTGAGCTTCATTGATGAGATGAAGAAATATTGTTCTTAACTTGGAAGCCATTTGAAGAAATTGTTTCTAGTTTCTCAACTGATTAGACTGAGGGGGTGTTTGTTTTTTTTCACTATATAGTGATTAGCACTTTAAAGTGAGAAACACTTTAAAGTGCTTGCACTTTCAAATGTTATTTTGTAGTGCTGTGTGTTTGTTTTTTAGGCACTTTAAAGTGCTTTTAAATGTTGTTATGTGTTTGTTTTTCACTTTAAAGTGCTTTGTATGTTACAACTGTCTATTTTACCCTTATATATGTTTCTTACAAAGGCAGAAGAATAGTAAAGGATCTGAATCATACGATTAGGGCAGAAGAAGAAGTATAATGAGAAACGCTAACAATATTAATCTACATGAACCCTAACAATAATTTTAATCTGCAGTTAAACGAAAACCCAATCGTGTTGTTAACTTATCTGACGAACTAGGTTAAAAGAAGTAAAAGAATCTCATTATTTGAAAAAGAACATAAGAACGGTACAAATCTTCCGGAAGAAAATGGTGTAAATTGCTTCACGGAATCAAAAGTATTTTTTGAAGGAAAAAAAATCACTGTAAAGAAATATGAAGCTTCACTATTCTGTAAAACGGATGTTACAAGAGAAGAAGTAAAAGAAAGACATACCATCATGTATAGTAACCACCAGTAGAAGCGGTGGTGGCAGAAGTGGTGGGAGTTTAGACGTGAGAATGGTGAGAGTTTAGATTTTTAGGTTTGTGAGAGATTGGGGATAGAGTTTGGAATAATAATAGTTGTTAAAGGATAAAATGGGTAGTAAGTGATAAATATTTGAAGTGGTAAAATTGAAGTAGCTTTTTGCTACTTCATATTTTGCACTTTAAATCGCCACCACTTGAAGTGATAATCACTATATAGTCAAAAAACAAACACCCCATTTTTATGGGTCCCACCATTTTAAAGACATTTGAAGTGAAAAACACTATATAGTGCAAAAAACAAACACCCTGTGAGTCTTATCAATTGACGGGTTTGTATGTCATGCGGGATGCATGCATGTTTGATTAAGTACTTATTGTACTTCCTTCCTTGAATTTATGTTGTTTAAAAATAGAGAGTTAGGGTATTAATTTTTGAATTAGGGTTCTTTAAGTTAAAATTTGGGGTTTTTTACCAAATCTGTTTGTAATGTCAAACACATAATTAATACTTGAATGGGTGTTTTCCGTTTGTTCTGTGCATGAATTGAATGAATAAATTTCAGAATTCTGGTCACTTCGTGGTTGCTTGGAAATGAGATTTAATAACTATTGCATAAGGATAAAACTTGAAATGGTGTGTTCTTACTTCCTTAATCTAGTATGATGTATAACTTTATTAACTGAATGGTGAAGTGACTTAGAACTAGCTAGTCAATTATTAGTCTGCCAAATCTTGATAGGGTTCATACTCCCCAAATTATAATGTGCTAGTTTCATTATGTACCACATGACCACTATACATACTTGTTTACACAAATGGAAAAACGATCAGGTTGTATCACTCACATAGTTTGCCATACTGATTGTGATGGTGGGGCGTTTGGGTCAATTTTCTATTAATCACAAATGGAACATAAACCTTTTGTTTTTATTTTGTAATTTTATGTGATTGATGTGTGCTTAGATCTTCATGTGGATGCTTATGAACTGAATTGGATTTGTAGAAATTCTGGTTTTCTTCAGGGAAATAACATGGTTGTCGAGATGCCTCAAATGATTACTGTTTGAAACATGCTTATAGTACCTTGATGTGACCTTGATGCTTGTCTAGAGACACCGTACAATCTGAATGAGCCACAAGTTAGAGCTAGAAAGTTGTAGGAAACTGTTAGATGATTTTGGAATGTTATTACTTGTCAATTTTGGATAAATGAGTTGAAAGATATACGTGTTTTAGTATGCTATGAAAACCAACAATCAATCAGTTTTTCCGACGACTACATGGACAGCCTTTTTAGACGCCAATTTCGGTGCGTATCAGTGGGGATTTAGCTAATGTCTTCTTCAAGAAAAATGTTTACCATGGTGTCTTCCATAACCTCCTAAAAGGGCATGACGTTTGGACATGCAAAGTGGAAGTTATAGCTTTAAATATAGGGGTAGTTAAACTGATTTTCCTGAAGGACAGCACGTGATACTGTTTTGCAGGTTCATTATGGAGTACCTAGACTCTGAATCAGTCGTTGGAGTCTTCTAAGAAGTTGTAGGTGGGATTTTCTAGTTTCCAATATTTGCTTATTTTCTATGCCTAATGATCAAGGTATTAAGGTCTAACTTAAAAATTTATTTGGTATTAGTAAGGTAATCTTATACAATACTTTGAAATTGCACAAGATCATTCATGAAGTTAATTTATGTTGTGTGAATTGTTAATACTTACTAGTTTCTTGAGATCGGATGTATGATATCTGTGAGACTTTGCTGGGTGATATATACATAATACTTTGAACTGGAAGGATCTCTAATCATCAAATCATATATTTTTAGGCTATATAGCTATTAAATTATTGTTGTTGGAATTCGAAGCATGAATGACAATGTAAACCGCTAAATGAAGCATGTGTTTACATCTGTGTCTATAACTGCTTGATTGTTGTTTATACTTGTTTATATTATAAATGATGTATCGCATAGTTGTGACTTCTACATATAGTGTTATTGTGCTTTCTGATAGCTTACTTAAATACATAAATTATGATAGTCACTATAGACACAGTAACGAAACTAAACCAAGTTGTCACAAATGATGTTATACAGTAGATGATATTTTACTACTTTTACTGCAATTTGAATGTGAATAATGGTCATAAACCTTAGATAACTATTACACAGGATTGAAGATTTGAGTGGGATTTGTCCCTCTTTAATGTATAAATATACTTAAACTCACTAGAATATATGTTTCTATACTTAGTAAAATGTGTATTGTATTATTTTTAGCAGGTGTTGGTAATTATCTTTTCTGTTGTTGGTAATTGTTGGTGACGAAAATATGTAGTTTCGGGTATTTGTTGCTCTATAATTCATGTTATCCATACTATCTAACCTTAGAGATAGTTAATATACAATTATCAGTTCATATTACCTAAGTATGAGATGGTTGTTACTTAAGTAATTCGTATTACTTAAAAAGAGATAATTGTTTTTACTGTAAGCATTTCATACTATCTAAACAAAGCTGATGAACTACGATCGTGTTTGATCCCTCCGAGCTACAGAGGACGGTACATAGGCAGCCGTCCCGTGGTTTGGCACAAGGTTGTTCATATCATCTGAAAGTGTTGGTTGTTGCACGACAGTTCATATCATATATTCAGAGATGATTGCAACCTTAGCAATGTATACATCGTTGGTAAGAGGTAGTTGCAGTACTGGCAGTTCATACTACTTAGTGAAGATATGATTGTTGTTCTCCAATTTATATCATATGATATAAATGTAAAATAGAGATGATTGTTTCCTCTTCTAGGTAATTCATATCATATGATAATTGTACAACCCGTAAAACAAGAGATGATTATTACCATGCGAGGTAATTCATATCATCTATCTCGTCACGTGAGTTAAGCAACGGTTATTATTTTACGAGGTAACTCATATCATCTGAGAAGGATGATTGCTGAATATGGGAACTGTTCATACCATCAACCTAAAAAATAATTATCAACTCTTTTGAGAAGTTTCATATCATTTGAAAAAGATGGTATGTTGAGCTTGACCTAGTATGTGAATCACCAGGCCTACTGGGGCTCCCACATACGGGTGACTACCTGGAAGACTGTTAGCTGTAATAGTGGCTGGTATCCGACTACCCTGACATTGGAAGTTGTCAGGCCTTAAATTGCTCCTACCTACAGGTAGACAACCGGGAAGACCGTTAGCTGCAACGGTGGATGGTATCCGACTACCCTGGAAAGAGATATTGTATTCTCACAGTAAAGCGATGAAAATCCTATGTCGGACTCGATGACCCTTGTGAAGTTAGATATCCTTGTGGGATATATGAGCATTATGGTAGAGGACATATGCTCAGAGAATCATAATCCTGAGATCAATGAGCTTTCTGTTCAACATGATCCCAAGTTTGATATTTGAGGGAGATGATTATCACCTAATGAGGTAATTCATATCATCTCTTTAGTTTAAATAAATATCAAAATTGATATTTGAAACTGTAAAATAATTTGACGGATTCGATGACCCTTAAAAATATGAAACATATATTTTCTTGCGTATAAAGCAGTTTGGGATAAATCGATGAGCATTTTCTTGGTAAAATCAAATTGGTCTGAAGAATTTAAAAGCTAGTTTCTCAAGTGGCATATTGGGAAGTTAGAGCTGGCCAAACGGGACGAAACCTGACACATTGAAAGCGAAAATTTTCTGGTCCGTCACACAAATGTTTCTGGTTATCAGCATCAGAGATAACTGGTTTGGTGTTATTGAAAATTGAATCCTGATAAGAAGTATCTACAGGATCAGCAGTGAACAAAGTTTTATAGTAATCATATAGGTTTGTTTGAATTTCTGTGTTATCAAAGGTAACTTCCCCATCTACCTTCACAAGGCAATCAATATTGTTTCATTTCCTTCTCCTTAGAGTGACTGTGTGGAAATATTTTGTGTTTTTCTCTCCCAATTTAACCATGTTATCTCTAGACTGTTGTTTAGCTATGGCCTTTTGTGTTTCAGATAGTTTTTCTAGAGTTAGCAACTTATCTTGGATTTTTTCTTCTTTTTTGAACAGATTTTGAGAGGATTTAATGTTATCAATTTGCCTAAGAATATTTTTTATTTGTTTTGGTTTAGAACCAAAAACATTTCTTTTTCAATCCAAAAGTTGAACGCCTAATGTATAAAGGTTAGACACCAAGGTGTTAGATAGTTATCTACAATGTTACTACACCAAGAGTTTTTGATAACCTGGACACATGAGGGTTCTTTAAGCCAAGTATCGTAGAATTTAAAGATAACTTCCAATTTTTCATAATTACAACATTCAGGGATAAATATATTGGGTTGTGGTCAGAACCAACAACAACTAAATGTTTAAGATTTGCTTTTAGAAATAAAGGTTCCATGTTATTTTTGTCTTCGACAATGGTTATTCATGTTATTTGTTCGTATCAAAGTCATCGCTCTGGCGCCTCATGTGTTGTGTTTGGTAATGGTCATTCGTGCTACTTTTATGATTTTTATCTTCACTATAACATATTATATTTATTACGATGTCATTCGTTTTTATTTTTAGTATTTTGGTGTTCGGTCCATCATTTTTTATTTTCAAATACGGTTTTTTCAGGGGTCTTCTATCTTCAAATACACTCATTCGTGTATTTTTTAGGACTTAGGACTTCACTCTTGCATCTTCCGTCTTTAACAACGACAACTCGTGCTATATTTCGGTATTTTCGCTTCAGCATTTTCTATCTTCGACTACAGTTGTTCGTGTTATTTGTTAGTATTTAGGTCTTAAATTTATCATTTATATTTTCAACTAACGGTTCACCCTAGCATCTTCTAGCTTCGAAGATAGTAATTCGTGTTATTTGTTAGTATTTAGGTCTTCGTTCCTACATCTTCCGTCTTCAACAACGATGACTCGTATTATGTCTCGGCATTTTCTCTTCAGCATTTTTTGTCTTCGACTACGGTTATTCGAGTTATTTGTTAGTATTTAGGTCTTCGCTCCAATATCTTCTGTCTTCAATGACGACGAGTCGTATCATGTCTCATCATTTTCGCTCCTGCATCTTTTGTTTTTGACTATAAACATTCGTGTTATTTTTTAGTATTTAGGTCTTCGCTCCAATATCTTCCGTCTTCAATAACGACGAGTCGTATTATATCTCACCATTTTCGCTCCAGCATCTTTTATTTTCGACTACAGTCATTCGTGTTATTTTTTTAGCATTTAGATCATCGCTTCGGCGCTTCATTTTCTATGATAGTTATAGTCTTATTTTTAGTATTCTGGTCTCCACTATAGCATATTTTATTTATAAGCACCGTCGATGGTTCTTATCTTTAGTATTTTGATCTTCTCTCCAGCATTTTATATTTTCAACTACGATTAGCTCTAGCATAATATGTCCTTGACTATGATTCTTCGTGTTAATTTTTAATATTAAGTCTTCGCTCCAGTATTTTTTGTCTTCAAAAATGACGGCTCGTATTATGTCTTGATTTTTTGCTTCTACGTCTTATGTCTTCGAATAAGGTAATTCGTTTTATTTGTTAGTATTTAGGTTTTCCCTCCAGCATCTTTTGTCTTCAAAAACCAAGACACATGTTATGTCTCGGCATTTTCACTTCAGCATCTTCTGTCTTCGACTACGGTTATTCGTATTATTTGTTAGAATTTAGGTCTTCGCTCCTGCATCATTCGTCTTCAACGACAAAAACTTGTAATATGTCTTGGCATTTTCACTACAGCATGTTCTGTATTCGACAAAGTTTATTCGTGTTATTTATGAGTTTTTAGTTCATCGCTCCAATGCCTCATGTGTTCGATAATAATAGACACTCGTGCTACTCTTAGTATTTTTGTTTTTACTGTAGCATATTTTATTTATGACCAACATCATTCGTTTCATATTTTTAGTATTTTGGTTTTCAGTCCATTATTTTCTATTTTTTCAACTACGGTTCTCTCAAATGTCTTTTGTCTTTAAATACAGTCATTTATGTTATTTATTAGGATTTAGGTCTTCGCTCATGCATCTTTCGTCTTCAACAACGACGACTTATAATATGTCTCGGCATTTTCGCTCCAACATGTTCTCTCTTCGACAAAGGTTATTCGTGTTATTTGTTAGCATTTAGGTCATTACTCTTATGCCTCCTGTTTTTGGTAATGGTCTTACATGCTACTTTTAGTATTTTTGTCTTCACTTTAACGTATTTTAGTTATTACGACCATTATTTATCTTTATTTTTAGTATTTTAATTTTCGTTTCATCATTTCTATTTTCAACTACGATTAACTCTAGTGTCTTTTATCTTCAAATAAAGTGTTATTTATTAGTATTTAGGTCTCTGTTCCTTCATCTTCTGTCTTCAACAACGACGACTCGTATTATGTCTCGGTAATTAACCAAAATAAAAAGCATGCTACGGTGCATGTGCTATTTGAGGTCAAGGATATATAATACTATGGGAATCACCAACAAGCTAAGAACCTCCACTGCTGCAAAGGAAGATACACCTTTGCCCTCCAAAACCGGATACATTCATATAAGAAAGATCAGATAATCAAGATTGAGAACTCTTTTTTTCCAAATTTTAAGATCCCATTTCATTTCCAAACTGCATACTCTGTAATATAAGGCAGACATGACTGATTGCAATGATAATCAAAATACAGTTAAATTGTATGTAGCTCTACCACAAGTTGGTAACTAGATTGAAACATCTTATAAATTGTGAAAACAGTTGATCAAATTCAAATTACAAGACTTCATTGAATACAAAAATAATCATCATCCCATTTTCCATTTCATACTTATCACTGAATTCCTATTTTAGAACTTACCTTGTAACAACAGCCACATCCATCCAGATCTCTTTTGCAACCTTCTGAAACCTACACACAAAGATACCAGCTCGTCAAAAACACCAGTCAATTGAAATTAGAAGAACAATTGAATTTTTTGTAAGTTCATTCATCATGACCTCATGTATAGCACATTTGAAAATGACCTTATTTTTGAAATTTGCAAAACCCTTACTTGAATGGTAAAGTCACATCGATCCCTAATAAATAAATTTTTGAGTCTTCTTATATATCGATTCAAAGTCTTCATCGCAGGTTTCTTTGGCCTTAAAATTGTATCAAGTACTTACTTCTTATACTGTTTGCATCATAGGCATCATAATAAGGAATTTTCTTTAATCACCCATCCCACAAATACAGACATTTGTGAACCCTAACTTAAACATTGAGAACCCAATAAAAAAACCTAGATCTAGAACTCCAAGGTTACAAAACCATGTTTAATGAATGAATATATGAAATTTCAACTAATTGGGTAGTGGTTGTTAAAGGGAATAGGGTTTTTTTTTTATGTTGATGATGATGGTGGTGGTAGTACAGAGGTCGGGTGAGAGGCTTCAAATGAAGAAAGAGAAGAAGAAGAAGAGTGAGCCAGTGAGGTAGGAGATGGAAAGTGGATATAAAACACGCACATGGCACACATGTGATATAGGGGTGGAATAATCTTTTAAGGCAAAACGATATTAAATAACTAGGCGGAATAATACATCAAAGTGTTGCCGACCACACGATGTACTGGCACACTTATAATCTCCGCGGTTGCTAATAGCGACAGAACATTAGCCGTTGCGAGTTAGAAAAAGAAAAAATTGTTGCTAACGTTTAGCAACAACTATTCTAATTTGAGTTGCTGATTTACAGATTTGGTGTAGTGATTCTTATAAATGGCTCTCCTAGTTCTTACTTCAAACCCACCAGGGGCCTCACAGGAGATCCTCTCTCTTCCTATTTCTTCATTCTTTGCATGGAGTCCTTTGTTGGAATCTTGTAACAATAAACAACAACGTTAGATGTATCAGAATAATATATATAAAGAAATGAATTAAAAACAACTCTACCACGGACAACTACGAGGGCAGAATCACAGGTTCAACAAGTTGTCCTTAACACATTAGTTCGCGGGTATACTCGAGAAGAGCAATGCTAAACCCCAACGTACGAAGATGTGTCCAGGATAAGACTGCCCGATATAGCTTGTATTAGCACAATACAAACTACCCACTCTTGAACTTAGCAACAGGGAAGGAAGGGAAGTAAACAATCAAAAGCGCAAAAGAAAGCGAGAAGATGGTGAAAAGAAGACAGGATAGTAGCCGCTTCTGGGATAGATTTTAACTCTGAAAACGTTTTGTATTTATAGGAGAAAAGAAACCTTTAGGGTTTTGGAAACCGTTAGGGTTAGGATTTCTTATAAGATAATAGATCATGGATGATGTCTAATTCGTAGGTCCAATACATAGGTTAGCCCATTACATAAGTTATCCCATGTATTATTTTCCCACCCCATTCCACCCTAAGTGGACATCCTTTTCTAGAATACCCAATGTGGGATTAACTAAAGAGTTTCATTCACTCAAGAAAACAAGTGAGCATCGGAGACCTAAACCATTTAGTTTAAAACTCATTTTTCTCCAACAATCCCCCACATGAATGAAATCTCCGTAAAAACGAAAAAAATCAGAATGCGGAAAATACCATATAGGCAAAGGTGTCCATCAGGTCTTGAACCTTTACTTAGTGAGAAAGTTACCGAAACTACTTGCTAGAGACAGTGAACGCGATGTCTTGAACTGCTAGCGTTTGATGGAATTTGCGATAACATCCACGCATGATATCCTCCTGACGTTGCTAAGTTTGTGTCGTTGTGTCCATTTTGGCCCTGTACGTATCCCGTTTCTCAGAATGCTCTAAAAAATTCGCTCAAATTCTTATAGGAAGCGGCCCACTTCCTCATTCAGATAGGTGAGTTCTATCAAGAGTGTTACTGCTACACCCCACTTCAATCTTAAATTGAAACTATACAACTCAATAAGACTTCTTAAAATTCATCCTTCACATGCAGTCACACTATCACAACAATGCACCATTGGGAGGGACAGAATGTAATTCTCTTGATAGTGCATACCTTTAATTACCATAAATTAGTTGTCTCATTGAACCTTGATCTTGGGATCTCCAGTCACTAAGGTTGAGTGTCCTTCATGTCAATTTTATTTCTTGAGCATAAGTCACATCCCCCTCGATGCAATAACAAACTATCTCTCTAGATTATCCTTTCGTCAAATGACCACTGATTTTTCTCTTGACTTCACTAAGTCTACAAAAATCACTTCATTAGAGAGTAGTTGTCTTACCTAATTAGCCGCCTTCTCTGAGTTTTTCTAGACTTTGTCATTGCTCATTTACTTTAGACTCACATAGTCAATTGAGTTTTAGCAATGGTGGCCACAGGCTTCGGTCATAGAGGAATGCCTTAAAAAAAGGATTTATCTATTCAACTTCCTCTCATGCTTTAAATTAAGCGAGCGAACTCTGATTTCATCTCAGTCAAGTTCCTCATGTTTGTTGAAATATTTCCAACTACAGATACAACTTAAGAGGGCGCAATATAGGCTAAGACTCTTCAAAGCCTGAAATCACAATATCTCTTAAGGTCAATCCAATATGTATCATGCACATACACAATTTTAAATGTACCTCAAGTAATTCAAATTTCTGATCAGATCATCCCACTAATTCTTCTGGGGTCACAAATGTATTTGCACACCTAATGAACTGCACATTTACAACACACATTAAACGTATCGAGTTTGACAAAGATCGTTTCCGTCAGAATTTCTTCTGGTTCCAATAAACTTTTGGATCATGCTTGTCTACAAAAACTTAGTTTTTCAATCAAATCACAAACATCACATGTTTTCTAGTGGTTGTAAAGCATATAAAGGCATACACAAGATACACGTACTACTACTAGTACATTCATTACATTATCCTCAAAAGATTAGTTCCATATATATATGTATCACATATTTAAAATTAAATATGTACCTCAAGCATCCCAATTTTCTGGTCCTGTGATCAGAGCAACCCTATAATTATCCAGGATAAACTGGAAACATGCACACCTATTTTACAACACACATTTGACAGAAACTATATCATCAAAATTTGATTTTGGTTCTTTCTGATCCTTGGGACCACTCCAACAAAATATTAGTTTCCTGTCAAACTTTAAACAACAAAAAGTTGTTAGTGGTTGTAAAAAACGTAACAAAGGCATGCTAAACATATGCACTGATTTGCTGAAGAAGTCGACGCTTCATTCACACCTTAGACCCCCACAAATGAGGTCTACAGGGTAGGACACACATAATTGTAGAGTCTTTTATAAATTTGCTTGAGAAATCAAACAAATACTTGTTTCCATCTTATACCCCCACAGTAGCCTCGTCATCTAAAGAATTTGCATTCAAAACCTCATTCTTTGTTATCTGGATAACCATCTGAGCACAAATTGTAACCAAACTTTTCTTGTCCAAGTCCCTCATATAGGTTAATGAATCCTCTGATTAAGCTACATGCGCAATTCTTATTTTTGCTCGACCGTCCTTCCATATAGTTCATCATGGCATGAACTAATCTTTTTTATTAGCTTTCTTCTTTTTCACGGTCGCTGATTTATATCCATATTTCGTGGGATTTCCCTATGGTGAGCAGGAAGGTCTACCTCATTTTCTACGCCCCTCACCTCCTCCATGAGGATGATCAATTGGATTCATTGCAACACCACGCACATGTGGGTGTATCCTCAACCACCAGCTTTGTCCAGCTTTGTAAAGCTTCTTCTTAACATGAGTGTTATCTTTATCAGTTCAATAGTAGCTCGGCATCGAGAATCAATAAGTTTTTCCAATGCACTTCAATAGACACTTCCCTGCTGGTTCCTTCATTACTTTAGCATAACTACCTGCGGCTCGAACCAGCTTTGCGCCTTGACCTGATTCACATTCAATCCAATGCACATATGTTCATGTACGTAATTCAGATAAAGGTACACAATTTCCTATCTGAGCAGTTCGATCAAGTATCTCGTCTCTACTACTTGCAGGTGGGCGTGGCCAATAAGCAGCCAATTGTTTTCTCACATCTCTTGTGGCTTGACATTTCTTAGCTTGCAGTTGATGCAACTTCAATCCCATCCTCTTTCAATCTTAAAGTAAGGTTTACTACCTCACTAGGTTGAAATCACCGGCAATACATATAGGTCCCTCCCACCAGAGTCTTATCTCTTCCATATCCATATTCCAAACTTTGACTAGACGCACCAGTCATAATCTGCTGCATGGTCTCTCCTACCTTCATATTTGCACATTCAAAATGGAAGGACTTGGTAAGAACATTATCGACAGAATCTTCAGAATCAAAGGAGATGAAACAAAATCCGCGAGGCCTCTGAGTACTTTGATCATACATAAACTACTACATCTGTTACAGTACCATACTGCTCAAAATATGATCGAAAACCATCTTCAGTTAAGGTTGGAGGCAATCCTCATACAAATATCTTCTTTGTTTTAATATTACGGTTATTACCCCCACCTCCAAAATTTCTATAGACTCACCAGGTTCTGAGTCTTCTGACTTTTGATGCGGTTATAAATATGTCCAAGCCTTTCTTTCAACTCCATGTCTCTCGGTAAGTTTATAACTCACAAACCCTTGGTGAGAATTCAATGGAGTCATATAACTGTCCGCTCCCAGTAGATATCATAACAGATATACTTTCTCGGTTACCAGCCGTGTCTGTATTATCGCTCAAACTAGTATGCAAAACATGGAGAAATCTTCTGGTTGCTCCTAACTTTGCTGGGAACACTTGGCAGAAGTCCACATAGGTATATCCATGTTCTGCACGAACCTTCTTCATTTCCTTATCAGTCTCATAGTTATCTGCATCTAAACTCCAGCTAAGGACTCCAAGTTCATTAAGTCGGTCAAAAGACACAAATTCCTTGGGTTCACGGTGATGAGGAAGTATTTGGTATTCATCACTCTCATCCATGTACCATGCCTGAATGACTTTTGCCCTTAGATCCTGTATAGCACATAGAACTTTCAAAAGTAACTCATGTTGGACCTCTTCCAACCGTGAATTTAAATTTTGCAAGCACAACTTGTCTGCTACAACAGCTCCCTTTAAGTCCTTAATCTGAGCATTCTTTTGAAAGAAACAATTCATCAAAATATATATATATATATATATATTTATGAGCAAGTGTTCAATGTTGGATTCATGAATATAGATTCTGATCTCCTATGAGGCCATCAACAATAATCATCAGAATTAACGTACAAACATCACTCTCAACCCAATAATAGGGTTTATTGTCAGGACAGGATTGGACACACATTGGTGACATGTTGTTCGAAACTGTAGCAAGTTTCAGTCGGAAAACATAAATTTAACATACCACTTAAGTACCTGGTGATAAGAAACTAACCAAGAAGGAAATATGAGTTTTTACAAACACCATATCTCACAATTTCAAAAAACACATGGTTACCCCAGAAAAAACTAATTTAGTCAACAATATTTTTCTACCCGTCAGAATTTTTTAGGAACGTTTTTCAGTTTTATAAAATACCTAAAAAATACTTTTACAACTCCAAAAAATTCTGAAATTTGGTGTGGGTAATTATCAGGATGTTTACTATATTCGGTTAAAAGGATTTGTCAAAATTCTTTCTAAGTTAAGGATATACTTGAAACTCTACAACTGACCAAAAAAACTCAATTTTGTTTTTCACTTCACAATTAATATCCTTTGTTTTCCAATATAATATCAACGTCAACGATTCACAAATAACAAAAGGTTATTGATACTTAGCTCTTTTGTATTGAAAGTGATCTATTTGACGAAACGGATAAGCTCCTCAGATAACATGGCAAAACTTTGGAAAAACAGCATCTTGGATTGCCATATCTTGAAATCTTTTCCGTTGAACTTCTGTGGTTTTTCAACATCATTCTTTCCAATTGTTACGAGATAAAATATAATGTGTTAAGGTTGTTGGAATCTTGCAACAATGAACAACAACGTTAGATGTATCAGAATAATATATATAAAGAACTGAATTGAAAACAACTCTACCACGGACAACTACGAGGGCAGAATCACAGGTTCAACAAGTTGTCCTTAACACATTAGTTCGCAGGTATACTCGAGAAGAGCAATGCTAAACCCCAACGTGCGAAGATGTGTCCAGGATAAGACTGCCCGATTTAGCTTGTATTAGCACAATACAAACTACCCACTCTTGAACTTAGCAACAAGGAAGGAAGGAAAATAAATAATCAAAAATGCAAAAGAAAGCGAGAAGATGGTGAAAAGAAGACATGATAGTAGCCGCTTCTGGGATAGATTTTAACTCTGAAAACGTTTTGTATTTATATGAGAAAAGAAACCTTTAGGGTTTTTGGATTTCTTATAAGATAATAGATCACGGATGATGTCTAATTCGTAGGTCCAATACATAGGTTATCCCATTACATAAGTTATCCCATGTATTATTTGCCCACCCCATTCCACACTAAGTGGACATCCTTTTCTAAAATACCCAATGTGGGATTAAACTAAAGAGTTTCATTCACTCAAGAAATGAGTGAGCATCGGAGACCTAAACCATTTAGTTTAAAACTCATTTTTCTCCAACAACCTTTTCTAGAACCATTTCCAATGCTGAATCTTCTAGTCTAATCTTTGGCATCAAAATCAACAAAAAAATTGTCCCTCCATAAGTCATCTCCTTGTTGTTGATGATTGTCTCATCTTTTCCAAAGCTTCTGTCTCCATGAGTTCCAATCTCTTAAAGTTTCTTGAAGACTATGGTCAGACTTCAGGCCAAACTATAAATTTCTTCAAATCGGGCATTTTTTTCTCTGACGAGATGAATAATAGACTAGGATAAGATATTATTGATATTCTGCAAGTCAAAAAAATCAGGCTTGATGATAGGTATTTAGGTAGTTCTCTCTTCACCAGTAAATCTAAATTGGCTTTCTTTGATAACCTGGTTGACAAAGTGGATACTAGACTTAAGGGATGGAAATCTAGCACTCTCTCTCCAGCTGGTAGAGGTATCTTTGCTAAAACCACTCTGGAATCCATTCCAATCTACTCCATGTCTACCTTTATCATACCCAAAACCATTACTGATAGAATCTCTGGTAAGATTAGAGACTTTTGGTGGAGGAAACTTGGTCCTAAGAAAGGTGTGTATATGAAAGGCTGGCAGGTTCTTTGTAAAGGCAAGGAAAAAGGAGAAAATGGTATTAAAAATCTTAGACAACTCAATCTTTCCCTTATAGCCAAAAATGGATGGAGGCTTTTTCATCATCCTAACTCTGTCTGGGCTAAAACTATGAAAGGTGCTTACTTTCCAAACACAAATCCTTTCCATGCTGTGTGCAACACCTCCTCCTCCTAGGCTTGGAAGGGGTTTACCAAGGTCTGATGATAATCAAAGAGTTTAGTTATATGAGAAGTAGGAAATGGTAAAAGCATAAACATCTGGAAGGACAGATGGATCCCAAATCATGCAAATCTTTTTGCAAGAAGAAAGAGACAACAATGAAGGCACATGACCTAAACTGGTTTCAGACCTTTTCACTAACTCTGGATGGAACATTCAACTTGTGATCTATTTGTTTGATTAGGTTGTAGTGTGTAAGATTCTAACTTTGATTCCCAATAGAGAACATGAAGATACTTTAAGATGGGAACCTAATCAACAGAGAAACTTTTCTAGCCACTCTCTTTATGATCTTCTAGACAAGAAACATCTGCAGCCAGATAACAAATTAGCAACCCATATTTGGAAGATGAAGGTTCTTCCAAGAATCCAACACTTCATTTGGAAATAAAAAACCAAAATAATTCCTTTCAGCGGCTCTTTAGCAATTCATATCAGGCATATCAATCCAGAGTGTGTTATGTGTAGATCTGAAACAGAGACAGGAGAACATCTTCTGATGCATTGTCCTTTCAGCATAGCATTTTGGGCTCATTGTTCTCTTCATTTTGATACTTTAGTAGAGGGTTATAGCACAATAGAAGGCTGGTGTAGTTCTTGGTTCAAGAAAAATAATCTGTTAACTCCCTATGGGAGGTGGGAAGAGATATGTTCTACTATATGCTGGTTTATTTGGAAAGCTCGTTGTGAAACTACATTTCAACACAAAAAGCCAGATCCCAAAAATACTGTCAGTCAGGCTTTAAACCATCTTTCAGAGAATCGTAATCTTCGTTTTTGCAATTCAGAATAGAAACCCAATAAACCTCAGTAATAATGGAGAACATCGTGAATCACCTGCTGAACACATGTCATCTTTTATTTTCTCTTCTCACTATAATAATAGGACAGGGCTAACAGGTTTTGGCATTAAAATTTAGATTACAATGGAGAAACAATTGGCCGCAGAACCTCAGGTTGGAGAACTCAAGGAAAAGAAGAAGGGGACTGCATAGCAGTCGAGCTGGCATTGAACTGGGCAGATCTCATCCACTGCAGAAGGTTTAAACTTTGGGGAGTTAATACCAGACTCATCAACACTTTTCAAGGAAATAAAAGGCAAACAGGATGGAGAACAAACAGAATAATCGATAAGATTATAGCTAAAATTGCTTCTTTTGAGTATGTTTCCTGTAAGAATGTAAAACCAAACTTTGATTTAGATCTTTTGAATTTAGCCGTATGGGCAGTAATGACCAAAGCCTAAAGGTCTGGGAGGCAAATGTAATTTCTAAACTTATTTATTTTTTACTTTCTCTATATAAAAAAAAGATTATCAAATTCAGTGGATCCAGCAGGGAACATTATAAAATAGCCTGGACTAACAATAAGGATCTTTATTACATCTTATCAAGCCAGCTGCTTGGTGCAGACGTGCAGTCTCTCTTTTCATATGCTAGTAGATAAATCATTTTAGTTCTACAGAGCATTTTAGTTCTACGAAGAATCCAAATTTTACAAGTACCAGACTCAAGTATTCGCCATTCAAATACTATTTGACGTCTACAAAGATTTCAATCTTCACTGTTTTATGTGCGGTGAAGCAGAAATACAATATACATGAATCTGATGCAATTATGTCAACAATCATAGTCACCGGGTTTAGCACTTTCTGTGATTCGTCATTCAAAAACCACTGAGGCACAAGATTATATGACAGTGGACAATCACAAAATTGAAGTGTGGCATTTCTCCACATTCCGATGGCCATGCACAACTCAAGGTGGGAGATGCAGAACAATGGAAATCATAAATTCATCAGCAGAATATTACACATTTTAAGTGATCAAGAAAGCACTGGCCACTGAGATAACCATGGGATTAGCTGAAACAAAACCCCTCATTCTGATTACTACTTACTCTTAACATATACAAAGAAAGCTTCACATCAGTAATGACCTTGATATACAGAGACGCAAGGAGCTTACTTTTCCTTTTTTCTGGTGCTACAAGAGAAAATATACAGTCACTTCCCCGTATAAGTTGATGTTTTTCCACCAAGGGTTTGAACTATAGCTTCCAGAAGTTTAATGTCAGCATCTCTTTTTGAGATTTCACCTTGCTTTGCACGTAACTCTTCCATGTGTAGCTCAAATACCTCTGTATGGAATCAATGAGATAAGTTAGGAATAATGGCCACATTGCAGGATAGACAAATATATTACTCAGACGGTTCAATTCACCAAAGCAGAAGTTGCTTCCTCTATTTCTCTTAGGGTACTACTGGTGCTACATTATGTATTTTAGATTTTCTTTCTTTTTCTTTTGAGTGTGTCTGTGTGTGAGAGTGCACAAGAGAAGGGAGTGGGTATTATCTCTTGTAGAGTTGAAAAAGAAAATCACAAGCTAAAATATCCAAATACATACTCGAGGTGTTCTCAAGCTCTCTTGTAACCTCTAGCTCATGTAATTCCGCTGCTCGTTGTGCTGCCTCAGCCTGCCTTTTCTCTGATCGAGCACGAGCAGCAGCAGTAATCGCGTTATCCAGCTCCCTCTCCAACTTCTCTACCCTTTGCTCAAGTGCCTGCACAAGAAAAATATGCCCTTATTATAGATACAGTAACTTTTAGGAACCTACGTTATTCGCCTTGCAGCAGTTTTTCTTACTAGGTGTACAAGTCTTTTCTTTTAATCAGTTAGAACTAGAGTTTCAATTTTTCGGTAATCAGGGATTCAAGATTATTAGATTCTTTGATCACAATCTTCTCAATAAACATGCTTGGGTTTCAAAGGAAAACGGAAAGGATAAGCATTACTTTTTTGTGCAAAATGCAGTACGCAAAAGGAATGTCACACCAATTTACCGGGCTTCATTTGCTATTAAGGTGGAGTTAGCGGCACAGTGTTGTGACCAGAAACTTCACAAAGAAATCAAATCACTATAAGATAATCCCTGCATATTTGAGGAGAAAAAAGCAACTTTACTGATTCTAATTTGAGGGAAATTGGATCATTATGAAGTTGAAATCCTTGTCGTTTCTAGATAGGGTTAAGTAATTTGATTATCTTCACCTTTCGGTAGATGATCAAAGAGTAGCCTACCAAATGATTGACTGAAAGAGAGTCCCGAGAGGCGATTTTGTCATCTAAGTTGACTAGAGTCAAGCTTTAATTTCTTCTCGTTTTCTAGTGATTTTTTCTTTAATTCAAGTGTTCTGAGTTCACATCTTTTGATTCTAAATTGAATCTTTTTCTGGTTTGACTAGGGTATTCCGTAAGAAATTTCGAATCATCATTCTAGGATTTTTTTAGTTGTTTTTCTGGTTTGTACATGGCTTCTGGTGGGCCATCCATGGTGACTAAACCACTCTCTACTCCTACCCGAGTGGTGGAGGGTCCTGTAGATGGTGGATCTGGTGTTTCAACTCTAGTAATGCTTTCAGTGAAGGGGTCCTTTCAGATAACTAT
Organism: Papaver californicum; assembly: GCA_023531435.1. NCBI lineage: Eukaryota > Viridiplantae > Streptophyta > Magnoliopsida > Ranunculales > Papaveraceae > Papaver > Papaver californicum. The sequence goes on from JAJJMC010023031.1 coordinate 966,174, forward strand.
TCATAGCGAGTCTACCTTCATTTTTGAGTTGGATGATTGTGAAGATCGTATTAATGCTATCGACAACAGATGACTATTCAAATCAATTGTTCTCATTTCGACCTTGGCAGCTTTTGGTTGCACAAGACTTATAAACTTAAACCTTTGTCTGCATGGCTCAATTTAAGTAAGGTTCCTGTTCATCTATAGAATACTAACTACTAAGAGCCTTGCTAATAATAGCAAGTTTTTTGGATCTTTTTACTATGATGGATAAACTTACTCACACGGCCTAGGATGAGCTATGCCTGATACAGGTTGTGTATTCCCTTCAACTGTTCCATTATATATTGAAGGTAAACATGTGCTTCATGTTGAGGTGGAATTCTCATGGAAACCTCCTAACCTAAGTTTCCCGATCATGAAACTTTTGGGCATATTCATACCAAGTGCCCAAAAGCAAAGTCTGAAGTAATTCCAGTTCAAGGTCTGGAGAACAACATATTGTTGCTGATAAGCCAGGATGGGTTGCTAAAGCTACTAAGGAACCACAGGTAGTTTGAATGTTGCTTTGTGGATGTTGTTCTTGTCTTTTTAAAGGTACCCTTCCTGCAGCTCAACCCCTTAAGACTGCTTTATCTACCTTTACAAAGATTTCTGGTTTGGAGATGGATAAAATACTTACTCCACTGAGATGTACACTCTCTCAAAATGTTTTCTGTCTTGATTGATCTACTGGGTACTTCCATGAGATACTAAGAGTTCCTCTTCTATCAACAAGAATGTCTTCTCAAGACTGTCTTCCTTTAATCTCTAAAGTTACTAATACGGTGAAATCTTGGAAGACAAAGTTGTTATTGTACGCTGGAAGATTGTTGCTTATTAAAGCGGTGATAAGTGGGATGATTTTTCGTCTGGCTTTCTTGTTTTGCTTTGCCAAAGAGAGCATCAAAGGGTTAAATTATGTTTAGCAGAGTTTGGTAAGAAGTCTCGCCCTATCAATTACTATCGTTGGGACCTTGTTCGTAGGTCTTTACTCTAAAGGAGGTCTTAATGTAAGAAAAAAATATGGAGGTACAGCTAATCTTAGACACCTATGGGATATTATAAGTGGAAAGCACACTATTTGGACAGATTGGGTTAATAAGAATGTTATCCAAAATAGAGGTCTCGGGCCTCTCGAGATTCCATAAGATGCTTGTTGGTGTTCAGAGCAAAGAGATGTTGCTAAAGATTTACTCTTTAATATTCTCTAGGAGATGGGTATAATACAAGAATGCTTACTGATCCTTGGCAACCAAATGGTAGGTTGACTGTTTGGGCAAGTAAGGACCTGCTTGATGTGGTCTTGTCCTAATCCACATTGTAGGGTTGCTGAGTTTATCGGTGCTAATGGTTGAAACTTGGTTGTTGGGCAGATGGTGCAACAAAACTGAAGGAGGTTCTGTCTGATATCATAGTTCAGAAACCTAGCTCTTCTGGGTGTTATACTAGGAAGTATACTTAGGTAAACCCAGCTGATTGTATCAAATCAAAACAACAACAACAACAACAACAACAAATGGGGATAGTTGTTGTTGTTTTTTTATCCAAGTGGGGATAGTTTAATTCTAGTTAATTAGGTTACATACAGTGGATCTAACTGACCTAGTCCTCAAAATTTATTACTATAACATAAATAAATATGAGAACTGATGAAATCCCATCTACTTAAACATCTGAAAATTCCAAAATTATAAACCAATTTAATTCAGTACTAAATTCTATCCTATTCACCCAACAAAGTTAATCAAAGCAACAAAAAATTTATATAAATTAAGACGAACCCAGATTTTAAAATCAACCGACAAACAAAGGATTCGATAAGTAGTACCTTGATCGTCCGTGCTTGGTCGGAGCAAAGAGATGCTTTAGCGAAGGTTTCCTGATCTAGAAAAACAGCTTTTTTGAGGAGGGTTTTCTGTAATGAATCCAAATTGGTATTCATCTCTGATAAATTCACAATAGCTGCTTTCCATCTCTCACTAGATTGATCTTCCATTCCTTCTTTTTCTTCTTCTGGGCATGTAATTAATTTATGTTCTCTCTCGAGGCTCAAATTTGTTTTGGCGACAAAGTCTCAGGTGTTTTATGCACAGTTGAATCTCGAACGGTCGTTGCGAAGCAAGGCGCCAAGGACGGTGCCGAAATGGTCGCATGTCTTTATTTATTTATTATTATTTTTATTTTTATTTTTATTTTTATTTTATTTTTTATAACTGAAAATTTGAATAACATAAGTTAAGAGGCCTTGACAAGACGGGACAAGGCAAAGACCATCCCCGCAAGATCATTATATTTAGTTTTTATAAGATAAGTAGGCTGATAAATAATGTAATCTTTAAAAAAAATTGGGAGCTAATGTTTCTTTAGAGAAGACATCAGAAACCATATTCAACTCTCGTAAATTGTGAACAAAAGTACAATTTGAAATGACTTAACAAGATAAGAAATATCAAGAACAAGACCTTCCAAGTACCAAGGTGGAGAGACTAACAACTTACAAAAAAAATAGTTGAAGAGGAGTCACTATCTACAATCAAATGAGTGATATTCATTTTTTAAGCTAGAACAAGTTCATCATAAATAGTTCAAATTTCAGCAGTAGAGGATGTATTCGATCCAATATGGTGAGCAAAAGCAGCAATAAAATCACCTGAACTGTTTTGAATTATACCTCAAGTACCTGCATAAACAAATTCAAAAGATGAGGCCCCATCACAATAAAGTTTATAAAAAGGAAAAGGAGAAGATTTCCAGCTCAAGTAAACCAAATTTGTATGAACATTAAGCTTATATCTAGGGCATTCAACAATAAGTCAATGTTCATAAGCTTGAATATAGGCCAAACGAAGAACAAAATCTGCATCAAAAACCAATTGATTAAAAATCACATTGTTGCGAGCAGTTCAAATATTCCATAAGATATAAGGGTAAAAGACATACCATGGTAAATCATCATTAGTGGCACGCAAATTACAAGTTTGAATAAGACCAGCTAAGGTAATATGCAAAGGAGGTATAATGATATTCCAAGAATCTTGTAATTTCACCCAAACTTGTGCCAAGATAGGAAAAGAAACAAACAAATGATCTATAGATTCATTATGCGAAAGACAAAGAGGGAAAACCGGGTTTATTTCTAAACCAATATGTGACAAATGAGCTCTAACCAAGAGCTTTCGATGAGACAAAAGCCATAAAAAGAGTTTCAGTTTTTGAGAGCATTTAGAATGCCAAAGTTTTTTCCATAGGGGATCAACAAGAGAAAATATGAAATGAGATAAAAATAAACAGACTTAACAGTTGGCACTCCTGTGTTTAGAAACATGATAAACCACTCTATCAGGGATCGAAGGCGCAATAACTATAGGGATAGACTTAATAAGAGAAAAAACATGAGAATGTAGTAATCCAACAACACAAAAAAGATCTCATTGGGCAGAATTTTGATTTATAAGGTCAGAAACTTTCAAGGCAGAATCAAAAGATGAATTCGGATTCAAAAAGAAATAAAGGGGAAGATTTTGAATCCAAATATCATGCCCTAAATTAAAAGCCAGACTATTTCCTATCTGCCATCTAATACCTTTTTTCAAAATATCCATACCTTGCAAAACACTAGACCAGAAGTAAGAATGTCTACATTTCAAGTCAGAATACCAAAAGGATGTTGAATGAAAATATTTAGCACATGAAAGATGTCCTAAAGATGAGTCCATATTAAAATGAACAACCAAGCAAGTTTGGCTAAGAAAGCCAAGTTATTAGACGATAAATTTTGAATTTCTAGACCACTAAAATAAATAGGATAACATATAGTCTTCTAAGCAACATAATATGTTTTTTTAAGTCTATTAATATCCTCCCAAAGAAATCCTATGCGCATCTTATCAATAGCTTTAATAATCCCAATAGGAAGTTTAATAGTAGCCATCAAATGATTTGCAATAGGGTCAATAAATCTTTGATTAACCTTGTTCATCAAATAAACTTGCCATGAAGGATACTCAACCTTGTTGACTGGAGATCCCAAGATCAAGGTTTTGAATGTGGAAGTGGACCACTTCCTATGAGAATAAAGTTGATCCTTTAGAGCATTCTGATAAACGGGATATTTGTTCAGGGCCAAAATGAGCACAACCGTACGAGCTTGGCAGCAACCTTGGAGGTATCATGCGTGGTTGTTATCGCGAATTACACCAAACGCTAGCAGTTCAAGACATCGCGTTCACTGTCTCTAGCAAGTAGTTTCAGTAATCTCTCACTAAGCAAAGGTTCAAGACGTCATGGACACCTTTGCCTAAAATGGTATTTCCTTTCTTTTATGTGATTTTTATTTTTTATCGAGATTTTATTCATTTTGAGAAAATGAGTTTTATGTTGTTTTTTATGGTCTTGGTATTACTGATACTTAGGACCTAAGGGTCACTATAGGATCACTGACTCATTTTCACTTTGGTGAACGAAACCTTTAGACCCATTATGGGAAACTAAAGATGAAAGCCCTCTATACTATTATGATTTATGCAATCCATAGTATGATCCTGGGGTCGGCATACTTTAGTATAAGGGAGAGGACATTGTAATGGCTAGTATGACTTCAAAACACGCACGGTCCGTCTCTCTCTTCGGTCAGATCGATTTGTGGGGTTAAGGTGTGGATTTACCAAGATCTAGTCGGTGTTATTCATATTTTATCGAGGTTTTTCATTCATGTGGGAATTGTTGGAAAACAATGACGGAAAAATGAGTTTTAAATTTTTTATTAAAATAAATAAAATATTGTGCCTATTTGGATTCGAGCTCTTGACCTATTGGTCATTTTACATGTTATGTTTTTTTCTTTGTTTTCTTTTATGAATGAAACATTTTAGTCCCATATCGGGGAGTTTCCACTTCTAAGTTGTATTAAGAGATTATACAAACAATTTTTCACAACTTATTTTAACATACAAGGAAAAAAGATTTTTCCATATTTTTTGGAGAGATCAAACGAATAATACTTCGTAATTTTTTATTATCTTTATCAAGTTTTTGAGATTTTCCTTAAATGTTTTTTCTAAGTTGCCAAGCTCAAGTTGAGCATCTACTACGAGTGCCAGTGGTAGGTGTAGTAGGGTGTTTTATCCTGGAGACATCCGTCCTGTGGGGCTATAACATCACTTTTTGAGTGTAGTCGGGCGCCAACGTCTTAAGGACAGCGTGTTGAACACGTGACTGACTCTGTTTTTTCAAATTTTTGTCATGTTGTTGTTGTGGAGGTTTGGGGAGCTCATCTGTTCTGACAAATCAATCACTTCCATTACAAATGAGCTAAGTATCAATAACTTTTTCTTATTTTATTTTTCTTTATCTTTGATTATTGCCCCCAACAACTATTATAATACCTTACTCAGTTAGCAATCAAAAGAATTGGTTGGCATTTTAATACCTATCATCTGACCTTGTACAAGATTTTAACATCTGTATGGTTCAAAGTCATCATTCAAAATATTTGGACGTTTAAACTCCTCTCCTCGTCTTGAAAGTACACACTGTGATGAGATTTAATTAGACAGTTGGTTAAAGATACATAAGGCGTGCCTGGATGCATACATTTGTATCGGGAAAACTGCAGGTGCAAGGAACTTCTAGTTAGATGCATTAGTCCATGGTGGTAGTCGGTGGGTGGAGATGGAGTAGAAGATGGTGGTCGGTGGTAGAGATGGAGAAAGAAAAAATTATTACAACTTAGGGTTTTATTTTTCTTTTAGGTCTTGGGATAGTTTTATTATTTGATATAAACAAAAAATCAAAAGGTAGTATATAGAATTTATAAAAAAATTATATGAGTAGTAAATAGGGTAAGTGGAAGTGAGAATTAGTAAGGGTGGTAAATAGAAAAAGTAACCTTACATAGGGGCTCTCTCATTCATAGAGGGGCTCCCCTTGGATGCAAGGTGACCCAAAAATGCCTTAAGGAATATCCCTGGGGCTATGTTAAATGTCCATATTACCCTTCTATTAATGAAAAAGTCTAATTTTCCCTTTAATCAATTAAAACCTAAACAAAACAAAACCTTACAAAATTTCAATTCCAATTCAAAACCTTTCCCTGTCCCTCCATATCTCCTCCTTCTCCATTTTAACCGAATTTCTTCATTAGTTTGTTTAGTTTTATCCGGATTGTCATCACTAGTACCTTCTACACCTTTAATAGGATTCTTCATCACGAAATTTAGAGTTTAATCGACGACGAAATTTTGATTCGATGGAGAAATTCGGTTAAAATGGAGAAGGTACTAGTGATGACAATCCGGATAAAACTAAACAAACTAATGAAGAAATTCGGTTACAGAAAAATTTATGATTGGGTTCGATTGGGTTCGATTGGAAAACCCAACCATAAATGTATGTTCTGGAGAACTTACGATTGGGTTCCATTCGAACCCAACCGTAACTGGTTTGTTCTTTATTTTACGGTTGGGTTATTAAACAAACTCAACCGTAAATTTAAAGGTAGGAGATGAAGATTACATTTTACGGTTGGGTTCGATTCTGAACCCAACCGTAAAAAAATTTGCACTTAATTTTTTTTTTGAAAGTTACGGTTGGGTTTAATTCTGATTCCAACCGTAAATAATTCTACATATGTCAAATTCTTTGTATTCGGTTGGGTTCGATTGGAAAACCCAACCGTAAATTCTTCTGGTTAGTTAAAAAAATTTGTTTAGGATTATTTACAGTTGGAAAACCCAACCGTAACTAAACAAGTTTCAACCCTAAACCTGTCAGTTTTTGTGTTTCCTTAAAGTACACAAACCCAACGGATCTTTTATTTGAAAATCTAGTCGTTGGGTATTTTTTCACTATAAAAGGAAACCTTTCCCTTTCACTTTATCAGTATTCCCTATCCCTTTCATTCTCATTCTAATTGTAGACTTTCCAAGTCATTGTCACCATACCATTTGAAGCACTAAAAATGGTTGACACTAATGACGAAGATGTTGCAATTGTTCGAGCGTGGGTTATGTTCATAATGCACGAGTACGACAGAGCGCACTATAACGACAATAACCAAGTCTTTAATGAAGATTGGATGGTGGATCAGAATTCCGATTCTTGGTGGAAGCGTGTGTTTCAAATTTTTGTGGGATTAAACGGGAATGAAAATCGGAGGACGTTCAGAGGCATTAAGAGAAGGTTTGAGGAGTCGTTTGAAAAAATGAGAACTTAAAACAGGAAATGAAATTAAGGAAACAAGCACTTCCCACCGAATCTGGTGTGGCAAAAGTAAGTGTGTCAATTAATAAATCGTTCATTAAAAAGAGTTTTCAAAAATTCAAACTTATGATTGATTTGTTTGTTTTAGCATGTGATGGCTATGGAGCAATTTAGATTCAAACATGGGGAGCCGTTTATGCATGATGATTTCTATCGTATTGTGGAACAAAGTACCTATCATGATTTCATCTATTATACTTAAGTGTTTAAGTGTAATCATCTAATGATCTATTGTATTTCATTTCCTTTAGTTCTTCCTTTAATGTTAAAAATAAGGTTTTTTCCTACTCTTCTATTTCATTAGTGTATCCCATGTTCATTTACGGTTGGGATACAAGTCATACCCTATACTATATTAAATCTTAAAGAATGACAGTTTTACGGTTGGGTTTTTGAGTCAAAACCCAACCGTAAATATTCCTGACACTCAAAAATTGTATTAGAGTGTTTGCGTTCGGTTGGGTTTTTGTTTGTTTGAATGACCCTATTTACTTTAAAACTAGTAAAATATAATGAATAAGTTTAAAAATTCGATTTTTAAACCCCAATTTGGAGTGAATTGAAATTCCAAAAATAAATTAACATGAATATTTACAGTTGGGTTTTGACTCAAAAACCCAACCGTGAAACTGGAGGAAATGTTTAATGACAAGTTTACGGTTGGGTCCACAAGACCCTACCCAACCGTAAAACTGGCCTTTATTTCCATACAGTTTTACGGTTGGGTTTTTGAGTCCAACCCAACCGTAAAATCTTTTTCAGGATTATTTTGTTTCATTTTTGAAGCCCTTTTTGGTTTGAAAATATAGCCGTTGGAACCTTGTACGACCCATTTTTCGAAATAGAGCCGTTAAACATCTTATTTATGCATGAAAAAAAGGGAAATGGTTGAGTATATATCAAACCCATCAAAAAAAAATTACAACAATTATCTCCAACAAAACTATTACTCTAACATACTAGATTATGGCTCAACATGGGGTTCAAAATCCTGATTTTACTTTGGATGAAGATTTATGTATTTGCCGCAACTACGTATTATGTTATCCAAAAATAGGAGAAGAACGAAGGCATGGTGGTATAACGAGTCAGAGTTATTGGCAAACAATCTATCAAAACTTTTGTTCTGAAACCGTCAACCCTTATAACCGTGATCACGTCAAGTTGATTTGTCGATATGGCACTATACACCGACAAGTAGAAGAATTTATGACATTAGTTCGTATTATTGGTCAACTACGACTTAGGGGTGAAACCGAAGATGAGGTTTTAGAGAGATCTATTTAGGAATGGAGGAAATGGAAAATATGACCCTTTTTATACCTACCTTATTATCACATCCTAAAGGACTTTTTGCTCACTCGCAAACCTATTTATTAGTTTTTTTGCAATGGCATTTGGTTTTGTTGGTAGTAATTTCAATTGTCTATGTAATACTTTAATGGTCTATGTGGTATAAGTAATGAGAAACGGATGTTTACATTAATTGTGTGTTTTTAGACACATTTACGGTTAGGTTTCGAAGGTCGAACCCAACCGTAAAACTGGCATAATCCACAAAATTTGTTACGAGTCGGTTATACGGTTGGGTTTCGAAGGTCGAACCCAACCGTAAAATGTAACAATTTTATTTTCCAAAATACTCTATTCATATTATGATTCCTCCAAAATACATATGATATTGTCACTACCAATATTACATTTAGTCAATATTAATATATTATCATTCCGACTCCGAGTCAGAAACAATTCATGTGAATTGAAAACTGGGTAGTCGTAATGTGTTCCAGAGTTCGAAACTTCGCTCTAACCGGTTAGACCAATACCTGGGGATTGCGCCGTCGTATCCTCTCCTTAACGGGGGTAATGGGCTTCCTTCTTTCAACTTGAGACCGATAAAATAGCATTTTTGCACCATCCCAATCACATATCGTCTCGTTGCCAATTGTTCGACAAAGGTTGTTCTTATTGGTGCAAATACAAGACTAAATCCATTTGAGATATAATGGATGACACAATTGAAAGCGTTTGCGAGGATTTGCCCACATATTTGCATGCTCATCCAATACTCGCTTGTCAAATTCTTGTTGCCTATTAAACACTTTTCGAATGCAATAAACTTCTCGTTTAACAACGACTCTTTTTCTCCCGCTTCACTCATCATTGATTTGTATAAATCCGGGTAAGAATGTAGTTCAACCGCGGACTTATGCCTTACATAAGTGCATTCGTCCAAACCCAACCCTTTCGCTCCGCTAAATGGTCCAACTTGCTCGATGAATACATGGTAACCACAATTACCATCACCGGATACATCGTCGGTGGCCTTTATGTATTCACGAACAAAAGCCGAAAAACATAACATATAATTTTCATATATAATGTGCTCGGTTCGGACGATTTTACCATTCTCATTTCTTGAAAAGTTAGATGGTGCTTGCATCAATCCTCTTGCAACCCGATCGTATGCGACTCTTCAACCACTAATGTATTTCCTTTAACATTTTCTTTTGTTCTTGCCGATTCTTTCATACTAACTCTTCTTGAGTTTGGGTGTGCGGGAAATTTTCCCTTGGCACCAACTTTCATTGTTGAACTTTCTTGAGAGAGAAGCGGCAGGACCTTTTCCTTTAATATTTACTAGGCTTGGTCCCCCTTGTTCCGTTTGACTTCTTTTTCGTTTTTTTCTTCCTCGAACATCCTCCTCCTTCTCATCCTCCGTTTCATATTCCTTTTGCAAGTGCTCAAAAGCCGAAGGGTCTTTTTTCTTTGATTCTTCCAACAATTCCCTAGTTTTTTTCGTCACACGACCCTCTTTACTTTCGTAGAAGGCCTACCCTTTCTATTCCCTCTATTTGGTTCCTTGACATCGTACTTTGTGTAAGGAAACACAAATTTACTCAGCTTACTCAACCATATTTGTCTTTGCGCGTGATTTAGTGTGTCGTATTTCTCGGCTAGAGATTTTACAACGTGGGTATCGGCAAACGATCCACCAAAATCTTGCTCAACGATGGGTTCATCGAAAGACAATTGTTGCCAAAATGGATCAATATCTTCAATTGGGATCAAACCGTTTTCTTCGTACTTGGCCATCATATGCCGGCAGGGAAGTCCCAAACTTGACATGTTAGGAAAAACACACTCTTCTTCTCCGTGCAAGTTGCCCAACCTATAATGCTTAACTTCGTACATTATCTTATCAATTGCGCAATGCGACACCTTATAACAAATTCCTTCGAGCCATGGCTCGTCTTTATAAATGGTGTGTTTTCTACAACGGCTTTTTTCGAAAAGTTCCTTAACTCTATCAAGGTCACGGAGAAAATAATCGTGCATCGCTTTGAAAACCGTAACAAACCCACCATCACAACTATGAAGCTTCTTCTTCATTCTTGTGAGATGACTCTGCGGTACTTGTAGCTTGGTTGTCAAAGTGCTTATATTGGTTGTTGAACGCCGCTACAAACTTCTATTTGTGCGGATTCAACCAATGGTCCATCAAATACTTCAAAACTATTGGATAATTTATCCAATGCAAGTATAAAATACGAACATTTTCTTCATAATCTTCCTTGGTTATAGACCATGTCAAAGCGTCCCATTCACTTTGGAAACTAGCCCATTTTAGTTACGCCAACTTGTCATCCTCCTCGAATTTTTCTTTGGCCTTTTCTTGTTGAGCTACCGGTAATTTCTTAATTCTCTCCATCTCGCTTTTCTTTGTTGGCCGAATAATCGGTTTGCACTTGGTTTGAATATTGTTCCACAAGTGGAACGTGCAAAGAAGATTATGAGCATACGGGAATACCCTTGCTATGGCATTTATCAAGGATTTTTCTTTGTCGGTGATCATCACCTTAGGGGTATATCCTTCAACGTAGAATAATTTAACTTGTTCCAATGCCCACACATAGCTTTCTTTGAGCTCGTATCTCAAAAAGCAAAAGGCAACACTAAACGGGGACTTGGTAGAAGTTTGCCCGACAAAATTCAAGACCGGGATCTCATACTTGTTAGTTTTGTACGTGCAATCCATTAGAAGCACTTGATGGGAGCACCGTGCTAACTTCATAAACTCGGGATGAGCCAATATAATATGATTTATTTCTTTATTCTCATCTACTTCATGGAATATGGTGTAGTTGTGCTTCTCCCCCAAGTACAAAAGTTGTTGGATTTGGTCCCTTTCTTGCCATTTTCCACTCTTCAACTTGGCTTTGGCGTTGTAGATTGTCTCCAACGTAGAGCCATTCATTGGGTTTATTTTCTTTAAGTGTCCGAGGATATCAATGGGTTTCATTCGTTTTTCCGTCATGTCGCCTACGATGACCTTCTTTTCCTCGATGAGCCGTGCCGCAGAAGGATGCAATAACAAAGTCTCTGGTGGTAGGTGGTTGTGACGACCACATACAACTCTAGATAAGAACCACTTATTCTCGTTGTTGGTATGAAATTGAAGCTTGAAAGGACATCCCGTCTTCTTAGTGAAAGTTTTTGGCTTCCTCTTCGTCTTTCCTACATACTCGGTACCCTTCTTCGCATGACTTGTATAGAATCCACTACACTAGCAAACCATTTGAAAGCGGTTGTCTTTTTGTTAGTTGTTACAAATAATCACAAACATGATGAGTTTGCCATATTTTCTAGCCCATTTCTTTGCATCATCTCTTTTATCCCATGTATACATGGTCCAAGAACACAAAGTTAGAAAATAAAAAAAAAAACTTAGCTATAATGTCCAAAGAAATTAACAACTTATCTATAACCTACCAAGTCGTTCAAATAGTGATCCGTAGTATCTCTAGTTTGAATATCATTTGGAGGAGGCTGAGCATACATTGGGTGAGGCACAATCTCGAGCTGAACAAAAAATATCAAGGAATTAGGCAACAAAACACTACAAACTATAATTTTACGGTTAGGTTATGAGCGTCAGACCCAACCGTAGAGGAAATTACGGTTGGATTGTGGCTTCGAACCCAACCGTAAAAAGAAAAGAAAACTTCCCTAAAAGTTTTACGGTTGGTATCAAGAGTCGAACCCAACCGTAACTAGTGCAATAAATACCCATGCACATAATGAGTTACGGTTGGGTCGGTGCTAAACACCCAACCGTAAAACTGTTACGATTGAGTTTTCCTCATGAAAAGTACAGTTACAGTTGGGTTTGAGAAGAAAACTCAACCGTAAACCTGCCTGAATCACAAAAAGTATCACTATTATGTACGTGATTTCATAAAATTTGAGACAAAAAAACAACAAGAGTTTAAGTTAGAGGTATACCTGACTACTCTCGCCAATTGAATCTTCACTGTGACGGCTAGTTTCTCCATTTGGTTGAGTTTCACCATCACAACTTTGACTTAAAACCTCTCTACCATCCAAAGAATCATACATATTTGGGTCTTCCTCAATGTGTATGTAGATTTGGTTTGGTTATCATACAAGGATTCACCCACCATAAATTTTCCACTACAATCACTCATTTTGGTTAAGAAAATCAAAATCTAGGCTTTTCAAAAAACAACCAAAAACTCTCTTTTCTTTCTTCTACTTTTCCCACCAACCAAAACAAATAAAAATCTGATTTATGATGTGGGATAAAGGAGATGAAGATGATCATTTACGGTTGGGCTCAATTACAAAACCCAACCGTAAATGTGTTTGCACTAAAACTAAAACTCCTATTTACGGTTGGGTTTTACTGTCAAAACCCAATCGTAAACTATCCCGGATACAAACACTATTTTTCCAAGATTAGTTACGGTTGGGTCCGATGCTAAAACCCAACCGTAAAATGTTTACTAGTGATTGTTAGTTACGGTTGGATTCTAGGATGAACACTTAACCGTAATTGTTAGTTACGGTTGGGTCCGATGCTAAAACCCAACAGTAAAACTATTACGATTTGGTGTTCATCCATGAAATAACTGTTACGGTTGGTTCGACATGAAAACTCAACCGTAAAATTCTCTTAATCAAAAATAAATCATCTTTTATAACGTAATTTCATCAAATTTGAGCCATTAAAAGACCAAGAGTTTAAGTTAGAGGTATCCCTCACTACTCTGGTTGATTGAATCACAATCTAGGATTTTTTAAAAAACACTAAAAAATTAATCTTACATTTCTTCTAATTTTTCTTCCCATCAAACCAAAAAGAAAAATAATTGATTTGATTTCATTAAGTATAAAATTATTTAAGATTAATTATGATTATCCTAATCTATTAGATAATTAATTTTACTAATACTAACTAATCAGGATAGTTTAGTCATTATGAAAATATCATGGATAAGGAGTTTTTGAACTTTACATCAAATATCTTTATTTCATCTTATACGAGGAATAGGGCTGTTCATGGCCGGTTTCAGTTCGGTTTTGTGCCAAACCAAAACCGAAACCGGCAAGGTCGGTTTTTCAATTATTTTTCCATAACCGTTCCGTTTACCGCCGGTTCGGTTTTACTCGGTTTTGTCTCGGTTTTGTTTTTTTCCAACGGGTTTCGGTTAACCGTTTGGAAAACTAAAATTCAAAAAAAAAAAATCAAAAAAAATATATTCATATATAGTCAACTAAATAAACAGATACATAAACCCACTAAATAAACAAACACTCTTGAAACAGAGCTACAACAATTTGTCTTTTGGACAAACTAAGCTACAACGTTCTTGAATCAGACTAAGCTACAACATTCTTGAATCTAAATCTTACTGTAACTGGAGTTGATTGAGAATCTTGGTCTTCCATCTCTGTAGCAGCCTAGCATGTACTACTTGAAAGTTGAAACCTCTCCTTCGCTTGAACTATACTTGAGCTTTGAGGAAAGCCTGCACAGTTCAATTAAAAATTAGTTCAATTAAAAATCAGTTCAATGCATTAATCAGTTCAATTAAAAACCAATAACAAACGGAGGCAACATAACTAGCATAATGATTACCTAAAAACGGCTTATCTAGTATCTAGAAATGAAAATCATATGAGTCTCAACCAAACTTGCGTACCACAAAAGATACAGCAACATCAAATGGAGCCACAATATAATCATCTGTATCACTTCCCACTCTTGCATCAGTGAACAATTGGTAATCACCAGTATCTTCAATACCCGTTGAATTTGAAGGCCCCTCAGATGTGCTACAATAAATTCCCAAGCCTGATATCTCCAACATCTTGCTCACTTGACCACCTCGACTTCTGAAACCAGAAGTCCTGCCAAAAAAGGAAAAAAAATTAATTGATAAAAACACTAGATTCCAATAGTATGACAGGAAATGGGGGAAAAAATTCTCAAATCACACAACCAACTGTAAGGAAGAAAAATAAAAAATAATGATATGAGTTCTAATGGATTCACTGATTTCAAAGAACAAGAAAACATGCTAATGATGTGAAACTACACATGCGGAAGAGGTTAACTAAACAACCTTAAATCTCTTACTTATATAAGTATAAAACAGAACTGCAGCGATACATAGACCTACGATCACAGACACCAAAGAAATAAAGTTACATAAATATCTGAAAGCAAAAGGTAGTAAGGTACCAGATAGAACTGTGCTTCACTGTCGTCAGACTTGAAAACCGTATACCAAACTATAAGGTGCCTGCAAACCATTTAATAAAAGTAAACAATCAACTTAGTTTGAGAGTGTTAAAGAACTAACAACAGAGCATCCATTCAAGGAAGCTCAAGACAAATTTCCCGATTTAAAAAATGCAAGACCGACTAGTATAATAACTTAAAACAATTGAGTGAATTAAAGTAAAACCAACTTGTAATGCTTTTGCATGCTCTATTACATCCCAGATTAGTATTGTTCCTGCTTACCCAATTAACCAAATACTTAAGAGGTTACAGATCTTAGGGTAAACATGGGAACTATGTTTCAGGCAACACAACAACCAGACTTAACAAAATATGAGGTCATCCTACAGTTTTAACTGAATCAAAATCAGAAAGAGCAAGGTTCACAAAATAATGACCACTATTAAGTACCTGTAAATGAAAATCAATAACAATTCTCAATTTCCATTTAAGAGTGAATTTTAACTGAATCAAAATCAATTGAATTCAAATAAGAAAAACCTTGTTAAGGAAACAGGAAGGGCGAGTATCAGAATTCTCTACTGCATAACACTCTGAATATGCAAGAATAGCCTCAATAGCATTCAACACCACATAAAAACCATATCATAAATAATACATTCCCGAAATCATTATGTTTTAATTAAATTTAAATTAATTACATGTACAAAAGACTTACCCTAAATATGGTATCTGGAAGACTAGAAATACCTAGAAGCAATGAAGAACTAACAATGGCAACAATTGGTGGAAACCTATAAACAAAACTTAGATCATTAATTAAAAATTAATTACAGCTAATTTGATTAATTCAATCATTTTTACAGTTAATCAGATAAATATTGATAATAATAGAAATGAAAATACCTTTGGAAGTCATCAAAAATGACAGTATCATGATTGATAATAAGAGAAATGAAAATACCTTAAGATTGATATAAACTTAAGCTAATAATTACTTTTACATCAGAGGATGAAGAAGAAAAACGAGAAGGTGGTGGATGGTGAACGAGAAGGTGGTGGCTGTGATGGTGAACGAGAGGGAGAAGAACTGAAGAAGAGAACTTAGAGCCCTAACCGGAGGCGGAGAGGCCGCTGCTCAAAAAAACCAGAAGAGAATTAGGTTTAGAAAGTTAGGGTGGGCTTATATATCAAGGGTATTGAAGGGTCTAGATTAGATCTATCAAAATCTAGATCAACGGTTCTAAATAATCGGTTTTCCATGGCATAACGGTTTGGTTTTTGGCCAAACCAAAACCGAAACCGTGACTACCGGTTTCTACACTTTTTTTCCATAACCGTTCCATTTGTAAACGGTTCGGTTCGGTTTTAACCAATTCGGTTCGGTTTTAGCGGGTTTTCGTGAAAAACCGTTACCGTGTACATCCCTAACGAGAAACCCCTCTATGAATTGAGGAGCCCTACGTAAGGTTACTGGAAAAAGTATGAGTGACGAATCGGTGAAATAAAATAAAAACTCGGCAGGTAATTGATGTAGTGCATATGTGTAGCTCGTGAGTTTCCGCTAGTAATAATATGACTTTATGAACTCTTTTGTAGGCATCCCGCCGTCTATTCAGTTTGGTCTCTTGTTATTTTCGACTGTGTGGATCGGAACATAGTTTTCTTCTTTGCTATTGCTGCTGCGCCATAAATCATGGTTCTTGTCATCTCTGCTTACAGGTCTGCATCACTTCTTTTCTTTCTTCTGGGGTACATGTTTTTTCAATCTAGTGTTTGGTTATTGAACGAGATCAGATTTATGCAAATGTCAGTCACTTTTTTGTCCTCAATTTTTACATCTTTCAAGTTTTCTTCAACCCAATCTTATTCGACCAAACTAGAGCTAATCAAAGATATTTGTTATTCAATTTCTTCTCAACACATTCAAGTACAGCATTAAAAAGTTTCAATTCCTCAAAAAAATTCTTACTGATCGAATTAGATCATTTTTTTTCATTTAAAATTAATTTTCGCGAATTTTGTGAAACCATCAGAGAAATTATACTTCATAAAAGACAATTAGAATTTCAGAATCCTCTGATTTGTACCATGAAACATGATCAATTTGAAGAAATTCGTATTAAAATAAATAAAAACAATAACTTCTACAGTGATTTGGGTGAAGAAGACAACTGCTTCGGATTCATACCCACAAACCCAACTCAGAAATTCGAATTTTATCTTTATCTTTGTCTATATCTATATCTCCTTTGAGTTTGATGAGTTTGCTTGGTGTTTTTGTATATGCAAAAGTTATGGGTTTGTTCAAGTAGTGGTTTGTGGTGACATTTTGAATTTGGGACTAACTGTTGTGTTTAGATGTGAAATGTGTGAGTGCACATGAAGTTTTATAATTTGTTGGAACGGAATAATTTTGGTTGGGTTTGATGATGGTTTACTTACTTACTAATTTTCTTTCCGAGGAATTTCCTTTATACAAGGATTTTGAGCTTTCTACTTACCCTTTCCGTATGGTTTCGTTGTTCATAACTTGGATTTGGGAATAAAATTATTTGGCTAGTTTGGATTGTTAGCATTCTTTTGGTTGCTGCTCACATATGCATATATTGTACAGTATATGGTTTTTTTTCAGGGATATTTTATTATGCGTGTTGTGGATACATGGGAAACTTACCCTCCAGAAAAAAAAAAAAGACGAAGTCCTAAAATATTTTGTTGATAATGTACAACTCAATCCAAAAAATCTTGCATATCAATCTAAGGGTGCTTTACTTGCAAATTTGGAAATCATCAAAGTAAATAAAATCACCTGTTCCCAATTTTAAGTTATAAGGTTGTGATGCGCTTAATCTTGTTAAATTTGATTCAATATTTAAATCTCAAAGAAGGAAGCACCAAGAAGATATGTGCAGAGTTCTACTTGATCGAACCAGAGCAATGCAAGTAATGCTGAAGGTTAGATTTAAAATTTTGAAATCCTGCCTCCTGGCTGGCCCATCTCTATTATGAGCTATGATATTGTAGCAATGTTGCAGTGATGAGTGTTGTTTCTCCTCCGCGTCTCTTCCTTTAATAATGCTAACCCCCTAATGTTTATCTGATTTTGATGAAATTTTAAGTTGAGTGACTGCAGTGCCTAGCTAGGAACCTATGGGTTTAAACCAATTTCATGTCTATGGCTTCGTTAGGTAGAATAAAATTCTTCTTCATTTTGGCTATCCCTGAGCATGTGGACACCTTTAAACAGACCCCATCATACCTCAAGCTCTATTGATTTAATGCCAAAGTAATACGACTAAATCCTTTCCCGTGACTGAGTTGGAATTCGACCCTTGGGTGCTTCTTAGAGACCACATGCTCCTCCAGTGATTCACCAAAAGACTACCAGCAGTCCTATTACCACCAGCTGGAACACAGATTGTGTTGGTTTTCGTTTTATCTCCCGGGCTGGGTCTGGAAAAACGCTCTTTCATCTCTGCTTGATACAGACTATATCCAGCTCTTTGGTTCCATTTAAGGTCCTTAACATCACTTGATCACCAAGTCCAGAATGTGTGGTGACAGCGGGAATCCATGACTGACAACCCTTTCCTTTCTCTTTTTCAATTGTCTCTCGTTTATCTCTGGTTACAGTTTTTGAAGATGTTCATATTATCTTAACAGGTACAAATTGATATAAAACACTACTGTAATGTAATGTATATTTTTTGAAGATGCTCATATTTACCATCTTAAAGTATTTAAACATAAGATTTGGATCATTCCAGTTTTATTAAATGTACTGAAAAAGAGTTTGGTATGGTTTGAGTTTCATAAGCATAAATTCATGTTAAGCTCAGGAGAAGCCAATGAAATTAAGAAGTGGATGATGCAGAAGATGGAGGATGCTGGAAGGAAAAAGGACATTTTGAAGTATCTAGACCGTGTGGAAGATAAGGAACAGTCTTTACTTTATTCATTAAAGGAGATGGAAGCCAAGGTTGAAAATGTAAAGAAAGCGACTCGGGGTTTCAAAATAGGAAAATGTAACATGATGAAGACCAAAAGAAAAAAAGACAGGCTCACCCTACAGAAAAAATATTTGGTACTACCATGGGATTATAGAAAATGTTAAATGTGTTCTTTTTGTTTGATGTCTTTCTTGTAAAAATTACTAATATGGTTGTTTACGCATGACTTCGTATGGAGGAGAAACTGAATTGCGCATCATCCGAACATACTAAGTTATGTAAAATCGGGCGTTCATACTCTCTCCATCGAGCTGTTGAAGGAGAGAGTTGAATGTCAAATGTACTAAAAAGTTATGTAGAACCGAGTTTTTCTATACTAAGTTATATGCCGAATGTACTAAGTTATGTTGAACTTAGCTTTTCCTTTTGATTATAACTATATTTTGGTTTATGTATTCGTTAACTTGCCTTTACAATCACTAAAACGATGTATATGTCTAAAAAAATTATTTTAACAAAAAAAAAAAGATGTATAAAGAATTATGCAGCCACCACAAATGGTACATAACACATTGTGCAGTCATATTTTGATTCATACATCCACTAATCTGGTTATGCAACCATTAGTTAAAACGGTGTATATACCTCGAAAATAATATTCTAACAAAAAAAAAGGATGTATAATACAATGTTATGTAGTCTTTGTTGTAGTTGCATAATAGATTATGGAACTATTTTTTGGTTGATAATAGTACTAAAATTAAAATAGATGCATAATGTAATATGTTGCTATTTTCTCGACTGCATAACAGATTATACAACCTTTTTTGTAACTGCATAACATATTATGCATCTATTTTCTCGACTGCATAACAGGTTATGCGGTCATTTTTATAGTTGCATAACAGATTATAAATCATTTTTTGGTTGATAATAGGCTAACAACAAAATGGATGCACAATGCAACATGTTGCCATTTTCTCGACTGCATAACCAGTTATGCAGTCATTTTTATAGCTGCATAACAAATTATGCAACCATTTTTTTTGGTTGATAACTCTGTTAAAGAAATGGATGCATAATATATTTTACTATCATTTTTTCGACTACATAACAAATTATGCAGCCTTTTTATCGTTGCATAACAGATTAGGCAACTATTTTTTCGACTGTATAACCGGTTATGCATCTGATTTCCAGTTAGATTTACCATTCCGGCTAAAGATAAAACATATTCACTTTTAGACCATGTTCTTCGTATCCCATTATAAAAGATTAGTGCAAAATAATTGACGAAAATATGTAGTCTTAGGTTGGGGACTAGCAGCACACAAATGATGATTATATGAACTTTCATTATCTCAGCATCCCACAACAGAAGGGGAAAAAGAAAAGAAAAGGAGCAACCAATAGGGTTATGACTTATGAAGTTCTTATCGTTTTAAAATTAAAATGTACGAACTTCAAACTTCGTAGATATATTACTAATCTGATAAGGAAAACACAGACAGAAAAATGAACTACGAAGAGAGTTTTAGGCAAATTTTGAAAAACCAAATCTTTTATTTCCGCTACAAACAACCAAGGCAGTGAGTCGTAAACAATGGGAAAGGAGAACAAAGAGTAACTGAAAAAAGTTTGATGTAGAGAGATGAATGTTTGTTTACTAAAGCTCTGTAGATGGGAAAAAAGAACTGATTTTCCAGGGGGATGCATTACTTGTTGGATGAGCTGAGAAATGTTGATTCTGGTTGATATATTCCTGCATGGTTCCACATGTTTGATTAATCTTAATGTTCATGGAGACTAACAAAATACATACAATTAAACATTCCTTCTTTCTTAATGCCTTAATTTTAACTCTAGTTATTTGATTTCTCTATAATTTTAAATACTAAAATTAAATAATAAGAACCCACCGGAAAAACAAAAAATTAGGCACAAAACCCAAGTTCTCTTTTCCTTCTTAAACACCCTTATTATTTGTTTGTTTCTAGCTGAATCCAAACAAGGAACGCCATACCAATAGCAGAGCTATGTGTGTAATCCTCAAGTTCAATTTTTCACCGCTTTCAAATGGAGACACAAAGTTATTCATACTTATCTTGATTCGGCTCTCGTTGATACCGAATGAGGTGTCTTTAAGTAACTGGGAAGGCATTAGATGTTGCCGATAAAGAGTGGAGAAGGGCTGATATCGGATTTATTTTTTTTGATGATAATGGTTTTGCTTTGGAATCGATATCTATATAAAACGCTAGGGTGAAGATGAAATAGATAAAGTTTTTAAGTATAATTTGATGTTAGTCATCTCTATTAAAAGTTCTCGACTGCCGATTGCCAACTTTTCTTACTTGAATCTTGATTAATTCAATTCAATTCAATTCAATTATAGTAGAAAACCTGAAACCAAACAGAATTCTTTCTCTCTCTTAAGTCAAATATGATCATGAATAGGATAATTAAATCAAAATTATAAGAGACTAAATTTAAATCAACCTCATACTTTTTACTCCGTATTTAAGTATTTGCCGCAACTGGAATAACATATAGAGTTGAATAAGCTCTTATTTAGTTTGATATACATCCATAAAATAAGAAAGATTTCGAGGTAAGTTTGAAATGTTCCATTAAAAGATCAAAAGGGAATAAAAAGACTGAACAAATTTTAAAATACATGTAGTGAGAGATGTAGAGACGATAAATAAGGTTTGTTTTTCAGATTTATTTCTCCAAATCCTGAGGTACTCTACCCATTTTTAACTATAAAAATTGTAAACAAGATAATAACATAGCTAGATAGACGACCAATAATGATGAAGGAAACGTGCACCCTTGGTTTAATTAGGGAGTATAAAGTAGGACCCGTAAATATTTTCTAGACCATAATTTTTAAAATTTTAATTTTAATTTTTCTTTATTCCCAAACGGCTAACCTCTATGTCTATGTTTTTCATTTCTGTTTCTCCTCTATTTCTATTAGTTAACATCTTCAAAATCATCAGTGTTATCAACGAATTCGACATTACTGACAATAAAAAATGATATGAATTTGAGTAGTAATAATTAATGATAATAACAATACAATTGATTTTGATTTCTTTGAAAAAGAATTTTTAAGTACAATTTGAGAAATGCATCGGATCCAGATGGTGAAGTTAGAGGTGGTGGTAATGGTGTTGGTGGAGAAGATATTGAATTGGATCATCATATTAAAGCTACTCATAAAGATACTCATAGGATCAGTCTTGGTGTTCTTCCTTTTGGTGATAGTTCTAATGTTCCTATGCCGAAAACTCCGGTTGATATTCTTTTTCTTCGTTATTGGGTTAGTGTTAATTTTCTCTCTTTCTCTTTCTTTTTTGTTCAAATGGGGTGAATTTGAGATTAGAGTTTAAATCAATTTTGGGGAAATTAAATATTTTGAGTTGTGAATTTATATTGCTTGAAAATTTTAGTGAAATTGGATAAAGATAGTTATTTTAAGTGAAAATATTGTCCGCCGGGATGTTTTAGAAACGTACCCGATTTGAGAATTGATGATATTTGAATTGTTTAACATCAATTGAACTTGGGGTGTGTGGGAAAGGAATGAAATGGTTACCTGGATTTCAATAGAGACACTGTAATGAATTTTTAGTTAAAATGGGCACAAGATGTATAATGGTATGATTATATGCAAAAGGAATCGTAATGTTAAAGGAATATCAGTAGTTTGTGTGGAAACATGAAAGTGTGTTGGTGTGTTCTCTTGGTGGGTCGACAAGGCACTGATTTTTAGATATGTTATATTCTAGTTTGGTGATAGACATATTTTTGTGTCTAAATTGTGCTCAATTCTCTGTATTACTAGTGCTCGATTGTGCACTTATTGTGTGTTTTTATGTCTTTGTAGGCATTTTTGGAAAATAAATATTTATGGAAAAATCGTCTCAAAAGCGACAAAAGCATTCGAGAAAAATTGATAAAGGCACCCAGATAAGATGCTAAAGGCACCCCATTTTTGGATAGGGGGCAACCCTCTTCAAATTCAAAATCACGAACTTAGCGGGAAAAATATTTTACGCGTGAGAACTTAACTGGATTTGGTTGAATTCGATTTTTGTGGAGTTTTAACGCACCTGAGTCATCATAACACGTTTAAAAAGCAAATTAGAAGCTAGGAGGGTTTACTAAACCTATAAAAAGCAAAGAAACAAAGAAACATCGGGGGGAGAGGCCAAAAAATTTCAGGGAGGAAAAAAATCTCACCTGCTGCGCGAAGAAAAAGACCAGAAAGCTAAAGAAGAAAACAGTCGCAAATCAAGGCTCCAAAGAACAATCGTTCTTTTCAATACTTTTAGCAACAGGAAATTGTTTCAGGACTGTAGCAACAATTCGTCTATAACACTTAGATTCGTCTCAATTTCCATGTGTCAATTAGTTTTGATTCTTTTCTTCTTCTCAAGCCCTTTTGAGCTATGTACCAATCTTTTGAGGGTGTTTTGAGCATAATGAGATAAACCACATCATTGGGACAAGGGAGGAAGCTATATTTCATGAATGAATGGTAACTATTTTTTATTCTTAATGACTTTTGCATTGGTTTTAAATTGATTTATGATTTTTTCTAATTAGTTGTAATTTTGTTTGATGGTGTATGCTGGGACTTAAGAACTTTTGATGCGCTATGCTTATGAATTACACTTAATATTTTATAAGTCTACTTTTGGCAAAGAAACAGTGTCAATAAAAGAGCTATAATTGCTAAAGAATTATTGTAGAAATCAATCAGAAGTGATTTTGGTGGAAACCTGAGTTCCAGTTCTTCTCAATATTGTTAAAAAATTTTACTTATTTTCTAGTTTAATTCAGAATTAGGTCTAAAACGAATCTTCACAAGTCTCAGCCAGATCATGGCCAAATCCATTTTTGCAATACGATTTTCAATCATGGGACTAGCCCAGTGTCAGATTACATGTGCACGACGTTGGGCTAGTCTCAACGCCAGACCCTATGAAGCTTGCGCACCTCCCATCTCGAGTAAGATTGCACCTCTTGTTCTTACGCATGCTTACATGGCTAAGCTTCACACATCATCTGCATGGTCCTGTTCTAGAGCACCTTTGCATAGTCTTGACATCGAGCGCAACTTATACAACCAAGCCTTGAGCATACTTGCACGACCAAGCCTTGAGCATATTTGCACGAACAAACCTCGAGCATCACTTGTACGACGTTGGACTAATCACAACGTCAGACTACTTTTTGGTGTTAGCCCAATGTTAACACCCAATTATCGGTCACAAAGGAGTCATAATTGGGTCCTGTATTTAAATGTTAACAAAAAAAAATGCCCCCCATCAAAAATATTATTAATAAAAGGCCTACGTTTTTTCAACTTTAAGTCTTTAATACAATGTCCCTTAGTTGGCATATTCTGTCCCGTTCTTTTATAAACAGTTAACAATCGTTAGCTTATACATGGTATTTATTCATTCGTAGTAAAAGACATTTACATCCCTCCAATTTTCTAAAAAGGACCGAGTTAAGATAGTGAGTCATTTCCGAGTCACGGTTTGATGAAAATCTTGTTCTTCTTTTCCTCAACTGAAAAACAATTTTGATGAAAAAACTTATCATTCAAACTTGTTCTGGATTGATAAAAACCTGCATAATACATACTTGTTTTATAATCATTCAAAATCATGTCGATTCTTGATTCACATCAATTAAACATAGATATATCATTGTATCACGTCCATAAACAACAAAAAACGCATTAATTTCAATAGTTATTCAGTTTTTCAGATCGATCAAATACACTCACTAACCAAAAATATGAAATCTAAAAAGCAACAATGGATGATCTTAATAAACAAAAATCAAAAGAGGGATCTAATACTAACCAATCAAATCCAAATGATCAGTTAAACTTCATAAAATTATAACAATTATCCAAATTACAAGAAAGTAAAAAAAGATCTAATAAAACAAAGATAGACAAATTTAATCATATAATCTCATACCAGATGTTCTTGGTTTCTATCAATCGATTAGTGGATTAGTTCCTCTTTTAACTGCCCACCCTCTAATCAAAATCCACTAGCTATGGAGTAATCTCTACACCACTTCTTTATTTCCACTTTCCTTGTAATACCCAGTATTTTTATTATTGTTTCGGGATCGGGTTATACATGAATTAGATAACCTTATTATTTAAGTTATTGTTTCTTTTTCCTTAGCATAGGTAGGGTTGCTTAGACTAGAAAAACTACAAGTTATGATGGAAATATAGTTACCTAATTAATTTTAATAAATAAATAAAACTGAGAAAAAAAATGAAAAGACAATTAGAACTAGATGGTCAACTTCTTGTAACTATTTTTCAAATTCATTGGTCATTTAAAACTATTGTGATCAATTATAAGTAAATTACAATTAGTTTATAGTGCAATTGAAAGATTTTGGCTCCAATTTGGAGAAATTTGAGTTAGATTTGAAGGAATTGTCAAAAAATCGAAATGGTTACTAAAAGCTTTTTGCAACCATTTCAGGACTTTTTGCAACTATATCAAACTCTTCTTTTTCATTATATCTTTTAAAGTACACAAAGTTTGAGCGAAATTTTAAAGCTAAGCAATAAGTTATGTATTTAATTTTATTATTTGTGCTTTAATTTAAAGAAATATGGTTTAGATTTGGAGATATTTTTAAAAAAGTGAGATTGAAATAGTTGTTATAAGGCGCCTACATTTTAAGTAACATTGTGAACATATAGAAGGACTCCCTTCGGTCATCCAATAAATATATGTATTAGTTTTTATTAGTAGTATTAATAGTAATATAAGTTTTATAATAAAAATTGGGTAAGAGAATTAGAGGTGAGAAAATGAAAAGCTAAAGAGAAGTAAAAGGAAATGGAACTACGGTTTCTTTTAGGGAAGAAGACTATGGAGAATCAAGAGGAAGTTGTATTCATAAAAGGTAGAATGCTAAACCTTTTTCTTTTTGGGTGTTTTTCTTGATTCCAATTTCGTATGGTTTTATGTTGTTAGGTTTCAGTAATTTTTATATATACATATATATCTCCGATTATTGATCAGATTTCTTCTATTATTAGACAAAACGCTTAGGTAATCCTGATTAAAATTTAACGGTAATCCACCGTATATTAACCATTGGATATATCTTTTAGTTTGGATGATGTTTTATGAAACTCTGGAAAGTTTCACTTTGTCTGTTCTTGACTGTATTTCCGCAATCTTGATTATCTTATAAAGAGTTTTAGACTTATTATAAGTTGTATGTTTTGTGTATCTTTCATTGTGCTTTGGATTTGTTCAATTTCAAATTATGACGAATTAATTATTAATATTTTGGTAACATGATGTAATCTGCCCAGTTTTTATGTTGATCTTGTAAAATCAATATCTTAAGTTTGAGCCATTAGTTTGTTGTGAAATTTGGATATGTTATAGCTAATGGTGTCAAAAATGTATACTAAAACTTTGATGAAATAATTAGTGTAAGATGTCTGCAGTTTGTAAAATGTATTCTTGTTTGCATTTATGCTTGAGTGAAATACTGCATTACTTGTTTGTCATAAGATTTGGTAATATTTTTGTAAAAATGATTTATAAAAGAAAATGAGTTCACATTTTTCCATTAGATGGAACTTGGTTCCATGCTAATGACGGGTAATAATTCCCGAGAGAGAATGGATAATGATTTCCAAGAACATATAGGATAATGATCCCCGATCCATTGATGGAAGTTTTCCGTGTCGAGGTAAACGGTAGGTGGGCGTATGAACCAAGGTTTTCATACCGTGAACTCATATGTTGAAATATGAACTGTATGATTTATTAGAAACCTTATTGGTGTGTGAGCTCATGGATTAAAATCAAGAATGTATAATTTATTGGAAATATTATTGGTATTGTGATTGTTGAATATATATCATTGATTCGTTGAAGTTGTACTATCTTATATGTTTTTAATTTATAAATTGATTTTTTTCCCACATCTTTAGAGAATAGATGTGCATTCTATTGAGCTGACATCTCACCCAATTGACATTCTTGCAGATTAAATGGAAGTTGGAACTGGAACTAAGAAGTTAGTTAGC
This sequence comes from Papaver californicum, assembly GCA_023531435.1. Lineage (NCBI taxonomy): Eukaryota > Viridiplantae > Streptophyta > Magnoliopsida > Ranunculales > Papaveraceae > Papaver > Papaver californicum. Next base: position 993,073 of record JAJJMC010023031.1, read on the forward strand.
TTAATTAATTATTGCATTGTTCTTATATTGCTTGAAGTGTAATTTGGTCTAAATATTTTGTTGAAATATGATTAAGGACGATTAGTGGATCTATATTCTTCGATTCATGTTATATAAAGTTTCAATTATGTTTGGTATAAAAAATAAATTAGGAGAAATATATGCATAAGGCTCGTTTCAAACTATAACGTCTTGAGTTTGGATCTTCATATAGACTTGACCATGGTATGGAACTCGGGGTGTTATACTCCATAACAACAAATTAAACATCAAGTTAAAAAAAAGAAAAAAACATTCATATCAATACACCATACTCAATAAAATGACTCAGAACCCAGATCTTACACATACGGCAGAAAAAGATCAGACTTTTTTCAAACCCACTCATTCATTGTGGCGAACCGGATTTTTTATTTTTTTGCTTTTAATGGGTCGGGTTTCGACCCAACAGGCCAGCTCCCAGTTCCCGATATGCCACTCGAGAACCGTACCTTTAAATTTTGTTCTGACCAATTTGATCTTACCAATCAATGTTCATTGATTTATCTCAAACTGCTTTATAAGCTAACAAGCGTTACTTTCAAATGGGTGAGGAATGGCCAGGTGCCAACGTCAGGGTAGTCGGATACCAGCTATCGTTCTGGCGACGGTCTTCCGGGTAACCATCCGTAGATGAGAACCAATTAAGGCCTGACAGATCCTATTTGTTAGGGTGGTCGGACACCAGCCAATACCGTCCAGTGACGGTCTTCCGGGTAGCCATCCATAGATGGGAGCCCAGTGGGCCTGACAACTCACGGTACTAGATCAAGCTCAACCGACTATCTTTCCAAATGATATGAGCTACTCAAGGAGTTAGCAATCATTTCTAGTTCGATGATATGAACTACCACCGTCGGCAGCAACCATCCTTCTCAGATGGTATGAGTTACCTTAAAAGGCAACAACCATCTCTAAGTCTCACTAGCAGTATGGATTCTCTTCTTCATTTCTCATTAAATGATATGAACAACCCCGAAGTGGTTATAATCATCTCTCAGAGTAGTATGAAAAGCAGTGGGCTAACTGTAGTATGAACAGTCAGTGGGCTAACTGCAACTACCCCTTTAACCAACGATGTGAATTGCTAGGATTGCAATCATCTTCGAATAACTGGTATGAACTGCTTGGCAGTAACCAACTCATTCCCAACGACATGAACAACCTCCGTCGTTTGTGCTAAACCGCGAAGCGGCTGCGTTCGCTGCCTACGTACCCTCTCTTTATCTCGAAGGGATCAAGACCGTAGTTCGTCTATATTTCTTAGATAGTATGATTCGTTTTACAGACCTATGTCGGTTCTAGCCTAAACTCCAATGTACTGAGGTAGTGGTAGTATATGAACACTGAGGTCTTCGGGATCAAATTGATTGATCAAGATGCACTATAAAAATGTGTTTCTTCTTATTTACAACTGAAAGAAAAAGAAATGCAATAAAGACTAACCGTCATTAGATGAGCTAACTTCAGTTCTTCTTCAGCTTACGGCCATTCTCTTAGGAATTCTGTCAATCACCATCAGTGAAATTCTCTGGTAGAAATTGAGCATGTCTTGATGGTGCTACTTCAAACATTCACTCCTTCCCTACACCGAAATCAAACATTTCATTCACTCAACATTAAACCCATTCGTGCACACACATTGATTTCACATAATTCCACTTAAGACAATCATTTTCCCTGTTCACAGCAGCAACACATCTTCTTCCCTGTTCACAGCAGCAACACTCGAATTGAACCACCATCTCTCCTTCCTGCTTTGCCTGAACCTTGAACCTTTAATTCACAGACCCAACGACAGCAACACCATTTTCTGGCTACCAGTTTCAATCACAAACACACAACACTTCCCTGTTTTGTGCTCGACCATCAAATTCAACAGTAAACCCATATCTTCTCTGACCCATCAACCTCTCTCTCTCGTTGTACTCAATCTATCTCTATTCATTTACCCATTTCCGGCCATAAAACCCATCTCTTGAACAACCTCAGATACCCTTTCTTCATTTCCATCATTAATCCTCAAATCATTTAGACAAGAACCCATCCATTATTTCATCTCAATCTCGTCACTAACTCATTGATTCAGTTCTTCTCATTTAACTTAAATCAATCTTAGACATTCTCTTCCAAATATGTATATACAAACAAGTCATGGTTAAATCTCTAGCTTCGGACACTACCACCCTTTGAAGAACTAACTCAGAAATGGAGATCAATTTCAACATGCATCCATCACCGGAGAGAGACTTCCAAAGAAAAAGGGAGAAGAAGAAAATGATCCGAAGAAAAGAACAGAAGCTCTCCTCAAATGAACCGACCCCTCTCTATTTATCTGTAGCCTTGGTTCTAACGGAACCTAATAAACACGTTCAAACTGTATGTTTAATTTTTTAAACACCCAAAGGTTTACACTAAGGCAGACATTTCAATTTAGACACTTAGAATTTTTCATGGACAAATCTATAAGTGTTAAAGACACTCGAGTATAAGACATTTAAAAACTCTAACCGCAGAATGTAACTAACGGGTTAAATTCGAGAAAAATATTTGGGGTCTCACATTAAACCTTCACAAACTGTTGTTTTGAACACAATCTCAAAGACCTAGACAGAGAAAACGATCGATCTTAAATACCCAAACAAAGATTCAACGATAAAACAATTACAAAGCCTAATTAACTAAAGTATAAAATTAAACGTATGAAATAAAAATCATGCTAAACCTTATTCTCAGCACCACCACAATTTTATGAAATATATCAAGTTTTGAGAAACTCCTAAAAATTTCCCTTGATTTTAGAAATTATGAAATCATGATTAAAAAGAATCACTTGATTAATAAGAAGAAGTGAAGAAAATGATGATGATCGGTGGTGGTGGTGCACGAGAAGAAGTAGTTGTAGATGTACCTATTCAATTGAAGAAGAAAAAAAGAAGAATGTTGTAGAATGATGTAGATTTTAATAGTGGTAAAATAGGTTCGATTCTCGGACTTGTGAAGATTCGATTTTTAAACTTAATTTTTAATAACTAAAAATAAAACAGACTAAAGTAAAGATGATTTAAAAGTGATGGGAAGAACTAGGGTTTAAGATTCCACTATTAACCAATAACTCAAGAGATAAAATCGTGCAATTCTTGTATTCAGTTAAATCAAAACATTGCCAAGGTTAGGTTTTTGAGGAAATAGTTGTAAATCGAAAGCATGAGACATCAAGATTGGAAAACCAAGCATGACCCATCAAAAGAAAACACAATTATTTGAGAAAAAATCATTTTTTCAATTTAATTCAAGGCAAATAATAATAAAAGAATTATAAAATAAATAGATAAAATAGAAGTTACCACTTAATTATTGGAGAAAAAGCTTCTTCCGTCGCCCCAGTGATAGTGATTAGCTCATTGTATTGGAAACGCATTCAAAATATAGTTTCATTGCTCAAAAAGTGCTTACAATGGTTAAAAAGAAGTAACACAGAAGTTTGGATACGCTTATAAGCGTTACAGGAGGAAGAAAAGAAACAGGAATAAAGATCGGACTAAAAGTGAAGCAGAAAACCGACTGCTTCAGCAGCTTAAGAGACGACAGTTCCAGCGATACTATCAGCGACAGTTTACTGGAGCCTTATGTTCTTCGTGTTCTTCCTCTTCACAGCAACAACAGTTTTCTGTCAACTTCTTTCGGTGCTCTGGCTGCCTCTGTGTAGTGATTTCCTCCATTATCTTTGATATATATAGGGTTATTAAACCCTATAGAGTATTCAAGATCGATTAAAACTCCTAAGACTTATCCAAATCAATCTCAAATTCCTTGTTTTTCCGAAACTCATCCGGACTCCATTTTTTCGGCCAAATTCAATTTTTCTTCGCGTGAATCACTCATACTTGACGTTTTGTGTTATCCTTTGAGTGTTTAAACAATTTGGGATAGAAATAACACGTTGAAAATCCCTTAATCTTCGGTTTAGAATCATCACCGAAGCTTCTCACATAAAGAAAATTTCTTCCCGCAATTTTCGTGAATTCAAATTCAAAGGGAGGTTCCCCCAATCCAAAATATGGGTGCCTTTATCAATTCTTTCTGGGTGCCTTTATCACTTTTCGAGCCGATTTTTCCGCAAATGTTTATTTCTCAAAAATACCTACAAAGACATAAAAAGTCATAATAATTACAAAAACGAACATTATTAAAATAGATAATCGAGTGTAATTTAGACACAAAAATGTATCTATCATAGCATCCCTAGCTTTGGTTTATGTATCGTTCAATTGTAGTGGAAACAATTGATCAACCGGTAGGTATTAGGGCTTGTAAGGTTACTTTGGTAATTGTATCATCAAAAATATATCTCGTCAAGAAATTGACCAAGTCAATGAAAAAAGACCAATTATATGGGCCCAGACGGAAATCGTAACTGTAGAGGCACTTTATTTAAGTTGAAAAAAATAAACACAATATTAATTCGGTTTTTAATGTTAGTAGATTTTCCTAAAATTCCAAAAAAGAAAGAGGAGAAAGCTTGGACAGGTGATGATCAGCCGCCCAAGGCAAAGAAATTTTTTGTAAGCGACTATCAGGCGGTTAGTCTTCACTATCATTCACCCCATCGGTCGAAGGAATGTAAGAAGGATTTTAGGGGAAAGGGGTCTTTCCCCCTCCCTATAATAGCACCAAATTTGATATGTAATTTATTTTGAGTTCCTTCAATCCAAAGCACTCGCTCTTAGACTTGAAAAATGATGGAGTTGTGACGGTTGATTATCTTTTTCCCAACCTTGAAAATAGAGATGTTTATCGACATCAATGACGTACTTTTATTGCAATTCATTTTTCAATAATAGATATAAGGTTTTACGTGTTTTTTTATGGTGGTAAGAAATAGAGATGATAAGAACCGAGAATTGTTTATAAAGTTTTTGTTTTAGTTTTCCAATAAATAAGTGAATATGGTTTGTTTTGGACCAGTTAGTATGGAGCCAATTTTCGTATTTTGGTTATGAATTCCCTCTCATATAACTGATATCTCATGTAAAACAGTTATAAACTAATTTTCTTTTTAATGTGTCATATTCAAACTGTTTCTAAATATGAAGGATAAATCAACGATGGGATATCACTACATGGGAGAGGATTCATACCCAAAATGTGAAAACGAGCTCTGATCCAACGAATATTATTGAAAAGAAAGAAAAAGATAGTTTTATTCAGACCTGAATTATTCCTAGGAATAACGACTATGAACAGAGATAATTATTTAGACCTCGGTTAAATAAAATTCAGAATTAAATTGAACAAACTTTAAAAAATAATTTTAATTAATCAAATTCACTGTCAAGAACAATAACTTGAAGACTCTTAAATAGACTTTGGGGAAAACCCTAAAGGATAAAAAACAAATAAACCGACTCAAACCCTAATTTGCTATTTTTGAAAAATTTTGGTCGACTTAAAATAAAACTATATGCCGCAAACGACGACTCAAACAGACTCATAACGAAGAAGTTATTAATAAAACAAAAGCTTTCCTAAAATAGCAAAAACGCATGTTGAAGCCCTAAACGATGGAATTTGGCTAAATTCTGAAGACCATGTAACGAATTTGCATGTCTTGATCGTTGGCCCGTTTCTTGAGCTAAATTACGACACTCGGGTTTTTAGCCTCCAAATAGGCTATAGCTTGCTCGTTTGCATCATTCTTCCGGGGTTGAGAGAAATTCATCCTCGAGTTTTGCTGATCCTCGTCATCTGAATTATCTCCATGACACGACACCAAGTGTTTGACATTCAAAGCATCATAAGTACGGATAGGCTAGGCAGCTTCAACTCATAGGCATGTGGATTAATCTTAGATATAATTTCCACCGGACCAATCTTTCGTGCCTTCAGTTCGTTATACTCACCCACAAAGAAACGATCTTGTTAATATTGCCCACAAAAAATCTCCTACTTCAAAATTTACATTCCTGTTTTTTATATCTACCGTATGCTTATACTTCTCATTAGCCCGAAGAATTGTTCTTCAGCCAACTTGTGAACCTGTTGCAACTATTAGATATGCTCTTCATCTCGAGCTTCAATTATCTTCAAATCAGGAACATGTGCTAAATATACTGGTGCTCGTGGGTTGTATCCATAAATAACCTCAAAAGAACTCATATCAAACTACGTGCGGTTTGCGGAGCGGTTAAACGCAAACTCAGCTTGACAAAGTTTCTGATCCCAAATTTTTAGATTTTCTCCAACCAGACATTGCAATATCACCCAATGAATGATTCACCACTTATGTTTGTCCAACACTCTGAGGATGATATGCACTATTGAAATTAAGCAATGTGTTAGCTAACTTCCACAAGGTCTTCCAAAAATAACTCAGAAATCTTGTGTCTCAATAAGATACAGTGGTACTTGGCAATCCATGTAGACGATATATTTCTCGGGAGAATAATTCAGCTACCTTTAACGCATTAGTAGTCTTCTTGTAAGCAATAAAGTGTGTCATTTTAGAAAAACGGTCAACCCGACAAATACTGAATCATTACCCCGTTGAGTTCTTGGTAAACCAGTACGAAATCCATACTCAAATCTGTCCAAGGATGACTTGGAACTTTCAACGACATATACAAACCTGTATTAGACGTTTTTCCCTTTGATGTTTGACAAATTCGACATTTATCAACAAATCTTCCGACCTCACGTCTCATTGTAGTCCAATAGTACGACTTCGAAACAAGTTGAAAAGTCATGTCTGTAAAAACTGTATTTTTCGTATGACGCTTACTCAAGGACATATCATGGCGTGGGATGAAACTTCCTCCTAATCTTATAAAGCTTACTCAGGAATGCATCAGGGTGTGGATGCATTATCCTTGGCACAATTGGCCTTGATGCTAATCGGTTGGCGTATTTTCCTATCAGCACCAACCAGAAAGCGGATTTTCCTAGCAGCTGGCTAACCAGTTAGCAAACATGCTAACTAGATGGTGAATTAGCCTAGCAGTTGGCTTACCAATTAGCATTCATGCTAACCAGTTGGTGTATTTTCTTATCAGCACCAACCAGAAAGCGGATTTTTCTAGCAGTTGGCTAACCAGTTAGCATTCATGCTGATCATTTGGCCTATTTGCCTATCAACGCCTACCAAAAAGCGGATTAGCCTAGCAGCTGGCTTACCAGTTAGCGGACATGCTAACCAGTTAGCAGATTTACCTATCAATGCTAACCAATCGGCGTAATTACCTAGCAGTTGGCTAACCCATTGGATTTTTTGCCTAAGGTGCAGTCGATAGATGTCCCTTCCCCCTCTTATCCAAAAATGCGGAAATACGACTAAGGCATATATAGGGAGAAGTCGTTGGTGGAAATCGATGATGCTTAGTTATGCTAACCAGTTGGCGTATTATCTTAAGCTATGCTTACCAGTTGGCGTAATTGCTTAGCAATGCTAACCAGATGGGGGATTAGCCATAGCCATGATAATCAATTGGCGGATTTGCTTGTAGCTTAGCCGGTGAAGTTTGAATTATGCGAAAGCATAATTCAGTTGTGTTGCGAACTTGATGATGCATATTTTGCATACTAAGTAGCGATAATTATGCACAAGCTGGTGCCCACTTTGCGAATGTCCCTTGGCCTATGCAGACTAGGCTTTGCTCGACCTTTGGATTTGCAACGAAGTTGGATTCGATGTTGGCTTTACCTAAATAGGCTTTAAGTTGGTTGTCCCTATTCGGATGAACTACGGTCATGCTTGATCCCTTCAAGGTACGCGTTGGGTACTTAGGCAGCCGTAATCCGATGCATTAAGGTGCAGCACCTTTTCGCTCATATCATCTAATTTAGAGTTGATTGCGACGCTTTGGTAACTCATATCATCTGGCTCGGTAATTCCATGCAAGAGATGATTGTTGCCGCACTTGATGAGGTAATTGCATTCCATTTGGTGGATGTTCATACTTCCTATCAAGCCATACGTTATGAACGGGATATTCCTGGTAGCTGCACTCTTGGCTAGAGCAAGATTAGTGCATGCACCCAATACTTAGTCAAATCAGAGTTTATAAAGTGAAAAATTAGGCCTCCAATGGCCTAGGTGCTATTCCAAGGCATGAGTTAGGCCTGGACAATGCTCGTAAGTAGGTGATGCTTGCCGAAGGCATTCACCATTGGCTTTTATAGCCTTGATCCCTTGGCAGAATAAAGGGTGAGTTTGAACGGTGTGGAAACTACGTTTCGAGTATCATGCTTGCAAAGCATGCTTGGGAAGGCAAATCGAACTGCATTTTCCCGGCGAGAAGTGACTCGCAATCACGGACTGGGGAGCTCTGGTCTTCCCAGTGCCCAACGCTTCGAGGCGGGACTCACCCGGGGAATGACAAATGGTATCAGAGCAAGTTCCAAGATAACTCTAGGGACTGTGTGTTGTGGACTCGTCAGGGAGCATTTTTTCCTCAAATAGGAAATGATAAGTTGGAGGTATGGGCCAACTTATGCGCAAATTTAGAGAGTAGGCCAACTATTACGCGACAAGTGCTAGACTTTGCTGAGTATTGTGCTACTGCTTGGCCTAATTTAGACACTTGACCACCGGAGACTGTTGGGGACAGTTGGATAATATCTGATTACTGTGTCAGTTGGGTTGATCAACCCACAATCGTCAGTTGGACGGAGTGTGATGCCAGTGCTAGTGTCTGAAAAAACCTATGGACCTTCCGGAAAGCCGTTTGGAACGGTGGGCTAGCATCCGAGGAAGTAAACTGTTGGGGACGGTGCAAGACCGGTGGATCCAACTACTCTGGCACTGGACCACGCAGTACTAAAGAAAGCATGGCTTGTCATGTCAATGACCCGTGCCAAAATCTTGGCAGTGACCTTGTGAACTTTGGAACTCGTGAATGTATGGTGTGAGTCGTGCATTTAAGATACCGTGTTGAGATATCTTTTTGGAAAGTGGCCAACTTGATATTATTGGTACCGTTGTGGACTCACTTAGGATTCCTAGGCATGTGGTATATGACGGATGCTCAGAAGGTCTTAATTGTCGTTCATAAAAAATTGAAGGAACCTTGCGATTTATGAGTATCTTGGTATGAGATTTGTGCTCAGGAAATCCAAATCGATGAGGCTTGTCAACAAGAGTTTTTGAGTCGAATTTCGGGGACAAAATTCTTTGAAGGTGGTAAAATTATAACACCCGTATTTTTCGCATGACGCTTACTCAAGAACGCATCATGGCATGGGATGAAGATTCATCCTAAGCTTATAAAGCTTACTCAGGAATGCATTAGGGTATGGATGCATTGGACTTAGCACAATTGGCTTTGATGCTAACCAGTTGGCGTATTTGCCTATCAGCGCCAACCAGAAAATAGATTTTCCTAGCAAATGGCTAACCAGTTAGCAAAAATTCTAACTAGATGGCGGATTATCCTAGCAGCTGGCTTACCAGTTAGCATTCATCATAACCAGTGGGCGTATTTCCTATCAGCGCCAACCAGAAAGCGGATTTTCCTAGCAGATGGTTAACCATTTAGCAAACATGCTAACTAGATGGCGGATTAGCATAGAAGCTAGCCTACCAGTTAGCATTCATGCTAACCAGTTGGCGTATTTTCCTATCAACGCCAACTAGAAAGCAGATTATCCTAGCAGTTGGCTTACCAGTTAGTGGATATGCTAACCAGTTAGCGGATTTACCTATCAATGCTAACCGATTAGCGTAATTGCCTAGCAAGTGGCTAAGCCATATGCTTTAAGTTGGTTGTCCATATTCGGATGAACCACGATCATGCTTGATCCCTTCAAGGTACGAGTTGGGTGCGTAGGAAGACACAATGTAATGCATTAAGGTGCAATACCTTGTCGCGCATATCATATAATTTAGAGTTGATTGCGACGCTTTGGTAACTCATATCATCTGGCTCAGTAATACAATATAAGAGATGATTGTTGCCGTACTTGATGAGGTAGTTGCATTCCATTTGATGGATGTTCATACTTCCTATCAAGCCATATGATATGAATGGAATATGCCTGGTTGTTGCAATCTTGGCTAGAGCAAGATCAGTGCATGCACCCAGCACTTAGTCGAAGCAGAGTTGATGAAGCAAAAAATTAGGCATCCAATGGCCTAGGTGCTAGTCCAAGGCATGAGTTAGGCCTGGATAATGCTCGTAAGTAGGTGATGCTTGCCGATGGCATTCACTACTGGCTTTTATAGCCTTGAGCCTTTAGCAGAACGAAGGGTGAGTTTGAATAGTGTGGAAACTACGTTTCGAGTATAATGCTTGCAAAGCATGCTTGGAAGGAAAATTGACCTGCATTTGCCCGGCGAGAAGTGATTCTCAATCACGTACCAGGGAGCTTTGTCCTGCCAAGTGCCTAGCGCTTCGAGACAGAACTTCCCGGGGCATGACAGTTCTCTTTCCCATATGTTCTTCGTCATGTAACTCTTTGATAATATTCATTAGGGGACTTGAATCTGGAATACATAATTGATTTCCCTTGAAGAGAAAACCATCATACATATGGTAGTAACTTTTCGTTCCTTTATTGAGAACATCCACAATCTCCGGAAATATGGATTAGTTAGAATAAGATCAGAATATGAATCGAAATCCAATACCTCAGTTCTCATAGTATTGAGTAACAGATTCTTGCGACTTAAGGCATCAACAACTTGATTCTACGATTTAACCTTGTGTTTCAGCATAAAATTGAACTCTTGTAGATAACCAACACATTTACCATGTCTAAAAGAAAGTTTTTTTTTTTATTATTGATGTGCTTCAAAGAATTGTGATTAGAAAACCTTACGAACTCGTTATGAATAAGATAATGACGCCAATGCTTCAAAGCCTGAATTATTGCATAGAAACCCACATCATAGGTACTATAGTTGAGTTTAGCACCATTCAACTTCTCACTGAAGTAAGCTACATGACATCCTTTTTGACTCAAAACATCTTCAATCCCCACTTTTGATGCGTCAAAATGTAATTCAAACGGTTTGCTAAAATCTGGTAGCACTAATAGTGGTGTAGTAATTAGTTTTATTTTAACATCTTTAAAGGCTTCATTAGCTTCGTTAGACCATGAAAACTTTCGTCCTTTCATACATTCAGTGATTGGAGCCATAATGGTACTGAAGTGGGGAATAAAACATCGTTAAAAAGAAGCAAAACCATGGAAACTCCTTAATTAACTCGTGCAAAATAGTAGGTTTAGTCCAATTTTTAACAACTTCAACCTTGGACTCGTCTATTTTGATCCCATCTTTGTTCACAACATAATCGAGAAACAAAACCTGATCCATCATGAAGGAACACTTCTTAATGGTTGTAAATGGTTTCTCCCTGCATAACACAGAAAAAACTTCTCAAAGATGTTGGACGTGCAAGTCCTTATCAGCACTATAAATGAGAATGTCATTAAAATAAACAACCACAAAAGTACCAATAAAAAGTCTTAATACTTGATTCATGGTATGCATGAATGTACTGGTACATTGGTCAAACCGAATGGCATAACCAACCACTCATATAATCACTCTCGAGTTTAAAAGCAGTTTTTCACTCATCACATTCACGAATCCTTATCTGATGGTATCCGCTTTTAACTCGCTAAATATTTTCGCTTCACTCAACTGATCTAACAAGTCATCCAACCTTGGAATAGGAAAACAATATTTGAATGTGATTTTGTTTATAACGGGACTGTCTACACACATCCTCCACGTATCATCTTTCTTTGTGATCAACAAGGCTGATACTGTACATGGACTAAGACTCTGTTGTATCAATCCCTTTTGTAAAAAGTCTTCTACTTGATAACATAGTTCTTCATGCTCTTTGTGACTCATTCTGTAATGCGTTTTTTTTGGCAAACTCGAACCAGGAACTAGATCATTACGATGTTGAATATCCCGGAGTGGAGGTAACTTATCAAGCAAATCATTAGGAAAGATATCTACAAATTCTTTAATTGAAGGTTGAGCTGCAATGGGGATACTACTTCAAACATGTTCTTCTTTACCAATCAATACGTATAATTCACCTGCATCTTTTATCTCATCTTCAAAATTCTTGAATGACAAGAGATTGGTAGCTTTCCCCGTAGGTGGTTTAAGAACAGTCTCCTTAGTGGGTACAAGTACTATACGTACGTTATTCCAAAAAAAGATATATGTGTTTTTAAACCCATCATGACTACTTTCCCTGTCAAACTCCCATGGATGACCCAGTAAAAGGTGACATGCGTCAATACTCGTAACATCACATCATACTTTATATTTATATTTTTCACCAATTGAAAAATAAATCAAGCAACGTTTGTTTACTTTTACCTCATTCCCTTTCTTAAGCTAATAAAGCTTGTAAGGATATGGATGCGCCTTGGTTTCCAGCTTGAACCATTTAAGACCTCTTCATCAACCAGATTCTCACAACTGCTAAGATCAATAATGAGACGACAAACCTTTCCTTCTACCTTGGAGGTTGACTGGAATATATCGGTGCACAACCAAAGGTCGCCATCTTCTTAACGTGGCATAAGACAACTTCTTATAACCACAAAGTTCACTCCTTGATCTCCAGAAACAACTTCATCAATAGGTTCTTCAATCTAATCATCAAATTGAGTCTTACTATCATCATCACCTTATTTACCCATTCTCCTTTGTGATAGTCACTGTGTTTGTGTTCAGATTCACCATACTTATGACATCGACCGCCAAAAGTGTTGACTGGACTTTTATTTGGTACATACGCATAACTAGGTTTATTAGTTTCACTAGGTGTTGAAGTACTACGGTTACCTTCTAGAGATACTGTATATTACTACCCCAATTTTAACTTTTGTGCCTCGTTTTTTTCTCTATCTGCCTTTCCACATTAGTACTACGGTCAAACATGTTAAGTGTATCCCGATATTGTTGAGGGAGACCACCAACATAACGAGCGAATTTTTGCGCATCCGAATCCGACAAGTCATTAAGAGTAAGTAGTCGATAAAACTCCTTGGTGTACTCATCAATAAAACGTTCTCCTTTGCGTAGGTTTCACGACTGCTGATACATCATGCCAATGTAGTTATGTGGTAAAAATTATGCTCTCATGTGTTTCTTCATCTTCTCCCATGAGACTAACTTCTCTTTTCCCTTACGACTGTGTTGTAGTTTATGTTGTTTCCACCACGAGTTAGCTCTCACGGAATATAGTTTCTACCAACGAAACCCGTTTATTATTTGGTGTATCTTTAAATTCCAAAACATCCTCAACCGTATTCAACCAAGAAAAAAACTCTTTTGGTTCTAAACCACCATAAAATTCTAGAATCTCTACTTTTATTCATGCCTTCCGGTGATCAGAATCTTCTCGTTGGATTATTCTATCTTCACGATCATATTCTTCTCCTTCATCTTTTTCACGCTGAATGTTACACCGAGTCAGCATACCTTGGATTTCTTCTAATAATTCTTCTCTCCATATATTCAAATCTTCTGGAACTCCTACTCGACCTCGACCACGACCAATTTCTAATCTTGGTGACATTATATCAACCCTAGAATCGATTTTGCTATGGTAACCAACTGATTCACCGGATATTATTGAAAAGAAAGAAAAAGATATTTTTGTTCAGACCTCAAATTATTTCTAGGAATAACGATTATGAACATAGATAATTATTTAGACTTCGGTTTCCCGACTATAAATAAAAATCAGAATTAAACTTGAAAATGTTTAAGAAAATAATTTAATTAATCAAATTCAATTGTCTAGAACAATAACTTGAAGACTCTTAAATAGACTTTGAGAAAAACCTAACTTGTGCAACAAGAAAGGATGAAAAAACCCAATCAACCGACTTAAACCCTAAGTTACTATTTTTGGTAAATTTTGGTCGACCTAAAATAATGAAAGTACTCTTAAAATAAAACTATATGCCGCAAACGGCGATCTAAAGGGACTCCTAACGAATAAAACAAAAACTTTATTAAAATAACAAAAACGCTTGTTCGAAACCCTAAACGATGGAATTTGGCTTAATTATGAAGGCCATCATAATGGACCCCGTTTCCTGTCAAAATGGACCCCTCTTGAGCTAAATTACAACACTCGGGTTTTTAGCCTCCAAATAAGCTATAACTTGCCCGGATGCAGTAGAGCATCTCCAACAAAAGGTGAGAGTTTTATTTTCTTATCACACATAGGATTTTAGATCCTCATTTGAATTAAATTCATCTCCAACAGTAGGTCCTACAAAGTATGAGGGGTGTCAAAATAAATACAAAGGTCTAAGAGAATGTCTTATCTAGACCTTACGTTAGACCCTTCATGTCATTTTTTCCCTTTTTTTTCTTTAGTAATTATTTCAAATAAGATTAAACGGTTAAGATTTTTTCAAACTAGAGATTTTAAAGATTAAACTCATATACTATTGGAGATAGTTCATCAATTATTGGGTCCTATATTTACTATATGTGTAGGATCCATAAACAAAATGTCTAAATAAAATCTCCAAGTAGGATTTTTTGTATTTTGTATTGGAAATGCTCTCAGGCTCCATACTAAAAACTTGGATTTGTGCCAGTGTAGTCGATTTCGGCCGATATGGCCAAAATCTCGCCGGTAATACCGGTTTCGGACCTCATCCGATACGAGACACGCTATATCGTTGATACGGTATTTGGCCAATAATTTCGGTCGAGATGACCCGAAAAGAGTTGACCGATATGGCCGAAATGACCGAGATGGCCGAAATTAGGGTTTTCAATTAAAAAAATCCAAAAAAAAATGAATTTTCTTATCCTAGTTCTAGGGTTTTCAATTGTTACTCTTGTTTTTTTATGGAATTTAGAAAAATGAGTACTAGTTTTATATCTTAATAGGTATAATATTGAAAAAACGTTTGATATATAATTATAGGTATACAATGTGTGTACCGATATTTCGTCGATATTTGGAACCGAAATCTCCCCGATACAAAGGTGTACCAGTGTATCACTCTCGACCGGTACAAACCGAAATCCGATATTGATTATATTGGTTTGTGCGTTCGTAAGGGTAGTTTTGTCCGACTGAGTTATAAGTCATGAGCCGGTCCTAAATTCCTGAGTCGACTACGATTCCACTCCCTAGATATCCATATCGGTCTTATATCCTCACTGATTTTTTATGATTTGATATCCGATTCGGTATTCGACGACACCAAGAACAAAACCTAGGCCGGATCCCAAGACCGCAAAATCTTTAACTCATTTATTTCTACGGAAGCTTAGAAGAAGCAGGCAAATTTGAGGGAGACCCAAAACTAATTAGGGGCGACTTTTTTGAACCAATCTTATGGGTGTGGCTAAGGGGTAGCCTAGGGGTATATAAAAATACCAAAAAACCTTTCAATAATCAAATAATTACCAAAAAACCTTTCACTAATAAAACCTAAACCTAAACCTATTTCACACTTACTCATTTCAAACTACCAATTTCCATCAACAGTTTTCTCTTCTTCTTCTCTCCACTTCAAACTACCGATTGTGGCATTTCAATTTCATTTTCAACCGATTAATCGTAAACCAATTCATCGTATAATCGTAAATCAATTATCGTCGTTATTACAATCTAAAAATGGTTCGACAAAAGCAAACAAATCGTCAACCTCCTAATACAAAGTGTCAGAATTTTTCCATAAGAATAAGAGATCGAGAGATTGTTGAAAAACAATACGAAGAACGCGATGAGGATGACCTAGAAACGGAGACCGATTCCGACAATCGGCCTCTTGAGCACTTTATGGCCCCAATAAGGTAAGGGGTTTACCATTATTTGTGTTTATATTGATTCAATCGCATGAATTAGTCACTAGAATATCAAGGGTTTTAGGCTAGATTTCACAATCGGTAGTTTCGTGGTTGTATTAAACTACCGATTGTGCTAATGTTCTTCACTGCTCATGAAAATCATGCA